>SJYX01021167.1:121288-131378 GCA_006410675.1 Oreotragus oreotragus | reverse complement strand
TGACCCCATAGACGGCAGCCCACCAGGCTCCCCCATCCCTGGGATTCTCCAGGCAAGAATACTGGAGTGGGTTGCCATTTCCTTCTCCAATGCATGAAAGAGAAAAGTGAAAGTGAAGTCGCTCAGTCTGTCCGACTGTTAGCGACCCCATGGACTGCAGCCCACCAGGCTACTCCGTCCATTGGATTTTCCAGGCAAGAGTACTGGGGTGGGGTGCCATTGCCTTCCCCGGAAGAGATCTCTAGTCTTTGCCATTCTGTTGTTTTCCTCTGTTTCTTCGCATTGATCACTGAGGAAGGCTTTCTCATCTCTCCTTGCTATTCTTTGGAACTCTGCATTCAGATGGATATATCTTTCCTTTGCCTTTGGCTTCTCTTCTTTTCTCAGCTATTTTTAAGGCCTCCTCAGACAACCATTTTGCCTTTTCGCATTTCTTTTTCTTGGGGATGGTCTTAATTACTGCCTCCTGTACAGTGTCATGAACCTCCATCTGTAGTTCTTCAGGCACTCTGTCTATCAGATCTAGTCCCTTTAAATCTATTTCTCACTTCCACTGTATAATCATAAGAGATTTGACTTAGGTCATACCTGAATGGTCTAGTGGTTTTCTCTACTTTCTTCAGGATAAGTCTGATGGAAGTATAAGTGGATACAATCCAATTGAATAAACACTTTGGCACCATCTTGTAAAATTGGAGTCATGCCTGTTTTACAACCTAAGGCTTGGCTGTAATTGGTCAAAAATTGAGATGTGATGACTTCCTGCAGAAAGGAAATGTAGACAGATGGAAGTAAGGTCCCATGTCCTCATAGTAAATGACACTGTTTGAGTAGGAGAGGATGTGGTGGACTTAAACTCTCAAGTCATATTTACATATCGAAAAGGAAAACGTAAAACTTCCACTAAAATTGGTGCAACTAAAAACCTTGGCAGACCTTAAAAAAGAAGGAAATTATGACACAGGCTATAGCACTGATGACCTTTGAAGACATACTCAGTGAAACGCTCCAAACGCAGGACAAATATTGTATGAGTCCACTTATGTGAGATACCTAGAATAGTCAAATTCACAGATACAGAAAGTAGAATAAAGGTTCCCAGGGGCTGGGATGAGGGGAGAATGTGGAATTATTGGGTACAGAGTTTGAGTCTGGGATGCTGAGAAAGTTCTGGAGACGGACAGTGCTGATGGTTGCACCACTATGTGAATGTGCTAAGGGCCCTGAACTGTGCACTTAGAAATGCTTAAAATGGTAGCTTTTATGTATATTTTACCACAGTAAAACACAATTATAGGGGTGGAAGGAACTTGGCAAGTATCCTATGAAATTGCTTGTTCCTAGAAGGATTAGTCGGAGAAGGCAATGGCACCCCATTCCAGTACTCTTGCCTGGTAAATCCCATGGACGGAGGAGCCTGGTGGGCTGCAGTCCATGGGGTCGCTAAGAGTCAGACACGACTGAGCTACTTCACTTTCACTTTTCACTTTCGTGCACTGGAGAAGGAAATGGCAACCCACTCCAGTGTTCTTGCCTGGAGAATCCCAGGGACGGCGGAGCCTGGTGGGCTGCTGTCTATGAGCTTCATTAAAGAAACCAGTCCTAAACCCTTATATTTGGTGTGATTTCTGAATAGCTCTGTATCGGCAGCCAGTTGTGAACTTTCAGTTGTGACATTTTGTAGATGCCAACAGAGCTTGGTCTCCAAGTGTGTGTCCCGTCCTCCCAGCACGCGTGTACCAGTGTGCTCGTGTTCTAGACTTTACTGTCAGTACTGTATGCCAGGCACTGTTACAGGTCCTCATGATGCTGCAGACAGAGGCACTGGCCACATCCAGCTTAGGCACTGATGCAGCAAACTTGATTTTCCTTAGGGGTTGCTTCATTATTTCATTTGATGGGTTCAAAGTGACAATGATTTGTGAACCCTCTTTGACAGCCTTTTCTGTATGTAAGTAGAGGAATTTCCATGACATGACAAAACCACAAAGAATGATTTAAACCAAGTTTATTCAAATGGCAACCCACTCCAGGATTCTTGCCTGGAGAATCCCATGGACAGAGGAGCTTGGTGGGCTACAGTCCACGGGTCCCAAAGAGTCAGACACGACTGAGCGACTTCACTTTCACTTTATTCATCCATATATTTTTAGATAAACCTAGAAAAGAAGTCATTTTACCCACTCATAGCTTATCTCACTAAAGCTGACACTGAACCCTGAAATACAGTCCATATATAAGAGGAGGAACGGCCCTGGAGTGGGGGGAGAGAATTAAGGGATGAGGGAGAGAGATTGGAAGGTCTGAGCCCCACCCTCTGGGTCTTATCAGAACTTGAACATTGATGAGGAGCCTAAAGAGCTGGTCCAAGAACCCAGCATGTCTGTAGGTCCTTCCCGGCCAACCTGGGCCTCAGAATCCAGTTAAAGGTGCAACTTTGACGTTTTCTTTCTTCTTCCTCCCACCCTCTTTATTCATTCATTCACTGTGTTCAACATCTATAAAGAACCTCCTGTTTGCTGATTATTATGTCACTTCCTGGGGAGTATCCAGGGTACCCTGAGCTTTGCTCTCCATCAGCTCACACTCTGTTGCCCAAAAGGGTAGCCAACCTGAGAAGCCCACCTGTGGGACCCACAGGCTCCTGAGCTGGGTCAGCTGATGGCAAATGTCAGCTTAAGCAAGAATCATAAACATATGTCAACTTGACTGTCCTTTAGGGCAAACCAGGGCTAGGTCTTTCTATGGTGGATTGTGCAGTACGACACTCATGTGACTCTCCTCCTGGTCCTCTGTGGTCCTCATGTTCCTTCAAGTTAGGCAAGAACTTTAGGACCTTCATAAATCAACTGAAGAAGAGTCCTGGATTTTTGCGTTTCCTCCACTCTTTTATGCTCATCTCACCCACACCTCATCTGACAGTCAATTTGTGTGTGTGTGTGTGTGTGTATGTTTCAATGCCATTCTCCCAAATCATCACACCCTCGCCCTCTCCCTCAGAGTCCAAAAGTCCGTTCTACACATCCATGTCTCCAAATGTTTTTGAGCACAGTGATCCTTCTGAGTTTTAGGAATACAACAAAGATTAAAGCACACAAAAGCCTCTCACTTATGGGGCTTTCAGTCTAGGAGATAAAGCAGAGTTATAGGGGATAATATGAGGATGCTGTGAACAAAATTATATCAATAAATTTGAAAACTGTGAAAGGAACATATTCCTAGAAATGTATAATTTACTAAGACTGACTTAAGGAAAAATTAAAAGTCTGGATTATCTTCTAGTCATTAAGCTTCCTTACAAAGAGGGTAGCAGCCCTAGATAGTGAAAAGAAGTTGTTCTACCAGTTTTTTTAATCAAAAGATATTTCCAGTTTTAAGTCAACTTTTCCAGGGAATAGGAAAAGAGGACACTTTTTCATTCATTGGGTGAGACCAGGCTATCCTTGACACCAAAACCAGTCAGTTCATTTCAGTTCAGTCACTCAGTCGTGTCCGACTCTTTGCGACCCCATGAATGGCAGCACGCCAGGCCTCCCTGTCCATCACGAACTCCTGGAGTTCACTCAGACGCACATCCATCGAGTCCGTGATGCCATTCAGCCATCTCATCCTCTGTCGTCCCCTTCTCCTCCTGCCCTCAATCCCTCCCAGCATCAGAATCTTTTCCAATGAGTCAGTTCTTCGCATGAGGTGGCCAAAGTACTGGAGTTTCAGCTTTAGCATCATTCCTTCCAAAGAAATCCCAGGGCTGATCTTCCTCAGAATGGACTGGTTGGATCTCCTTGCAGTCCAAGGGACTTTCAAGAATCTTCTCCAACACCACAGTTCAAAAGCGTCAAAAAGGAAAATTGCAGGCCTATCTCATTCATGAATATTGATGTAAAAATCTTAAGCAAAATATTAGCAGACTAAATCCAACCATGTATAAAACAGATCATACATCATGGCCAAGTGGAGTTTATTCCAGGAAATCCAAAAGTGATCTAACATGGGAAAAATCCACAGCAGTCATTTAGCATGTTAATAGGTTAAAGGAGAAACACTGTCTGGTTATCTAAATAGATGCAGGAAAATTATCTGATAAAATTAAATATTTGTTTGTGATGAAACCTCTTATGAATAGTATTTACTGAAACCCTACAGCAAGCTTTTGCTGAAGGGCTGTGCTAAAAAGTGAAAACAATAGGAAGCCCACAAACACGCACACGTTTATGAAAATTTGATGTATAACATTATTTGAGACATATATATGAGATGGCATTGCTGGCCATTGGAGAGAAGATGTAATCTTCCATAAATGGTGTTGAGACACTTGATTATGTATGAGAATCAAGAAAAAATGAAAATGGTTCCCTGTCTCATACCATCAGTTCAGTCGCTCAGTCGTGTCCGACTCTTTNCACAATTATAGGGGTGGAAGGAACTTGGCAAGTATCCTATGAAATTGCTTGTTCCTAGAAGGATTAGTCGGAGAAGGCAATGGCACCCCATTCCAGTACTCTTGCCTGGTAAATCCCATGGACGGAGGAGCCTGGTGGGCTGCAGTCCATGGGGTCGCTAAGAGTCAGACACGACTGAGCTACTTCACTTTCACTTTTCACTTTCGTGCACTGGAGAAGGAAATGGCAACCCACTCCAGTGTTCTTGCCTGGAGAATCCCAGGGACGGCGGAGCCTGGTGGGCTGCTGTCTATGAGCTTCATTAAAGAAACCAGTCCTAAACCAGTATATTTGGTGTGATTTCTGAATAGCTCTGTATCGGCAGCCAGTTGTGAACTTTCAGTTGTGACATTTTGTAGATGCCAACAGAGCTTGGTCTCCAAGTGTGTGTCCCGTCCTCCCAGCACGCGTGTACCAGTGTGCTCGTGTTCTAGACTTTACTGTCAGTACTGTATGCCAGGCACTGTTACAGGTCCTCATGATGCTGCAGACAGAGGCACTGGCCACATCCAGCTTAGGCACTGATGCAGCAAACTTGATTTTCCTTAGGGGTTGCTTCATTATTTCATTTGATGGGTTCAAAGTGACAATGATTTGTGAACCCTCTTTGACAGCCTTTTCTGTATGTAAGTAGAGGAATTTCCATGACATGACAAAACCACAAAGAATGATTTAAACCAAGTTTATTCAAATGGCAACCCACTCCAGGATTCTTGCCTGGAGAATCCCATGGACAGAGGAGCTTGGTGGGCTACAGTCCACGGGTCCCAAAGAGTCAGACACGACTGAGCGACTTCACTTTCACTTTATTCATCCATATATTTTTAGATAAACCTAGAAAAGAAGTCATTTTACCCACTCATANATTCTTGCCTGGAGAATCCCATGGACAGAGGAGCTTGGTGGGCTACAGTCCACGGGTCCCAAAGAGTCAGACACGACTGAGCGACTTCACTTTCACTTTATTCATCCATATATTTTTAGATAAACCTAGAAAAGAAGTCATTTTACCCACTCATAGCTTATCTCACTAAAGCTGACACTGAACCCTGAAATACAGTCCATATATAAGAGGAGGAACGGCCCTGGAGTGGGGGGAGAGAATTAAGGGATGAGGGAGAGAGATTGGAAGGTCTGAGCCCCACCCTCTGGGTCTTATCAGAACTTGAACATTGATGAGGAGCCTAAAGAGCTGGTCCAAGAACCCAGCATGTCTGTAGGTCCTTCCAGGCCAACCTGGGCCTCAGAATCCAGTTAAAGGTGCAACTTTGACGTTTTCTTTCTTCTTCCTCCCACCCTCTTTATTCATTCATTCACTGTGTTCAACATCTATAAAGAACCTCCTGTTTGCTGATTATTATGTCACTTCCTGGGGAGTATCCAGGGTACCCTGAGCTTTGCTCTCCATCAGCTCACACTCTGTTGCCCAAAAGGGTAGCCAACCTGAGAAGCCCACCTGTGGGACCCACAGGCTCCTGAGCTGGGTCAGCTGATGGCAAATGTCAGCTTAAGCAAGAATCATAAACATATGTCAACTTGACTGTCCTTTAGGGCAAACCAGGGCTAGGTCTTTCTATGGTGGATTGTGCAGTACGACACTCATGTGACTCTCCTCCTGGTCCTCTGTGGTCCTCATGTTCCTTCAAGTTAGGCAAGAACTTTAGGACCTTCATAAATCAACTGAAGAAGAGTCCTGGATTTTTGCGTTTCCTCCACTCTTTTATGCTCATCTCACCCACACCTCATCTGACAGTCAATTTGTGTGTGTGTGTGTGTGTGTGTCATTTCATTTTATTGAGTTGTTCCAGAATGTTTAACTTGCCTTTCATGGAAATAGTGACTCTCACTTAATTCAAAGAATGTTAATTGCATTTCCAATCACATTTGAAATAGAAGTGGTGTAGAAACACATTTGGTAACAAATGCGGCTTCCTCCTGGTAGCACGGAGCTCAAGTGTAGGAGCTGACAGGCTCCCACCTCCTGCTAGAGCAGGGTTTACCAGCCTTGGCATCTAGCCTGCCCTGGATGTCAGCCGACAACTTTGTGCTAAGTATAGGTTGGTTAAGAGAAGGTCTAAGGGGAGAAATGGTTTCATTGAGGAGGCAGAAGTAGATAGGCTTTTGGAGCTAAGCAATCTTTTAAATTCTAATGACAGTTCTGCCTCTTACCAGTTCTGTCTCTGAAGGACTTGAGTAAGTCACTTAACCTCTCAGGCTCAGTTATAAGATTCTCAATAAATTGGAGGCCATTATTGTCGGCCCCATTCTCAGCCAGGGCCCTTGAGTGCTCCATTGAAATGCACTTGACTTTACCTCAGCCTTTTGTGTTTCAAAGACCTTCATTTTTATCTCTTCCATCCTAAAGCTTGATGACTCGGCCTTCCCTGGCTGAGTCTTAAAAGAGAAGGACCTGGAGGAGCAACTTTTTATTCCTTCACCAGGAGTGCAGACTCAGGAGACCAGCAGAGAAGCTGTGGGCTGGCTTAAAGGAGGGAGATAGAAAGATATTCTAGGAAACTGTCTGGTCCTTGAGTCTTGAGTAGACTGTTTATTAGGTGAGGAAGCCCTAGTCAGAAATAATGGGCAAGGCCAGGAAGTGGCAAGCAGAGGGTCCAGTCCTCAGGTCTAAAGAGCCCAAGGTCGAGTAAGCCATGATTCCTGCCCTTAGGAAGGTCACAAACTAGGATTAACCAGTAAGGAAACAGAAAATGCCAGTGCAGCCTGCCAAGTGCTGTGAAAAGGGAAGAAATGATAGTGTTAGTCACTCAGTCGTGTCTGACTCTTTGCGACCCCAGATAGCCTGCCCGGGTCCTCTGTCCATGGGATTCTCCAGGCAAGAATACTGAAGTGGGTAGCCATTCCCTTTTCCAGGGAATCTTCCCGACCCAGGGGTCAAACCCAGTTCTCCCACGTTGCAGGTGGATTCTTGACCATCTGAGCCACGAGGAAAGCCCTAAATGCTGTGAAGCAGGGAAACAAGGGGAGAATGAGAGCAGCAGGAGGAGCCTTGTCTAGTTGGGAGCATGACGCCATCTGTGTCTTGGAGGGATTTCTGCATCTGGTTGTCCAGATTTGACTGCTTCCGTGTCCTCTGCCCTCGTGTCACTCTTTAGCCCCCAGACACCCGGGCTGGCCCTCCCTCCCAGTCTTTCCCTGCTGCTCCTCTACTTAGCAACTTGGAGAGTGGGGAATGGAGACTCACATGCAGGTTAGGAAGGGCAAACCAGATGCTGGGTAGGCAAGCGATAGGCATGGCTCCGTGGCTACAGAAACAGCCACCAAGAATGCACGGACCCCCTTCTGGGATCATCAGGAAGCATCTCAGAGGAAGCCAGCTGTGACCAGGACCTCAAAGGATGAAGTGGAATATTCCAGGTAGATTGGATGGGAATGGTGTTCCAAGCATGGTATCCCTTAATCTTGACAGAGGTTTCACCAGGTGAATTCTGTTCAGTCTATTTTATGCATCAGAAAGTGAAGCATCATACACATTAGTCATTACTTGCCCCAAATCACACAGCTCAGTATGACAGAAGTGAGCTGTCTGTCTTAGTCCCAGTCCAGAGCTGTCTTCTGATTTCCCGCCTGAATGTATTTTCCCAGGAAAATGTTTTAGTTACCAATGCTATAGAATTATTCTTGTCCATGCGTGTGTGCTAAGTCACTTCAGTCATGCCGGACTCTTTGCGACCCCATGGACTGTAGCCTATCAGGCTCCTCTGTCCATGGGATTCTCCAGGCAAGAAGACTGGAGTGGGTTGCCCTACCCTTCTCCAGGGGGATCTTCCCAACCCAGGGATCAAACCCACATCTCTTAACGTCTCCTGCATCTGCAGTCAAGAGGAACAATTTACCACTAGTGTCACCTGAGAAGCCCAAATTCTTGTGAACCCTCTTTAAATTAAGTGGATTTTTGAGAGCTAACCCCAGAACAGAGACCCTTAGTATAACATTCTTGGCTTGAAGGAAAATTTGAATTTGAAGCAGCAGGCACAGATACTGAATTTTTGAATTGGGAACTGCGTGCACTTAAAAAGAAAAATCCTAGAGGAGAGGAGCAAAACCAAGAGAAACATGCCATCCATATGGGAAAATGATCTATGTTCCTAGAGGCAATCTGTAGCATTTGCATAAGAGGAGTAGCACATAACTCAAGTTTTAAAACATTTTATAATACTTAGAGAGGTGTCAGATTTCGCATCTTTTGAGGAAGATAAGGGACCGCCATGGATTAGCATCCTGAGCTTGCCGTAGCTAAGCAGACTGCAGTGGAAAATGAAGCCGGGGAAGCCTTAGAGAGGGTAATAAGAATGATGAATGGTGAGGTTGATTTTGGAAGATTGGGATGGATTGAGGAAGAAAAAACAGTTGCACTGGGGGAGAAGATCTAAAATCTAGAATTACCACCTTCCATCCAGCCCGCTCTTTCCTTCAGGCCAGTGCCTGTTTGATTTCACTGCATGACCCCCATCCAAGGACTCGAGTGTTTCATTGTCTCCGTGCACTGCCGTAGCTGGTAAACCCGAGGAGTTCTGGGACTGAATATGAGGCGGCTGCCCCTATCCAGGGAGCCTGCCTTTTGGCACCATCGCTCTGTGGCTCATACCTGGGAATCACCCATTCACCCAGCAAACTGGGGCGCACCCACTGTGGGCCAGACTGCAGGGCTGTCACTGGGCTATTTAACCTCTCTGCACCTTGTCCTCATCTGAGAAATCAGGGAAGTAATCATTCTACAGAGGAGATGTAAAGATTAAAAGGTACATTAATATGAGACATGTAGTAAGCCTAGCATTCTTTCTTTTTTGCCTTTTGTATTTTTTTAAATTGAAGTATAGTTGATTTACAATGTTGTGTTAGTTTCAGGTATATAGCAAAATGATTCACTTATATATGTATGTGTGCGTATATATACATATACATATATATGTTTATGTGTGTATATATATAAATGTGTGTATATATATACACACATATGTATTTTTTCAGATTCTTTTCCATTATAGGTAATTCAGTTCAGTTCAATCACTCAGTCGTGTCTGACTCTTTGCAACCCCATGAATCGCAGCACACCAGGCCTCCTTGTCCATCACCAATTCCCTGAGTTCACCCAAACCCACGTCCACCGAGTCGGTGATGCCATCCAGCCATCTCATCCTCTGGCGTCCCCTTCTCCTCCTGCCCCCAATCCCTCCCAGCATCAGACTCTTTTCCAATGAGTCAACTCTTCACATGAGGTGGTCAAAGTACTGGAGTTTCAGCTTTAGCATCATTCCTTCCAAAGAACACCCAGGGCTGATCTCCTTTGGAATGGACTGGTTGGATCTCCTTGCAATCCAAGGGACTCTCAAGAGTCTTCTCCAACACCACAGTTCAAAAGCATCAATTCTTCAGTGCTCAGCTTTGTTTATAGTCCAACTCTCACATCCATACATGACCACAGGAAAAACCATAGCCTTGACTAGACGGACCTTTGTTGGCAAAGTAATGTCTCTGCTTTTGAATATGCTATCTAGGTTGGTCATAACTTTCCTTCCAAGGAGTAAGCATCTTTTAATTTCATGGCTGCAATCACCATCTGCAGTGATTTTGGAGCCCCAAAAAATAAAGTCTGACACTGTTTCCACTGTTTCCCCATCTATTTCCCATGA
>SJYX01021167.1:61696-119314 GCA_006410675.1 Oreotragus oreotragus | reverse complement strand
GGTCATCTGAGTTAAATTCACCCATTCCAGTCCATTTTAGTTCGCTGATTCCTAGAATGTCGACGTTCACTCTTGCCGTCTCCTGTTTGACCACTTCCACTTTGCCTTGATTCGTGGACCTAACATTCCAGGTTCCTATGCAATATTGCTTTTTACAGCATCAGACCTTGCTTCTATCACCAGTCACATGCACAACTGGGTATTGTTTTTGCTTTGGCTCCATCCCTTCATTCTTTCTGGAGTTATTTCTCCACTGATCTCCAGTAGCATATTGGGCACCTACCGACCTGGGGAGTTCCTCTTTCAGTATCCTGTCATTTTGCCTTTTCATACTGATCATGGGGTTCTCAAGGCAAGAATACTGAAGTGGCTTGCCATTCCCTTCTCCAGTGGACCTTCTCCAAGGTAATTAATCTTGTAATTACCTTGTAATTATAGATAATTACAAGACACTGAATATAGTTCCCTGTGCTATATAGTAGGTCTTGTTGTTTATCTGTTTTATATATAGTAGTATGTATCTCTTATACCTAGTATTCTTTAAAAAAAACACAACTGCCAATTTCTTAATTCCATTTGTTTTCAAAGAGAAGGATGGTTTCTCACGTGGCAGCACTAAAGAGCCCCAGCCTATGAAAAGATATTTTCCTATAGCACATCTCAGGTCTTCTGTTTTCTTGTCTTTTTGTTTGTCTGTATCTGGACTGTTATTTGACTTGAAAAGGTGCGTGACTGCTGTATTTCCATTGTGAATTGTGCTCCAGTCCATTAAAAACAGGTCCTTTGTTTTATTTTTCTTTTGATATCTAAATTTTTGTTTATTTTTAGTTGGAGTATAGTTGCTTTACAATGCTATGTTAGTTTCTGTTGTACAGCACTGTGAATCAGCTATATGTATACATATATTCCCTCCTTCTTGAGCCTCCTTCCCAGCGCCTTCCCCATCCCACCCCTCTGGGTCATCACAGAACACTGAGCTGAGCTAGGATTCTTATTATTAACAACGTATGAGTATTGTTTGCACTCTCTCTTGGGGTAATATTCAGCCAGACTAGTAGGCAAAACCTGTGAACCAGGTGTCTTCTTCCTCATCCATTCCCATGCTTACATTTCACAGACCAGAATCAGGGACCCACAGAGGGGAAGGGGCTCACCCCAGGTTAAGCACTGATGGGTCGCCCATCACCTGGTGTCTTGACATTGTGCTAGAGAATGGCTCACTCAGTGGAAGGGACTTAAGGTGCTTTAAGCCTTAGTCTTTCGTCTTTCCTCAACACTCACCCATTCTTGGCTCATTGGATAATTTTTAGAACTTAACTCCTTTGATTATTATTGGTTTAAGTTATCCATCGCTGGCTTGGTTACACAAAGCTGATGAAGTTCAGGTGCATTTATTCCTGGAAACATCAACCCTAGAAGCCAGGTGATGACCCGTGGAGAGCTTGCCTTGCTATATAGCACTTTGTGGAGCATGTGGCCAAACGGTTCTGAGAACCGTTAGTGGGTTTCCTTTAAGACAGAGGAGAGCTGGGGACAGGGGATTTCTGTATACTAGGTACTGTACCAAATGTCATATTATAAAATCCTGCACCAGGGAAATCTGACCAATTTTATGGATCCCCCAGCCTTTCCCCCCACATATTCTGTGTCAACACACAGAACTGTGACTGTGGAATGCCTTTCAGACAGGTTCCTGAGAAGCCCACTGTAAGAAACACTTCACCAGATACAGTGGGCTCTATTGAAAAGGAGAAGGATTTTGAGAGAGTGGAGCACCAACTAAATGGTATTTGTTAATTATGGACATGAGCCACTGAAGTTTTTAAGAATGGAGAAATTATGAGTTTGATAGGGAACAACATTTTTACCTAAAAATCCCTATATCAAGAGGGAAACAATTTCAAATATTTATTTCTAAAAGCTCCATTTATAAAAGATTCTTTATAAAAGGAGTTACTTTTACATTCATCACATTTACATTGAAGGTCAGATTCAGGGGTGTATTTTTTTTTTCCCAAAAGCATGAGATAGCATACCACAACAACCATTTTTTCATAAAAGCAGAAATGCGTGAATCACCTTTACATATGCCATCTATTATACTTCCTTTGCCATGAGTTAACTAGTGAAGCTCTATGTTGGCCAGACGGTTTCATTCTCATTCACATGTCATTAGAATGTATTGGAAAATGCCTGTGATATCTTCAGTCTTTATAGTTACCCAAATTGACACCATCTATTAATAATAGTACCAAAGTACTGATGCACATGGGCCTCCAGTGTTTTGTTACAAACTTGCCCATCAGTGGTGAGATACAGGAATTCAGTAAGGGGCACTCCCTCTATAACTTTTCTTAGAATTCTTTTGTTACTCCAGTTAAAGCAACTGTACCTTCGGTGATTCCACACATGCACTCTCCATAAAACATTATCATCATTGAAGTAGGAATTCACTGCACAGAATAGCATTTCCTCAGGACATCTTTCCTGTAGCACTCACTGGGGAGTTGCTTTTTGTGTATTTCATTTTCTAAACAGAATCTTGCAAATAACATAAGCATAATGTTAGAATCCTCTGTACTTTGATTTAACTCTATAGCAAATCTCCCTGTAATTTGTTCTAATACTAGTTTCTTCAGGCTTTCATCATCTGTTTTCTAGGACTCTTCCTACAATACTTGCTGACCAAGGAATTTACTTCGTTTGTTAACAGATTATCTTCTGTGTATTTTTCCAGCCATTTTTGCCACGGCAGGAAAAACAAGTGTTTTCCTTATTGGATTTTATTATCTTTCATTTTGATGTATGAAATCTCCCCAAAGAGACTGCAGAACCCTTTTCGTGGGGTTTTAGTGAACGTTGTAAGGTTCAAGACTGGCTATCAGAAGACTTAAAACGTCATCAAAAATTTATAGAGGCTCATCTTCATATTCTGGATGCTTTGTTTTTAAATGTCCTGCTAATCATGCATCTCTGCACTAACGTTAAGTAATATCTGGAGGCATAATACACACTTGGGGTGAAGTTCTTCCTTAACGATCATGGTTGTAAATTGTTTTTGAAGTAGTCGTGAGGATTTAATTTTTCTTTAACCAATTTCTTGTCAGATCTAATTAGATAGGCATTTCTGTACTTGAGGATGTAGCTAAGAAAGAGCTTGTGTTGGGAACAGAAATATCAGCTCAGCTGTTTTCTTTCTGGTCACATGCTTGTGTTCTTAGTATGCTCAATCTGTCGTCCCTTTGTAGAACTCTTTTTTTGTTCTTAATATACACTTTTATTTGGAAGAATTTTAGATTTGAAGAAAAAATGTAAAAGTAGCAGGTAGAGTCCAGATTTCCCTAATGTTCACATCTTGTGTGTGTGTGTGTGTGTGTGTGTGTGTGTGTGTTCAGTTGTGCCTGACTCTGCTGTCCTTTAGACTGTAGCCCTCCAGGCTCCTCTGTCCATGGAGTTTCCCAGGCAAGAATACTGGAGTGGGTTGCCATTTCCATTTCCAGGGGATCTTCCCAACCCGGGGATCGAACCTGCATCCACTGTGTCTCTTGCATTGCAGGCAGATTCTTTACCTGCTGAGCCACTGGAGACGCCAACATCTTATGTAACAACTGCCAGCTTGTCAAAACTGACCAGTGTGGGTGCATTGCTGCTACTAAACGTCAGGCTTTAGCTTCATTTCACCAGTCCTACCGTTTATGCCCATAGTCTCCTTTAGTCTCTGAGACTTTCTCAGTCTTTTGTTTTTGTTTTTGTTTCATGGTTGACCTTGATACTTCAGAGGTGTGAACCAATACGGTAGTTTATAAATATCCCTCAAATGCGTATTCTCTCGTGATCAGACCGAGGTTATATAGGTCTTTGGCAAGACTGTCTCAGAAGTGAAATGCCCTCCTCATGACATTCTGTGTGGAGGAATCTCATCTCTACCTGTGACACCACTAAGGTTGATAACCACCTTTCCTTTTTTTTTTCTTTTTCTTTTTGAATATTTTATTTTATTCTGGTTGTGCTGGGTCTTTGTTGTGGCATATGAGATCTTTAATTGCAGCATATGGGATCTAGTTCCTGGACCAAGGATCGAACCCGAGCCCCCCGCAGTCTTAGCCGCTGGACCACCTTGCCAGGCTTCTGTGCTGTAAATTACTGTTTCCCTTTCCTTCTTCCTGTTTTGGAAGTGAGTCATGATACCTACCCCACACTGGAAGTGAGCAAATTGATCTCCACTTCCTGGGGAGGGGGTGGAATCCACATATATCACTGGAGTTCTTCTCCAGGGAGTTTTGTCTCTTTCCCCAATTTATACTTATTTCTTAGATCATGAAGTCATATCCCCATGGGCTTGTGTAGATTTATTTTGTACTTTGGGTTATAATGCAGGACTCTTTTTAAGTCCTTTGTTCATTTTGTGACAGTTATTTTAGTTAAATATTATTGTTATTATCAAGTAATATTCATAAATGCACTGAAAGAGATATTAGTATGATTGGTAATACACTTAGCCAGGCATATTTGTTCCTCATTACATCTCAATGTGAGAGTTCAGGATCCTGCCCTCTGCACTGACACAGTGAGACATGGACGCTCCAGTGACAGAGCCCTTCCTGCCTCTCCTTCCCTCTCTGTTTCTTGCTCTCTGACTCCTCTGTCCTAGCAGGGTGACTTCCGGCAGCCTCCTCGGCTAGTATGTAGAGCTTCGTCATTCAACAAATACATATCGCACACGTGCTGTGGGCCAGACACTGAGCACCAATCATACACGGTGAACCAGACAGTGGTGGCTCTGCTCTCTGAAGCTTATATTCCAGTGCAGAATACAGATATCAGCTGAGAAAACAAATGATCAAACTGGTCTTTTCAGGCAGGAAAACACACTGTGAAGAAATCCAAGCAAGGGAATGTAAAAATGACTAGTACTCAGGATCTCAAATTGAAGAGAGAGACCCCTCTCTCCCTCAGTGACCCTGCAGGGCAACTCTGTTGACCCTTTCTGGGACTCATGCCTGCAAATGGTCTGGAATGTCTCATTGGTTATGCCCTTGCTCTGGCATGCCAAGCCTGACCAGTAGCCCTGTTATAATCATCATAAGAAAGCAAGGTCTGGTTCTGTGAAGGAAAGTGCAGAGCACACAGAAAAGTGACAGCAAGGCCTGCTGGGATCCTGGAAGCCAGCTTTGCCTTCTCGGAGTTTCCAAGCAATGACTCAGGAGGCGCTACTAACATTCTACAAACTGGCTTCTCAAACAGTGTTGATAGCATCCCTCACCCGAAGACTTCATACGTCTCTCTGGAGGTGGAACCTACTTCCTTCTGTCCTCCTTGTCCTCAAATCAACAGAGACACCCTGGAGGGCCCTGTGCGGATTCTTTGAAAGTGAGTACAATAAGTCCTCTACATACGAACCTTCAAGTTGTAAACTTTCAACAATGTGAACATGTATCTGCACGTCCAGTCCTGTAAGTTAGTTCATGTGTCTGGCATAGGTTGTTACATGTGCACATCCTCTGCAAGTGGTTGTGCTTTTGTGTACTGTACAGCAGAAGATATTAAGAAGAGGTGGCAGAAATACACAGAAGAACTGTACAAAAAAGATCTCCATGACCCAGATAATCACGATGGTGTGATCACTCACCTAGAGCCAGACATCCTGGAATGTGAAGTCAAGTGGGCCTTAGGAAGCATCACTATGAACAAAGCTAGTGGAGGTGATGGAATTCCAGTGGAGCTATTTCAAATCCTGAAAGATAATGCTTTGAAAGTGCTGCACTCAATATGCCAGCAAATTTGGAAAACACAGCAGTGGCCACAGGACTGGAAAAGGTCAGTTTTCATTCCAATCCCAAAGGCAATGCCAAAGAATGCTCAAACTACCACACAATTGCACTCATCTCACATGCTAGTAAAGTAATGCTCAAAATTCTCCAAGCCAGGCTTCAGCAATATGTGAACCATGAACTTCCAGATGTTCAAGCTGGATTTAGAAAAGGCAGAGGAACCAGAGATCAAACTGCCAACATCCGCTGGATCATTGAAAATGCAAGAGAGTTCCAGGAAAACATCTATTTCTGCTTTATTGACTATGCCAAAGCCTTTGACTGTGTGGATCACAAGAAACTGTGGAAAATTCTGAAAGAGATGGGAATACCAGACCACCTGACCTGCCTCTTGAGAAACCTGTATACAGGTCAGGAAGCAACAATTAGAACTGGACATGGAACAACAGAGTGGTTCCAAACGTCAAGGCTGTATATTGTAACCCAGCTTATTTAACTTCTATGCAGAGTACATCATGATAAACGCTGGGCTGGAAGAAGCGCAAGCTGGAATCAAGATTGCTGGGAGAAATATCAATAACCTCAGATATGCAGATGACACCACCCTTATGGCAGAAAGTGAAGAACAACTGAAGAGCCTCTTGATGAAAGTGAAAGAGGAGAGTGAAAAAGTTCGCTTAAAGCTCAACATTCAGAAAACGAAGATCATGGCATCCAGTCCCATCACTTCATGGCAAATAGATGGGGAAGCAGTGGAAACAGTGTCAGATTTTATTTTGGGGGGCTCCAAAATCACTGCAGATGGTGACTGCAGCCATGAAATTAAAAAATGTTTATTCCTTGGAAGGAAGGTTATGACCAACCTAGACAGCATATTAAAAAGCAGAGACATTACTTTGTCAACAGAGGTCTGCCTAGTCAAAGCTATGGTTTTTCCAATAGTCATGTATGGATGTGAAAGTTGGACTATAAGGAAAGCTGAGTGTTGAAGAATTGATGCTTTTGAGCTCTGGTGTTGGAAAAGACGCTTGAGAGTCCCTTGGACTGCAAGGAGATCCAACCAGTCCATCCAAAAGGAGATCAGTCCTAGGTGTTCATTGGAAGGACTGATGTTGAAGCTGAAACTCCATAACTGGCCACCTGATGTGAAGAGCTGACTCATTGGAAAAGACCCTGATGCTGGGAAAGATTGAGGGCAGGAGAGAAGGGGACGACCGAGGATGAGATGGTGGGATGGCATCACCGACTCAATGGACGTGGGTTTGGGTGGACTCCAGGAGTTGATGGTGGACAGGGAGGCCTGGCGTGCTGCGGTTCATGGGTCGCAAAGAGTCAGACACGACTGCGTGACTACCGACTGACTGAGAGCACTGTATAGAGCACGATGGTTTAGCGTCTTTATTTCAAGCCCAGGATGTCCGGGGATAAGCATTAACAGCAGCAGTGATGTCGTTGGCACCGCTGTACTTTTCAAGGCACTGTACTGTAAGACAAAAACGGTTTTATTTTTTGTGTTTGTTTGTTTTTTATGTATTTTTTGTGTGGAAAGTATTATAATCCTATTACAGTACTATATAGCCAGTTGTGTTAGTTGGGTGCCTAGGCTAGCTTGGTTGGACTTACGCACGTGCTCTCGTTCATATGTTTGGATATAGGGGACTTAGCATAAAGTTTTAGTAATTAATTCCCTCTGCAGGGAACACACAGGGCTGGTCCCCATCCACGGATCGAGTGACTGCAGAGAAGCCATGCTAGGCAACGTCATAGAAAATCCTCGCGCTGAGTGCATCACTTTCCCACTTCTGGCTCTGAGAGGTCCATCTCAGACAGACCAGACAGAATCCAGTTCAAGCTGATTGGTATTCCCAGTTTTATAGAAAACGAAACAAAACAAAACATTGAACATGATGAATGTTAGAGAACATAACTGAATCTTCTTANGAAAATCCTCGCGCTGAGTGCATCACTTTCCCACTTCTGGCTCTGAGAGGTCCATCTCAGACAGACCAGACAGAATCCAGTTCAAGCTGATTGGTATTCCCAGTTTTATAGAAAACGAAACAAAACAAAACATTGAACATGATGAATGTTAGAGAACATAACTGAATCTTCTTAGAGTTGTGACCCTCCCAGCCCTGAGTATTTTCAAAGTTATCTGCTTTCCTGGTTTTTTTGTTTTTTTTTTGTTTTGCCTCTCCTCAACCTCTACCACCTCAGGCAGGGAAAATGAGAAATGTTACAGATGACAGACTAGACATGATCAGCTGTAAGACAGGCCTCAGGTGCATGCCCTGGCCTAAGTGTCTACATTTTCCAGATGAGGGAGCTAAAGAATCACTAGTTTGGTCTTTCTTCCCCTTTCCTGGGTAATGATGCATTTTTGTCTGGGGAGAATTTTTTTCCGGGACTTGTGAAGACCAAGAAACAACAGGAACCTTTGTAAAAGGAAGCAGAGAGTCACAGAGGATCTGTGGCTTGTAGTCTTGAGTGTCAAGGACACCGTTTTTATTTAATAGCAGCTATCTGGCACTTGTCAGGAATGAGAAAAGAGAAGGGAGAGAATTGGAATAGAATCTTTAGCAGTTGATGGTTGGGGAGCGGGAAATTGAAGTGGATTCCATGGCAGTCAGGGTTGTGTGCAGAGATGGGAAAACATAGGTCTTGCATTCACAGAACCAACAGTCTAGGTTTAAGTACAGCCTGAGGGTCAGCATCACTTTAAAGACAATCCCATGGGGACAGATCACATATATTCCTGAGACTCCTGCACACTGAGTGCTGGTCTGTTTCAGGCTCCACAGCGGCCATCTTTCCATTTCTTGTCTCACTGATCCTCTGAAGCATGTATTGTTATTGATAATTCCTTTTAACAGATTTGGAGAAGGAAATGGCAGCCCACTCCAGTACTCTTGCCTGGAGAATCCCCATGGACAGAGGAGCTTGGTGGGCTACAGTCCACGGGGTCGCAAAGGGTCGGACATGACTGAGCAACTTCACTTTCACTTTAACAGATTGGCAAATAGAGGTGCAGATACATTAAGTTTGGATGACAGAGTTGGGAAAAGCAAAGGTAACATTTGCCTCTCTTCCCTGCCTTTTAGCACTCTCCAGTCTCTGCCCAAGGAGTTAAGTCCACCTGGGTGTCTGCCTTCCTGCATAGCCCCTTCCTTGAGGTTCTACCGGGAGGGCCCGCCTCTGGGCTGTGTTGTCTGTATGCATCCTACCGTTCTGCCCCCGGCTCCCTCAACCTGCAGTTTATCCTCTTAAGGCTTAGTGCCTATTCCTATTCCTCTTTGTGTTCCTGTTTTCATCCAGCCTTCCTAGTTGATAAGGTGGCTGTTTCATGAAGTCTATAACCAGCTTTATTTTGTAATTTAATAAACACAAGCAAAGTGCCTTCATGCCCATCAATCCCTCAGTCCTGGTCTTGACCACACACTGCAAGGCAGTTGCTCTTAGTCCCTTTTATAGATGAGGGACTGTCTTCATGATCCTAGGCAGCCATGTCCAAGCCACCTTGCAGATAAGAGCTGGAGCTGGGACTCGGATAAGGTGTGTGTCTTGTTCTTTTCTAGCATGCATAGTAGTCCTGAAGATGACAAGGAAAGGAACTTGTGAGACGATTGTCCTTCTTGAAATACCAGACAAGGGGAGAACCGAGGAGCTTAAACTCCTTCAGGAGAAAATGGCAAGCTGTTTGGTGCTTAGACACAGAAAAGGGGACTATGTTTCTCCATCCTAAAGCCCACATGAATAGGGCTTTTATAACTGATTTGCTGTAGACAGACAGAAAATGAGGATTATTGAGAATGTCATCATCATGATTTCCATTCTTGAATGAAACTGCAACTATTGAATACTAACTACCTGGCAGGCTGTATGGCACTCAGGAAGAATAATAAGTCATGGTCCCTGCTGGTTCAGAAATTCCTATTCCAGCACTGCCAGGTGCAGGAATGTAAATAACTAATTACAAGAGCATGCAATGAGCTCTCTAATAGAATTAAGCATAAGAGCATTAAGGAAGGACCCAACAACTGCCTTGGGTGTTATATTAGGAATACTCACAATGAAAGTCAGAAAACCCAATTTGTAACGGCTAAAAATAAAATAGGGGGTTTGAATTTCTTGCCTAAGAGTTCTGGTGTAAGCAACTATAGAATTGGTTTGTAGATTAGCAGTGTGTTGACCTCACAGTCACAGAATGGCTGTCATAGTGCCAATCTTCACATCTCTATTCACAACAGAAAGGTGAGTGGGTGGGAGAATGATATCTTATCTGAACCTTACGACTAAGAAATCAAATATATGCTTTGCCATCTCTTTTTGAGCAATCCTGGGCCACATGGTCTCCCCTAGCAGCAAGGGAGTCTGGGAAATCAAAGTAGAATCATCATGATTAGGTGGATCTTGACCCCCCACTCACGGGGACTAGGAACATTGCAATTACAAACAAAATCAATGTTAGGAATGAAAAATAGGGAAGAGAAAAAGACTGCTCAGAGACAATCTTCTGACATGAGTCATCGAGAAGAGAATTACGTAAGAGGTGCTTTTGAGCTCATCCATGAAGGATAAGCAGGCATGTGTATAGTAGAGAAGAAATAAGGATATTCTGGGGGCAGCGCAGGGGGCACATGCAAAGGCACGAAGTCATGGAAGACATGTTCAAGAAATACCAGAAAGTTCTTTTCTCCTGGAATTAGAGTTGGAATTGTAAGTGGAACAGGTTTCACTGCCAATCTAGAGAGGATAGTTGTTATTCTGTAAACCAAGAAAGTCAGTGGGGGTTTTGAGACAGAGACCCATTTTCTGAATACTCTTTATCTCAGTAACTTGGAACATGTTAGCCCTGTGTTCTTATTTACCTGGCATTTGCACACAGGTTCTGATTTCTTAGCAGTTTTGCACCATCTATTATTTTTATGAGCCCTGTGGGTTCCAGAGGGCTTCCCTGGTGCCTCGGATGGTAAAGGATCCACCTGAAATGCGGAGACCCAGGTGTGATCCCTAGGTCAGGAAGATCCCTTGAAGGAGGGCATGGCAACCCACTCCAGTGTTCTTGCCTGAAGAATCCCATGGACAGAGGAGCCTGGCAGACTGTAGTCCATGCGCACACAAAGCCAGACACAGCTGAGCGACTAACGCTTTCACCTGTGGGTTCCAAGTACTTCAGAAGTCAAAGTATTGGCTACAGTCTTCCCATAGCCTTATCCTTGTACCAGGGTCTTTTTTCAGTCTTTGAAATGCTGTTTCCTGCACCCTTGATGGGTGACAGTTTGTTTCTCCTTTAATCACGTTGACTTCTGCTGTCTTCTCAGATAATGTTTAAGTTTCCTGGACGGTAGTCAGTTTCCATCAACTTCTCAGGCTTATCTCAGGCTGACTCTAAGCCTGCACGTATTTTCAGCCTTTACAGACTTTTCAGATCCAATCAGATCACACCCTGGGGCCCCCAGTGCCTGGCAGCTTCTGCAGCCCACCTGCCATGCAATGTGGATGCCACCCCTCAACTTCCTTCTCAGTTGGAGGTTCAGCTTGTATATCTGAGAAGTGCTAAATCACCCTGCAGCCTTTGTATTCCAGGTTTGGGTGCAGTCTCTACATTCAGGAGGGGAGAGAAGGTATCATTTCTCATCCTGTAATCTGAAAATCTCATGTTCATTGCTGTAATCAGTCATTTGACGATTTCATGGGAGAAATAAGAGAGATTCTTAATGTCTCTACCTCTTTGGGTTTGAATCCTACATCTCCCACTCTCTAGCTATGTGGCTCGGGGAGATTTGCTGAACTTCCCTTACCTGTAAGATGAGATCGTGAGAATATCACTTGTAGTATTAAGTAAAGGATCAATGAGCTGTAAAAACTGAAGTGTCCAGAGCAGTGCTTGGCACATAGCAAGCATCCAATATATGTTAGCTGCTAATATTAGTAATATTTTTATTACTGTGCTAATGTGTCCCAGCAAGCAGAATAAGTTAAGATCGGTTTTCAGAGACTCAGAAGTACTTAGTTGCTTCTTGCAAAAGTGTTTTTGGGGCACATTCCCAGTGTCAGTTTCTCTCCTAGGTGAAAGCTCGTCAGTGTATACCATCCACACCACCAACCTGCTGCCCCTGAGCCAGCGATGATGGGTGATTCTGCCCCTCAAGGGACCAGGAAATGGCATTTCTCAGTAGTCAGACGTATGCTGCTCAGAATTATCAGAAATGCTCATCCTGAGTCAGAGTTTCAGAAGCAGGCTCGTGACTTAGTGGCCGGAGCAGCGGCCTGGGAGGCAGAGCTGGGCACCACCTCTCCCTCTGCTGTGACTCTGGGCAAGTCCCCTTCTCCCTCTGTGTCTTAGTTTCTCTAAACGTGCAGTGACCCAGCCTCAAGATGACCACTCTCTTTAGCATCTCTTTAAAAAGCACGTGTCTACGTGATGGATGGTTATATACTATCTGCCTCTTCCCCTCAGCTGTATATTCCAGAAATAGAACTTTGATCTTTCGAGTACATCACTGCAGCCGAGGCAGGAGACCTAGGAAACATGAGTTCCATCCCTGGGTCGGGAAGACTCCCCTGGAGGAGGGCATGTCAACCCACTCCACTGTTCTTGCTGGAGAGTCCCATGGAGTCTGGCGGGCCACAGTCCATGGGGTCACAAAGAGTCAGACACAGCTGAAGCGACAGCACATGCACGCACTGCAGTCACAGGCCCTGTCAGTACCTGACACAGAGTTACTGCTCATTCTAATGTTTTTTGAATGAATGAATGATGTGGTAGAAAGAAAAAGATTTGGGAGTAAGACCCAATTTAGAATTAGAATTTACTACTTACTGAGAGACTCTCGGGATTATTGCCTGTAAAATAAGAATGATAACAGAAAAAAATTTGCCAGGTTGTTTTGAGGACTGAATGTGAAAATTTACACACACACACACACCAGCCCTGGCCTATGCCTAGCATATAATCAGTGCTACTGCTACTAAGTCACTTCAGTCGTGTCTGACTCTGTGCGACCCCATAGACGGCAGCCCACCAGGCTCCCCAGTCCATGGGATTCTCCAGGCAAGAACACTGGAGTGGGTTGCCATTTCCTTCTCCATTGCAGGAAAGTGAAACAATAGATATTTTACTTACTTCTACAGAGCCTAGCAAAGGGAATGGAGTGTTCTATGTTCTGATGATTAAATCCTAGGTGGCAAAGGTAAATCTGAATATATATTAATAGACTTTGAGTGCACTTACCTATCAGAGGGCACCCAGGTTCATGCCTGCTTAGTGTCTCAGTCATGTCCAACTCTTTGGGGCCCCATGGACTGCAACCCACTAGGCTCCATTGTCCATGGGATGCTCCAAGCAAGAATACTGGAGTAGGTAGCCATTCCCTTCTCCAGGGGATCTTCCTGACCCAGAGACTGAACCCAGGTCTCCTGCACTGCAGGTGGATTCTTTACCATCTGAGCCACTGATGAAGCCGTGTTCCTAGGGTTTTCTAAAACCCCTTGGCCTGCTAGTGACCATCTTCTCCCCCTAGCTTCCTTTAACCTGTGCTGCTTTTTCTATAATCTCATATTTTGCCTTAGATGATTCACAAATCTAGATCCCTTGGCAGACACAGCAGAATGAGGCATAATGGGATGAGAGATGGCCGGGAGTAAGTGGCGGGAGGGAGGCAGTTGGGGAGCACCAGGAGGCCTGTATCCTCCTCCCAGCCCTGGCCTGGTCCAAACTCACCACATGATTGTGAGCAAACCGTCTCTCCTCTTCAGGTTTTTCTCTCCACACCTGTAAAACTCTCAGCCATTGACACAGAACACAACAGCACTCAGGAACCTGGGGTTTGGGATTCAGAGCTGGGTTTGTGTCTCAGCTCTGCAACCTGACTGCTGTGAAATACGGGCAGCTCAAAGTACTGTCTTTGTAAAATGGACAGTGGGATTCAAATGGGCTCATTTGGACTGTTTAAGGACACGGTGTCTCCAGAGTTTCCGTCAGGTTTGTGAATGCGAAGTTAAGATTTGTTTGTTGGGAGGCTCACAGGCCGGCCCTGCCTTCCCCCTTAGTTAAAGTTTCTTCCTGATGAAGAAGCTCAGGTTTCCTGAGTCAGATGCACATCCATCAGCCTTCCTGCTGGCTCAGCACTTGGCAAGCACCGGCATCTTTCACAGCAAAGACATATCCCCACTGGGTGTGAGTGTCACCAGCTCGCATGCAATTATTTTAACGTCTGGCCTGGAACCTCCTTCTGCCCTGATTGGGCATATCTCAGGAGAGTCTCCCCTCTTCCACCCTTCAAGCTCCAGCTGGTGGCAAGGGCTAAGTCTCCTTCTAAGGATGCTTCTCTGAGCTTCCAGAGATGCCATTTCTTCTTGATCCTCCCTCCATGATTGCCTCCTATTACCTGTCTGGGGACCCATCTCCCCCGCAGGCCACAGACGGGCCTGTATACTGTAGGCACTTAATAGTCAGAGCCTGCATGTACTGAGCACTCATCCTATTCCAGGCAGTACTTCCATGCTTTACATGTATTAATGAGTTGATTTTTCCCAGCAGCTCTGGGAGACAGTGCATCCGTCAGTCCTGGCTGGAGGCAAAAACCATACCAATTATTTGAACAGAGAATTTAATCTTTAAAAATGATAACTAGATATAAAGAGTTCACTTGGTAACTATAAAAGCAAAAATAGAAAATTGCAGGAAGCAGTTCCCACCCCTGGAGCTGAAGGAACAGAGGGAAGAGGTGGAAATTAGTCCAGCTCGGGGCTGGAAGCCACACTGTAAGGTGGGGTCTGCAGGCAACTCCTGAGCCAGAAGCACCAGGCAGGGACAAAGGACCATGAAGCAGGGTCTGAGTTTTGGAAAAACTGCAGAGTGGGTTTAGCTGCTGCTGAAGGAAGTGCCACAGCTGGTATGGAGAAAGGACATAGGGACAGGAAGCAAAAGGAATGGGCAAGTCTTTCTTTCTCCCCCTCCTGACTTTGTCTCCCTCTCATGAATAGGAAGTGGCTGGCAGAGCAGATGTAGGGTTTGCAGAGTCCTGGCTTCAGCATCACAAAGCAGGTTTGGAGCTGAGAGACAAAAAGCTTAAAAGACTGATCTCAGCTGGAGCTGTTACTATTCAATTTCACAGATGAGGAAACTGAGGCACAGAGAGATTCAGCAATCTGCTCAAGATTAAACCACTACCCAGAGCAGAGCCAAGATGTGACTCTAGGCAGTCTGGCTTCAGCACCCTGGTTCTTACCCCTGGACATAAATGCTGAATGATGATGGATGGATGGATGGATGGATGGATGGATGGATGGATGGGAAGGCCCCGAGATAGTGCTTAGACCAGTGCCCAGCCATGCTTCCCACAAGCACAGGTCCTCCTGGCCTGACTGTATCTTTGTTGCCCACCAGGTCATTCACTGGAACTCCCCCAAGAAGCTGCGGGTGAAGAACAAGCACGTGGAGTTTTTCCGCAACCTCTACCTGACCTTCCTGGAGTATGATGGGAACCTCCTGCGACGGGAGCTGTTCGGCTGCCCCAGCGAGGCTGACGTCAACAGTGAAAACGTGAGTGGCCCCAGGGCTCGGCCACGCAGGCAGGGGTGGCCTCTCCGCTGGTCTGCCAGGGACCAGTGCTTGGCTCTGTGCCAGGCTCAGGGCAAGCCCAGAAGGAACCAGGTGCCAGCCCCACCTTGGAGTGGGGAACAGGACGGTGTGGGGTCGGGGGCACATCAGTAGGTGGCTTCCATGCTCATCTCTGTGGATGCAGAGGGGATACGTGTGCCCAGACCAGGTGAAGTCAGAAGGGAGCTGTCAAGCAGAGGGATCAGTGTGAGGAAACAACTCAGTGAAACAACAGGCAAAGGGTCTCTCCACACCTGGGGACTCTGAGGGCTTTGTGGACACGGCACCCACATGGGAGACCCAGGATTCAGGGTCAGTACATGGCACAAAATATCTTCATAGCTAGATCACAGACATAGCTGGCATCTACTGTATTATCCTGTTTCTTCGCTGTTTATAATTTCTTTGTATATCTTATTTGATGCTCATAGAAAGCTTTTTTTCCCCCAGTTAGAGCTGAAGACATTTTAGACACAGAGAGGTTACACAGTTTGCTCATGGTCACACAGCACATAGGAGCAAAGTTGAGACTGATGTGAAACTCTAAGGAGCAGGATGTGGGGAAGCAGCTTATTATAGTGGAAAAGGCAGGGCGTGTGGGGTCAGCTTGGCCTGGTTGGGCTTTAATCCCTTCTGATTTCCACTTCTGTGATCTCAGGCAAGTTAATCTCTCTGCTTCAGTTTCCTCATCTGTCACATAGAGATAAGAAAAACTGTCACAGGGCTACTCTGAGACTGAGAGACTGTGTGTAATCCATCTCGGTCAGCATCTGCCCCGTGTTGCCTTTGTTGTTCTTGTTCAGTGGCTATGTCGTGTCTGACTCTTTGTGGCCCCATGGACTGCAGCACGCCAGGTCTCCCTGTCCTTCACCCTCTCCAGGAATTTGCTCAAACTCATGGCACCCCACTCCAGTACCCTTGCCTGGAAAATCCCATAGGCAGAGGAGCCTGGTAAGCTGCCGTCTATGGGGTCGCTAAGAGTCGGACACGACTGAGCGACTTCACTTTCACTTTTCACTTTCATGCACTGGAGAAGGAAATGGCAACCCACTCCAATGTTCTTGCCTGGAGAATCCTAGGAATGGCGGAGCCTGGTGGGCTGCCGTCTATGGGGTCGCACAGAGTCGGACATGACTGAAGCGACTTAGCAGCAGCAACAGCAGCATGTCCATTGAGTCAGTGATGCCATCCAACCATCTCATCCTCGGTCGTCCCCTTCTCCTCCTGCCCTCAATCTTTGCCCTGTGTTAGATGCTTGATAAATATTTGGTCCCTGTCCTTTCCTTGACCCTTAGTATTAAACACATGAGTAACTGGTTCAGTCAGTCAACAAACATTTATTGAAGGCCTTATTCTGAGCACTGAGGATTCATTCACAGGACAATGATCCCTGCTCTCATGGTGCTGATATTAATATTTTAGTAGGGAAGACACAATAACTAGACAAGCTATCAGGAAAAATTATCAGCCAGTGGCACGTGTTACATAATGACATATGAAGTCAAGGAGGACTTCTGAGGAGGTGACATTTTATCTGAGAGTCAAATTCAAGAAAGAGACAGTTGTGGAAGAGTGCAGGATCAGGGGAATACAAGTCAAAGTCACACAAGGAGGGGATATCTCCTTACACCTGTCAGGAAGGCTGTTAACAAAAGATAATAAGAGTTGGCAAAGGCACGGAGAAGTTGAAACCTTGTCCACTGTCGGTCGAATGTAAAATGGTGTAGCTGCTATGGAGGTTCCTCAAAAAAAATAATAATGATAGTAGAACTGTCATATGATCCAGCAGCCCTACTTCTGGGCATATGTCCTAAAGTAAATTGAAATCCTGGAGCAGTATCTGCATTTCCGTGTTCAGTGTAGCAGTATTCTTAATAACCAAGCTATGGAGGCAACCCGGAGAAGGCAACGGCACCCCACTCCAGTACTCTTGCCTGGAAGATCCCATGGACGGAGGAGCCTGGTGGGCTGCGGTCCACGGTGTCACTAAGAGTTGGACACGACTGAGCGACTTCACTTTCACTTTTCACTTTCATGCATTGGAGAAGGAAATGGCAACCCACTCCAGTGTTCTTGCCTGGAGAATCCCAGGGACGGCGGAGCCTGGTGGGCTGCCGTCTATGGGGTCACACAGAGTCGGACACGACTGAAGCGACTTAGCAGCAGCAGCAGCATGGAGGCAACCTAAGTATCCATTGACAGGTAAGGATAAGGAAATGGCAGGATAAGGAATGGATAAGGAAAAGGCAGTATGTACATACACAGTGAATATTGTTCCACTTTAAAAATGAGGCCAGTCTGATCGTTTGTGACAACATGGATGAACCTGGAAGACATTGTGCTAATGAAGCGAATCAGTCACAGAAGGACAAACACTGCACAAGCTCCCACATATGAGGCTTCTGAACTAGTCCCGCCTCTTGATGCTGACAACAGAACAGCGGCTCCCGGGGGTTGGGAAGAGGGGGTCATGAGGAGCTGATGCTCAGGGGCTATAAAGGTGCAGTTTGTTCCAGAGATGCCCTCTGCAAATATATTTAAAGGTGTAGATTTTGTGTTAAGTGATCTTACCACACACACACACAAAGGAAAAACCAAGGAAGTTTTGGAGGCGATGGTTATCTTTAATTAATATCTTAAACGTGGTCATAGTAGCATGAAAACATAAATATAGCCAAACTCACTAGATCGTTTTAACTATGTGTCATTTTTTGTATACCAACTATACTGCAGTAAGGCTTCCCTGAGGGCTCAGTGGGTAAAGAATCCACCTGCAATGCAGGACACGCAGGAGATGTGGGTTTGATCCCTGGGTCAGAAAGTTACCCTGGATGAGGAAAGAGTGACCCACTTCAGTATTCCTGCCTGGAAAATCCCATGGACAGGAGCCTGGCAGGCTACAGTTCAAAGGTCACAAAGAGTCGGACATGACTGAGGGACTAAACACACACATACTGCGGTAAAGTTGGAAAGGGGCAAAGAACAGCAAAAGAAGCGTATTCCAGTGGATGAAGTCGCTGGCACGGACGTCCTGAGGCCGGGCAGATTTGCTGTGAGGACCGGAAGGATGGACCGTGTGCCCAGGGGCTGACAGGAAAGGTGGAGAGCAGGAGATGCCGAGCAGCGGGGAAGCAGGAGGCAGGCTGGACGGATGCCGGAAGTGGGTTAGAGAGTCTGGATTTTGTCTTACTACTGTTGCTTGTATTCTTGGATGTCAGGAGGCTTCTTTTAGGCTCTAGTGCGGGTTGGGGCGGGGTGGAGCGGGAGGCTCTGCCAGCGTGCACCTGCCTGGGCCTTTATCAGGACGACCAGTAGCACGGCCACCCTGCTCTCCGTCACTTACCCCCAGGTCGCAGCATCATCCCCTCAATCTCTAGCCTTTCTCTAGTCACCCTCCATGCCTTCCCCAGCATCTGCCCTTCTTTTCCACTCATCAGAGAGGAAGCAAACCCATCGAGCTCTCGACCTCCATCTCAGACTCTGGGACGCCCTTAGAGGTCTCCACAAACACTGTGTTATTCTGGGTTTTCCTTCCGTTCTTTTCACTCAAGTCAGAATTTGTTATCATGATCAATATTTGAGTGCCCGTTCAGCACTTTTCCCCAAAACATTAAATATAAACCGTTCTCCTGCTCCCTTTTTTTTTCCTCCACGGAAGAGGCTCAAATACAAAGGCTTGTAGGGTGATGTCATCCGTTAATCTCTGTAGGGGTGAGTTCCCGTGGTGTGCTGCTCAATGCTTTACGAAGTGGAACTGCCTTTAACAGTGACTCACCAGCCCTTCCTATACCAGTCTCCCCTGGTAGATCATCAGAGGGGAGAAATCTTCTATGGTCCTTCTTGGAATCTGTGGCTGCATTTACTTGGTGAATAAGTACTTATGAGAGCTGGCCACCTGCCAGGTGCCCTGCAGGGCAACACGGTTGAAATTAGAGGCTGCTCCAGGCCCTGGAGATGGTCAGTGCCAGAGACGGTGAGAGGACAGTCTGCCCGGGTGTGGGGAGAGCGGCCTTCTCTAAGGCTCACCCCAACTGTCCCCAAAAAAACTCTTGCCTTGACACTGAGCCCACACCCACCACCTCTGTGTTCCTTCCAACATCCCAGGCTCCCCCCACCCTCCTCAGGGCCTTCCTTCTCAAGTCCTGGCACACCCGGCCTGTCCCATCCTCAGGTAACCCTTCACATCACTCTCTGTGAGGTACCCTATTTTCTTTTCATCAGTACATACATGCTGTCCACAATTACTTTATTCATGTCATTTTTTCCCTATTCCCCCCAAGTATAAGACTGTTAGACACCCTACCTATACCAGTCGCCCCTAGCATAGCAGCAAGCACATAATGAACACTCAATAAATATTTACAAAAAGAGCAGAATGCAGGACCAGACCTGAAGAGCCAAGAAGTAGAGAGTCCACAGAGAACATGCTGGTGGTTTCTCTACTGGAGCAGAGGCGTATCGGGAGGGCAGAGAATGAAGCTGACCCTTGCAGAGCCTTGGCTATGCTTGGGCGTTTACGCTGAATCCTGTTGGCCGTGAAGAGTCCCCAGAGAGCTTCAAATGTAGTCAGGTTAACATCTGAGAAAAGCTGCTCTGGGTGGAGAATAGAATGGAGGGATCTAGACTAGAAGCAGGGAGCCTAGTGAGAGGCCATTGCTGCATCCCAGGCAAAAAAGGTGGCAGTGGGGCTCTGAGCAGAGGCAGCAGCCGTGGGGACAAGGACAGCTGGAGTGTTTTGTGGGCACAGAGGACGGGGCGCGAGTGCAGCCAGTACCCATAAACCGGGGCGGCAGGTCCTTGGGCCCTGTTGCAGTCAGCCGCCTCTGGCCTGGCCGGCCCAAAGTGAGAGGGGCTAGAGCCGGAGTCTGTAACATGCAGCCTGGAAGCACATCTCTGCAGCCCTGGTCCCTTGCCGCCTGCCCAGTGTTATCTGCAACCACTGCCACAGGGAAAGCGTAAGACCTTGGATCTGGCCCAAAGCCGACTGCTCTCAGTTCTGGGAAGAGGTCATTGGAGCCGTGAGAAGTGTATTGATGGTGGTCCTCTTAAAGAGAGGAAGTCAGGGACCTCTCCATTGAACTGCGGATCCCAGGTGGAAAAGGGCTGCAGTGGCAGGTGCCAAGTCTCAAGACACGTTCATCCACTCAGCAGATAGTCATTCAAACAGTCACCAGCCACAGGGCCAGTGATCTAGGGCAGCAGTGCAGATTGAAGCCCAACTCTCACAGTGCTTGTCTAGTGAGGGGTGCGGACAGGCAGGAGGTTGTCATCAGTGTGAGAAGTGCCGGGACAGTGTGGTGCTTTGAGAGCACACAAGAAGAGGAGAGGTGTGTCAGGGAAGACTTCCTGGAGGAGGTGGGATTCAAAGGATGAATAAGGAGGAGTGAGAAGGTGTGGAGGGTGGAGGGAGCAGCATGGTCAGTGGGGACCAGAGGTGAATAGGAGCATGGCATTCTGCCTCTAGCAAAGCCAGCATGAGCACACAGGGGACTGCGCAAGTTCAATTTTGTGTCGTTATTATTCCTTCATGGAGAAGGTGATGATGATAAGCTTTCTGGTCATTCCAGGCTGCTCATTCAGTAGACCCAGGAACCTTGGAGAGGTCACATGAGTGCTCTGAGCCTCAGGATCATCATCCGATAAGTAGCTGCAGGAAATGATGCCTTTGTCATAGTGTCTCACAGATAACTTACGTTAAATCGCCAAAAATAGGACTCAGCACCCAGAACACAATATTCATTGAGATGAGTTTTTTTACAAACCGCCTGCCTGATCATAATCTGTTGTTACACAAATGGGTTTGGGGTCTTTAAGATTTTTTTTTCTTGGAAGGCCTAGTAGAGAGATGGACCTACATCTCTGTGTATAAAGCATGGGTGGGGACTATCACATTTGCTCTGGTTCAAACAATCCCAGGTAGATTTCCCTGCAATTAAGAGAATTTGGGTAGGAAGGAAGAGGCCATTTGGTTGGTCTCGGTACCAGAAAGAAAGAGGGAAAGAGAAAGGAAAAAGTAGGAAGGACAGAACATAAATTCAGGAAGTTGGGGATTCAACCCTTCAGTAAGCAGCAGACCCCATCTTCCAGCCTCTGAGGTACTTGCTCCAAAGCAAGATGATTTTGTTTGGAAGAGCTCGGGCTCCACATGTGGTCAGAATGACAGTAGCTAATGGGACACAGTCACTCCTGTCCCGTAGTTTGTCTGGGCATCTCTTCCTGGAACCAGTAAATTAATCTGTGTAATGCAATAAGCATTCACTTGGCCTTAGTTACTATAATTTGATTGAAGTCACAATGGAGGCTAGAATTTTATATATTAGCATTTCTCTCCCCTTTCCTTGGCAACCCAGCCCCTCAAGCATAGCCAAGAAACCCTGGGACTCCTCAGAACACAGCTGGATAATCATGGATATTCTCCACCCCCTAATCCATGCAAAAATCCTTCTACAGCATCCCTAACAGGCTCGCATCTGGCTTCTGCTGGAATCTTCCCAAACACAGGGAGCCCACCATCTCCAACAGCTTACTGCACTGTTAGAAAGCTCCAGATGCTAACCCCCATTCATCCTCATGTTGAGTTGAAATCCCCGCTCCTGGAAATAATCCACTAATCTAAGTGCTGTCCTTTGGAGCAGTGAAAAATAAGGACACCCCCTGTGGTCCCCAACAGCTGGGCAGATAGTCTCGCTTCCATACAGTGTGTTATCCAGAAACATGTAACTCTCCCCCAGGCACTGTATTTATAGCAGGCTGCTTTTATCATCAACAGTGCCTTGCTCCACCTCAGGGATTTTTTTCCCAGATAAAAGAAACTCACCTTTGTAAAGGCAAGGCCATTAAAATATATATTGCTATAGATGTTTTATACTTTCTAATTTGGATGGGAATTACATGCCCTTCCTTAGTAACCAAAGTGTACCAAACTCAATTTACAATTTTCAGTGACTAAGGTTGCACTGAGTAGGCTGAAGGGGCAGGAATTGGCCAGAGGAGGGAAGATGCTGTTTATCCTGGCAGGAAATGGCCTCAGACTGTTTGCTGCTTATTCTGCAGATTTCATTCTGACAGCTGTCACTTTCAGTTCATCAACTTCAGAATAGCCCTTTTGGGGCTCACCACCCTGTGCATCCTTCCTCTAGCAGCCAAAAAAAGGTGGGGGGGGATCCAATGGTCAAAATCCAATGGTAAAATAATTATCCACTGTCATGTTAGAAGTTAAATTATGAAACATAACATCCAAGGGGTGAGAAAAAAAAAAAAAAAAGACCAGACCTCACTGAGCTTTCACATTTATATGTAATTGTAAGTCAGTAGACAGTGTGAGCAGAGCTCTGTTTCCTTCCTTCCTTTTGGCTGTGCTGGGCCTCCACTGCTGCCGGGACTTCCCTCCGGGTGCCCTGAGCAGGGGCTGCTCTCTGGGTGCAGTGTGTGTGCAGCCTTCTCATCGCCATGGCTTTCCTCGTCGTGGAGCTCAGGCTCTAGCACGTGTGGGCTTCAGTAGCTGTGGCACGTGGGCTCTGCAGTTTCGGCTCCCAGGCTCTAGAGTACAGGCTCAATAGTTGTACACAGGCTAGGTTGCTCCATGGCACGTGGGATCCTCCCTGACTGGGGATCAAACCTGTGTCTCCTGCATTAGCAGGCAGATTCTTTACCACTGAGCCACCAGGGAAGCCCCCAACTTAGAATTTTCTTATCCCACGCCCACAGCAGACATCACTAATTGATGACCTTGCTCAGCCATCTGGGGCCAGCCCCAGACTCAGAATCCTCCCCAAGACAGCACGCCAGTGAACCAGTAACAGTTTCCCAGTGATGACACAAGGTGCCAAAGCCTCCTGGGGCATCCGTGCCCTATGCCTCAGCCACTGTGCTCTCTCCTGCCTTGGAAGAGCTCTCTGTGCTGCTCAAAGAGCTTTCTCTGTTTCTTCTGGCCTTTGACAATTAGAGATTTCCTGCAGAGAAAGTAAAGAGGAAATGCAACTTTCTTCTTCACCACAATCAAGGGAGGGAGGCATCAACAAGTCACAATTCACGGATAAGAAAGCTCAGAGGAGATGCGTTATGTGAGTCAAGCAACTCCTGCATGGTGAGGCCATTATTGGAAACCAGGTTGCCTGACTTTGAAGCCATGCTTCTCAAGTGAATGTAGATCCCTATTTAAAATTAACAGAAGATGGACTGCCCTGGTAGTCCAGTGGTTAAGACTCCGTGCCTCCACTGCAGAGGACACGGGTTCAATCCCTGTTTGGGGAAGTTCCGCATGCCACGTGACATGGCCAAAAATATATATTGTTGTTCTTTAGTCACGAAGTCATGTCAGACTCTCTTGTAGCCCCGTGGACTATAGCCTGCCAGGCTCCTCTGCTCATAGAATTTCCCAGGCAAGAACACTGGAGTGGGCTGGTTGCCCTTTCCTTCTCCAGGGGATCTTCCTGACTCAGGGATCAAACCTGCAACTCCTGCTTGGCAGGCAGGTTCTTTATCACCTAGCCTCCAGGAAGCCCCAGAAAGACATACATAGTTAACATAAGAGAAAGTACAAGTCATTCAGTGATTCTTCTAGCGGCTTTTAGTTTGTATCATTTTTCTTACTCTTTCATGAGCTTGCAAGGTGGTTATTATTACCATTACTTTTTAGAGGAAAAGGAGGCTCAGAGAATGGAATTCAGAGGATAGGTTGTCAGCAGCTCTGGAACTGGTGTCAAGCTGAGTGGTCATTTTACAACCACTGAAAACACTCCCCAATCTAAAGTTGTCATACCTGCCCCAACCCCCACACCCCATCTCCCAGAGCTCTTGCTTCTCATTTTCTCAACAGCTCTTATCACCAATCAATGACTATACTCTGGACTTTTTTTTTTTTTTTTTTTTATCTCTCCAACTAGAATATAAGCTCTGGGATCCCGTGGCTGTTTATCTGTTTCATTCATCAGTATATCTTTATGCCTATAAAAGACTGCCTGGTATGTGCTCGATAAATTTTGTGAAACAAGTTAACTATTACAAATCTTTGTCTTAAAGTATTTGTGGTGCTCTGGAAAGATCCCTGTACTTAAAAATCAGAAAACCTGCCCCTAGGACTAGATCTGTGCCTTCAAATGTAACTCTTGCCTTCCATGAGCTTCAGTTTTCTCACTTATCAAATGGTCAGTAAACAAACCAAGCCCAGGCTGGGGTGAGGGCTCAGGGGGGTAAGGTGTGAGCAGGGCTGCAGGGTGCAAGAGGTCTCATTACTAGTGTTGACCAGAAATCTCATCCTGGACACCTTCCCGTCCAGCTGCTCTGAGATCTCTGCCTCATCGCTGAAATGAGGGCTTCCAAGTTCAATGCCCTCATGCTACAAGGGTGATGGGCTGCCTGCAGGGTCACACACCCAGATACTGAACTCACTAAAAAGGAAAGAAAACGGCAACACCATGATTTAACGAGAAGTTAAAAATAAGACGCATATAAACAGATCCTACAAACCCTTTACAGCATCACTGCACGGTAGTTCCAGGGAACAGATGGCTCTGGAGAAACAGCTGTATCCCCAAGAAACCCCAGAGAAACCTTAGAGTGCATCATTGCTCTCACATGCGAGCCGCGTGTCACCAGCTCCTTCATCACGCAGTGGGCAGAGGAACCCAGAGTGGGTGGCACTCAGAGTCCCATGACAGGTAGCCCAAGGCCAGCCTCCAGCGACCCTCCTTGGCATGTTAAATCTCAGAGCTGAAGCATCCCAGTGTTTTCCTGGGTGGCCAGGAGAGGGCATGAAGAAGGAGCCCAGGGTCCAGAGACTCACAGGGCCACAGGCACATACCCCTCCTTCACACCCCTAGGCTCTGATCTATCCAAACATCATCTGTCCAAACCTGCCAAGTGCTTGACTCTCCCACATCTTTGTCAGAGACCTCTGCTTACTTTTACTTTTACCCTAACTGGCTCCTTGCATGAAACATAAGAGGAACACTCTGAAGCAACATTGCCTCATGTAAAATGGTAGCAATACTCCCTATGAGATTTCAGGCCACTCAAACTCTGTGCCTCAGTTTTCTCATCTGTAAAATGGGAATCAGGTAGGACTGTTCCTACCCAGTAGGCTTGATGAGGGCTAAATACGGAAAGATAGGTCAGGAGCTTAGGTCAGTGTAGCACACAGCACACCACCACCCTTCCCTCCCCAGCCCCCCGTCATTTTATTTGTATTATGAATGCACAGTTTTTACAGTTGCTAACTCGCTTCTTTATTCCCCCAACGAGACGGTATAAACAATTTAAATGCAGACACTTGGGTTCATTCCGCATTCCTGGCATGGGGCTTGGCATAAAATAAGGGCCTATTAATTGTGTGGGATGTTCACATTAATGGTGATACCTGGGAGGTAGCAGACCATGCCATTTCAGTCAGTGCTGGGCAAACATCACTGAACCTTCACTTAATGGTCCTAAGCCCAGGCCTCTCCCTTCCCATGAAAAAATGAAAGTGGCCCATGGTTTGGTTTCCTTGGAAAACAGTGGTTTGGGTTCCTGGAACTTTGATCATTAGTACACACAGCAGGCAACCAGTGAGTTGGTAATCTTTTTCTGCCTGTCCATATGGTTTAATAAAATTTAACCGCTTCGTGGAAACCACAGGGAAGAACCGTGAATGAGGTTCCAAGAGATGTGTTAGGGCCCCAGCTTTTCTGAGCATATCCCTAGTGTTTCAGTTTCCTCATCCGTCAGCTGGGGGCAAGAGGGTAGCCCTCCTGGTCTCATACAGTTACTGGGAGGGACAGATGAAGAAAGGGATATCAAGGCTGCTGAAAGTGAAAAGTGCCGAAAGTGTAAAGCAACACTGTTGCGTGTTATTTTTATCCCCGTGTTTCTACCTGTTGTCCTAAGGCATCAGAAGGACACGTGTCACAAGAAGGGGTGGCCTTAGAGACTTCTGAATTGGTCTGTTGTACTGTCTTCATCACTCACTGACTCAAAGAGTTCAAGTAAGCATGTTAGTTATGGGAACACAATTAGTTATAAAACGGGCTTGACGGGCTGGAAGTTTATGACTCACACAAAGTCCAAGCAGGCGTTCCTAACTGGCAGGTGGCTCTTCCCCATGGTCAGGGCCCAGACGCCTTCCGTCTTGCGGCTCTGCCCTCCATGGGGCATCTTCCACTGGGTGCTCTTGCTTTTGCCTGAGGCAGCCTTAAAAACGGAGCCTGGAGTAGCCAGAATCTACCCATGTTTTACTGACCTGAACTTGGCCACTTCTCTCAGCCTGAGCACCAAAGATCTCTGTCACCAAGGGGGACACATGATTCAGAACTCAACAGTCACTGAACCATCTAGCATTAGACCCAGAGGCTGATGAACAAGACATTGCAGTGACTTTATTAAGTACAAGAACTTGGAGGAAATACCGCTAGTTGTGAATCTAGGCTGCTCTGTTCGTTTACTGTGACCTTGACCAAATGGTCAAACCTTTCAGCTGATGATCATCTTCGTCGTAAAACAGGACTGCTGGTGGCCTCTGACCCATGTGAGTATTAATGAGGAAGTGTCTGCAGCGCTCTCAGCACTCACCTGGCCTGCTGAGCACATGATCCTTACAACCCAACGTCTTTGTCCTGCTCTCCGGAGAAGTGACTTGCTCCAGGTCACATAGCAAATGAGGGTCAGAGAGGTCAGGCCTCATTGCCCACTGATCCCCATAATCTCTCCATGTAGTTTTTCCTGACTTTGAGCAGAAGTTCAGAGGCCAGAGCCCCAGGACACAGTTCCTGTCCCTCTAGAGTCCGCAGGCATGACAGCCACCATCTCTGGCAGCTCAGGGGTCAGTCTAGGCCACTGTCCTTAAGGATGGGAAGAAATAAATGCAAATGGCTTAAAGGCCATTTTCCTTTGAGTCCAAATTTCCCTGTGCCTCAGCTGAATGCCCAAAGAAGCAATTTAGCAAATGCATTTTGTCTCAGGAGGGATCTGTCTTTTGTTTCTGAGACTTGCTGGTCAGGAAACCCCCTGCTCCCCGCATGACTGGAATGTGGAGTGGGGGTAGCATTCAGACCCTGTTAACAAAAGCCACACCACCCTTGCCCTCCAGCTCAGCATCTCCCTAGAGATATTACTTGGATGTGAAGGAGACAGGTTTCAAGCTGCTCGAGTCCTCTCCTTGGGATCAGCCTGAAATCCCATCACCATGCAGTCAGCAGTGAGCAGTCCTAGATTAGAATTTGAAAAGGAACATAATGCAATCATAATATTTCTGAGGTGTGTGTAGCACTCTACAGTTTACAAAGCACTTGTACATACATTAGCTCATTTGAGAAAATTGCAGGGAATTACTTAAGTACAAAAAAGTATAACAAGGCCAATAAAATTCATCTGTGAATCCTCCACTCAGAAAAGAGCTTTGTTAACATTGCAGTGGATTCCCTTTGGTCTGTTTCCGCCTGGGGTTGGTCGGTCTGTCTTTCTGCTGTGTTGTGATCATACTGCAGATGCATTTTTGTGGCCTGCTTTGTTCACACTGCATGGTATCTTCCACCAGCACATTTGACCATCATATCCATCCCCCAGGAAAGAAGTAATTGTGTTGTGAGATGTCCCTGGTGTGAAAGATCCGAGGGCTGGATTCACAGTCCATACTGCTGCTCTCTGGCTATAATTGGCAGATGACAGACACTTTCTGGGCCTCAGTTTCCTCCTTTGTAAAACAGAGATCTGTGCTGAAAGCAAAGCAGTGCGTCTGATTTAGCATGGCACCTGACACACCGGAGATGCTCAGTCCACGTTAGGGCAGAGGTGCAGAGCACCATGTTGATGATTAATATTAAAACTCAAGGAAGGCATTGGTGTAGAGTCCTAGACTCTAATGTATATCTGATGTCATAGCCGCTGGGCTCTCCACAGCCCTCTGTGTGGCTGGTAAAAAGCAATGTTATAGATCCTAGCCTTTAAGCATTGTGATGGTTAGGGGTGACTCTGGGAAGTGGCTGCCACTGAACCACATCGGTACAATGCAGCTCCTAGATGAAGGCTACTTATCCCCCAGGACCGCTGGTAGACCCTCTCAGAAAGTGACTCTAGAAGCACTTTCATTGGCCACTGTTCCCTTTCTTAACATGCTATGAGTGGCTATGAGTATGCCCACTAGAGGCTTGCTGGGCATGCAAGGATCAGGGAGGAGTCCTGTAGGCCAGGAGACACTGAACTTAATCCTGCAGTCAGAAGGGGTCACCTGGCTCCTAGGGCCTTAGGCAGAGGGAGAATTCTAGTTTCCAGCCTTATATCAGTTAGCTACCCTGTTGGCACAGGGGGAACTTTCAAATAGGCAAGGACATCAAATTGGTCTTGAGAAGCCAAGGAATATCCCTGACTGCATCCTTTCTAAAGGTTAAAAATGTTCAAGATAGCTGAGCATGTCTCATAGATCACTGGATCACAACTGATTACCCAAGTGGCCTTTGGGAATGTATGGGAGCATTTGGAGTTATACTCAGTCATCTGGAGAATGCTACAATCATTTATTGGGCTGGGGCCCAGGAGGCTAGCCACTCTGTGTTGTGTGGAACAGACTCATGTAATGAAAGTGACACTATCTGTTGTCTATTGCTCAAAATCCGTAAAACCTCAGTGGTGTACAGAGAGAAGCATGAACGGTGAGAAGTGCTCATGGAGGCAGCTCTGCTGACCTTGGCCGGGCTCATTCACATGATGGGCAGCTGGGGAGACTGCACTCTGTGCCATCTGTCTCGTCTCCCAACAGGCCAGTCCAGGCATTTTCCCAAGAAGTATGCACTTCCTCTTGAACCTGATCCCTCACGATTGGGACATCATTGCTTCCCCTCCATTCTGTTTGCCAAAGCAAGTCACAAGTCCAGCCAAGGAGGTTCAAGGATTAGGGAAATAATCTTTGCCTCTGTGGTAGGCAGCACCAAGAGTCACAAGACAAAGGGCAAGGATATGGGGCAGGGGAGATGAAGAAATCGGACCATTTAATGCAGTCGGCTGTCAGAATACACATCTTGAGAAATAATATCACAGTTTAACCCAACAGTTCCCAACATTTTTGGCACCAGGGACTGGTTTTGTGGAAGACAGCTTTCCCATGGACCGAGCCGGGGCGGGGGGGGGCAATGGCTTCAGGATGGTTCAAGCACATTACATTTACTGTGTACTTTATTTCTAGTAGTAGTATATTGTGACAGATAGTGAAACAGTTACACAGCTCGCCATACCATAGCATCACTGGGAGCCTTGGGCTTGTTTCCCTGCAGCTAGGTAGTCCCGTTTGGAGGTAATGAGAGAGTGATGGGAGCCGCTGGAAATATAAATGAAGCTTTGGTTGCTCGCCAACCGCTCACCTCTCACTGTGCAGCCTCGTTCCTAACGGGCCACAGACCAATACTGGTCCAGGGCTTGGGGACCCCTGGTTTAACCTATCAAGGCAATGGTCTTAACTGATAGAAATCATGTGAAAGTCATATGAAGTCACAGAAGTCATATGAAGGTCATAGAGAAGTGAGCGAATGTATTTTCTTCTTGATTACTATCCACTGTTGGTTTGGAGATTAAAAAAAAAAAAAAATATATATATATATATATATATATATATACCTTCTTGGGAAAATGTTCTATTGTATAATTCTAGCCATTCAACTATGTATCATCATATAATGGACAAGGCTCATGTAACAGAAAAAATATTGGAGGCAACCGTGTGACCTTTGGCAAATTATTGTTCTCTTTCAATACATTTTATTGAAATACAATTTGCATATATGATAATCCCCCCATTCTAAGTGTACATGTATTTTCACAAATGTGTGCTCCCATATAACCATCACCTTGATTGCAATGTAAAACATCCCCATCACCCAAAGAGCTTCTCTCCTGTCTCCCCAGCCCTTTCATTCTGCTACTGCATATCCACTGGTCAGATTTCCATCACTCTCGAAGTTCATTAATTTTTTCACTGCAGTTCTTCACCTGTAGAACAGGTTTAGTCACCTCTGCCTGGGAGAGAAACTGTGTATCAAACATCTGTGTATCAGCAGATCTGGAAACCTGAGATCTGCATGTGTTTATGCTGGATGCTAAGTTCCTCCTTTCCTGTTAGCAGGACAGCTCACTCTTTCACTAGTTGGTTAGGAAGGAGGATAGAAGAGCTACGTGAAGAAGTCCTACTGGCAGATTAATGAAGTAAAAGATCTCAGAGCACCAGAATAGGAGAAAGAGAAAAGAGCAGGTACTGAGACTGATTGAACTTGGATGAAATTAAAGGAAGAGATTTTTTATTTATGGGATCGCTTTTCCTTTCTAGCACATGGTACAGAGTTTTAAGTCTGTAGCTCTAGGGAGAGAAAAGTATCAGGTCACACAAAGGTACTGTTCAGTTTGGTTTTCATTACTCTGTCCTTTGACAGTTACCACCTGTTGTTTGAAATTGTTGTGCTGGGTCATCAAGGAAAATGTTTTTTGTTTTGTATAAGGAGTTTGTGGTTGCTTATCCATTTGTCAGTGCTGCCACCATGAGACCCTCACTCTCAGCTCACAGGGTCTCATTCCTCAGATGATGAGCCAGCTGCCCTCTATCATCACCTCTTTGAAATCAAATTATATTGCAGAAGAAAATGAAGACAGGATCCTGTCCTTCTCTGACTGGCCGATCAACAAGGTCCAGTGGATAAGAAACTCAGGGAAGGACAGGGGGCAACAGGCCGACCCCCTTGGGGATTTCCTTCTTGTTCCCAAGCCTTCTTTCCTATCTTTCAGCTCCAGAAGCAGCTCTCAGAACTGGACGAGGATGACTTGTGTTATGAGTTCCGGAGAGAACGGTTCACCGTCCACCGAACCCACCTATACTTCCTGCACTATGAGTATGAGCCTGCTTCAGACAACACAGACGTCACCCTGGTCGCTCAGCTCTCCATGGACAGGTAGGCAGACGGACCCCGCTGCCCACACAGTCTCCTCACAGCTGCCCTTCACCTGGAGAAGGCAGAAATACCAGCTTGGAACATGGAAGCCTGCTAACACAGGGCCTAGTCTCAGCCCTTCTCCAGCACTGAAAACCAAGGGCTCCTGTATTTTGATGATGCTGATTGTTTTTGAGGATGGAGGAAGAACGGATTCTAAAAAACAGAGCTCTAGCCAAATTACTTCAAGGAAAGGGGGGCAGTGTATCATAAACACCTGGACTGGACCCATTGTTGATGTTGGAAAGCAGCTATTTCTTTCCTTACACATGTGTTGATGCAGGGTTCATTCTTGGAGCCTTTATCAGGAAGTACTGATGTGGTCCCTACCCTTACGTGGCTTACAGTCTACTGCACTGATTCTCAGCTTTAACTGGGGACAAATCAAATTACCAAAGGAGCTTTAGAAAAAAAATAAATAATGGTCCAGCTCCATTGCAACTAGTCAAGTAAGAATCTTTGTGAAGACCTTGCATCATTTTAGGTTTGCCGTGTGCAGTCCAGTATTGATGATATGGGACCAGTAAATAGTTAAGCCAAATAACATTGTGACAAGTGCTTTGAAGGAACAGTGGTCGATATTAACAATGTCAAGTGAGAGACCTTCTTTAGGTGGTATGATCAGGGGGAGGTCTTTCAAAGGAGGGGACATTTCTGCAGAGACTCGAGGATAAGAAAAGGAGTCAAGCATAGTGGGCGAGTGTGAAAGTATTAGTTGCTCAGTCGTGTCTGACTCTCTGTGACCCCATGGACTGTAGCCTGCCAGGCTCCTCTGCTGATGGAATTCTTCAGGCAAGGATACTGAAGTGGGTAGTCATTCCCTTCTCCAGGATATCTTCCCAACCCAGGGATAGAACCTANAGTTGCTCAGTCGTGTCTGACTCTCTGTGACCCCATGGACTGTAGCCTGCCAGGCTCCTCTGCTGATGGAATTCTTCAGGCAAGGATACTGAAGTGGGTAGTCATTCCCTTCTCCAGGATATCTTCCCAACCCAGGGATAGAACCTAGGTTTCCTGCATTGCAGGCAGATTCTTTACTGTGTGAGCCACCAGAGAAGCATGTGCATTGCCAAAAAAAGAAAAAGTTTTCCAGGCAGATAAAATAACAAGTGCAAAGGCCCTGTGGTTGGAAGAGCCTTGTGTATTCAGATACCCTGATAAAAGACCAGTGTGGCTGAAGCATCACTTGAGAGGGACCTGAGATGGAAGCTGCATGAGGTTAAGATTATAAACATTAGAAACTCATAAAATATTTGGATTTTATTCTAAACGTGATGGGAATTTATTGTAGAAATTTACACAGAGTTTTTGCTTTGGTTTATGTTTTTGAAAACATCTCTGGCTGCCAGGAGGTGAGTGGATTCAAAGCCTTTCAGGGTTATGCAGGTTTTCTATTTCTGGCCATCCTGTGTGCTTCCTGCCCACCTCTGCTAGCCAGCTTCCTCTCCAATTGACACATGGTGTGCAAGTGGCTGCCCTGGCCCCAGCTTTCTCCATGTCATTCCCTCTTGACTCCCATAGTTAGGAAGGGAGTTTGATGGCCTCATTCTGTCTTTGAGCCACTTTGGAGATGCCTGTGGATATGATTTCATGGGGTGGCTTTAGGAGGAAATAACTTCATGCCTTCAAAGTGCTAAGGACAGTACCTGGCACATTTAGTAAGTGTTCAATAAATGTCACTTGTGATTAGTCACGAGTGATTGGAGAATCAGCAAAATGAAGAAACAAGCACTGGGACACAAGATGGTTCACAGACAGTAAGCAGCCCGAGAGTCCCAGAGAATGAGGGGGAACCTGGCCTCCGGAGGTATCTGGGAATGATGTGTGTTGACAGTAGCTGTGGAGGAGGTGAGTCCCACTGCTTCTTAGCAAATGACAGCTCGTGGAATTAAACTGCTTCATGGCTAGTGGTTTCCTGGAGATGCACAGACTCCAGAACACCTGTGCAGAACTTGCTGGCCATCGTTCAGTTGCTGAGTCGTGTCCGATCCTTTGCAATCCCATGGACTGCAGCACACCAGGCTTCCCTGTCCTTCACTATCTCCCATGAGCTCAGACTCACGTCCATTGAGTTGGGGATGTTCTCTAACCATTTCACCCTCTGCCACCCTTTCTTCCTTTTGTCTTCAGTCTTTCCAAGCATCAGGGTCTTTTCCAATGAATCGGCTTTTGCATCAGGTGGCCAAAGTATTGGAGCTGCAGCATCAGTCCTTCCAATGGATATTCAGGGCTGATTTCCTTTAAGATTGACTGGTTTGATCTCCTTACAGTCCAAGGGACTCGCAAGAGTCTTAGCATCAGGGTCTTTTCCAATGAATCGGCTTTTGCATCAGGTGGCCAAAGTATTGGAGCTGCAGCATCAGTCCTTCCAATGGATATTCAGGGCTGATTTCCTTTAAGATTGACTGGTTTGATCTCCTTACAGTCCAAGGGACTCGCAAGAGTCTTCTCCAGCACCACAGTTTGAAGGCATCAGTTCTTCAGTGCTCAGCCTTCTTTATGGTCCAACTCTCACATCTGTACATGAATGACTACTGGAAAAATCATAGCTTTGACTATACAGACCTTTGTCGACAAAGTGATGTCTCTGCTTTTTAGTACGCTGTCTGGGTTTGTCGTGGCTTTCCAAGGAGCAAGCATCTTTTAATTTCATGGTTGCTGTCACTGCCCACAGTGATTTCATAACAGGTAACAACAAAGGCCAAATCCTTGACCTGCTGTGTCCTCTCAGGAAAGGCCTTTCTGTTCTCACGACCCCGGTTTCTCATCTCCAGAATTCACATGATCTCTCAGCAGATACTATGTAAGCATCTGTTACTGTGTTGTGGCCGACTCTTGTGGGGCTGGGAATATCTAAGACCCTATTCCACCCTCACAGAATATGTAGTGAACTCAGGACTCAGATCATGTATTTGTTTTCTGTTGTGGTTTAATCAGTCACCACAGATCTTGCAGCTTTAGAAACACTTTTTTCTTTTCTGACTGTGTCATGGATCAGAAGTCTGGATACATGTGCAGATTCTCTGCCTGGGGTCTCAGGCCTGAAATCTAGGTGTTGACTGGACTGTAGTCTTACCTGGGAGTCAGGGTGCGCTTCTAAGCTTATTCAGGTTTTGGCAGAACTCAGCTCTAGGACCAAGGTCCCCATTTCCTTGCTGGTTGTTAGTTGGGATCCTTCTGGGCTCCTAGAGGGCCCCCTTAGGTCTTAGCTGTGTGGAGCAGCTTCCTTCTTCAAAGGCAGTAGGAGAATCTCCCTGGTCTGTTATATGACATAATCACAGCCGTATAGAATAGTACCAGGTTCTGCTCACAGTCGAGGGAGAGGTGATCCAGGACCGCACACCAGGAGCTGGGGCAAGAGTCTTGGGGCCAACTGAGAATTCAGGCTGCCACAGGGAAGGAACAGGTTGGACAACAGACAGGTGCTGTGAGAACCCATGGGAGGAGCCCCCGTCCTGGCTGGGGCAGAGAGTGGAAGAAATGGGAAATACCCCCAAGAGGGGTTCTGCCTACACTGAGCTGGAGGCTGAGTGGACTGACAGTAGAAGCCTTGTAGGGAGAGGAGGAGCCCCCTGTGAGGAAGGAGAGGACACCAGGCCCGCTGGGATGCACACAGTTAGGGCTTAGGTGCTAGGGTGAGGAAGGAGAGAGCAAATGCCGTCAGCCAGGTAGGCAGGGCTTGGGCGAACCAGGGTAGGTGGCCAACCCTTCCAGCTCAAACTTCCAGGCTACCAGTGAGGCTGCATGAGGGGCTGACCTAGAGCCATGTCCCAAGTCACCCCTCCCCATCCTTGCCAGCCTGGGTGCACATGCCCTCTCCCAAGCAGGCCACCCACCAGAACAGTCCACTCTGTGTGTTTTTTCCCTTCTTCTCTGTGCCATTTTAAACGAAAACAAAACCTAATCCTTGATCCTTGTGTTGAACGATGGTCAGGCTTGGTCTTCTGTTCTCCAGGCAGCATAAATATATCTCAGTCCCCCCAGAGGAGGCACATGAACCTCAGATACTATGATCTGCCCAGTGAGTGAGTTCCAGGCGATTCCAGTTTCCCATCTTTCAGAGCATCCTGGCTTTCCTTGGTCACATTCACACCTTCTATTTGTATATTCAGTTTATCACCAAGATATTCTCCATCAAGATCAGTAGCCAGTGGCCACCTGTGAACTCCGGAGAAAAATGTGAGATTCTCTGGGAAAGCCCTGGGACATAATGATGTTCAGTTAGTGCTTGCTGGATCCAGAGACTCTGACCACAGCATCTGCACAGGGTAGGTATCTAGGAGAGGGAAAATGAAGTAGAGGGATAAAGGAGAATTATCCTTTGAATTTAGACAAGTTATTTAGGGTGTTTGAGCCTCACTCTACTTACCCATAGCCCACTCTAGTACTCTTGCCTGGAAAATCCCATGGATGGAGGAGCCTGGTAGGTTGCAGTCCATGGGGTCACTAAGAGCTGGACACGACTGAGCAACTTCACTTTCACTTTTCACTTTCACGCATCGGAGAAGGAAATGGCAACTCACTCCAATGTTCTTGCCTGGAGAATCCCAGGGATGGCGGAGCCTCGTGGGCTGCTGTCTATAGGGTCGCACAGAGTTGGACACGACTGAAGCAACTTTGCAGCAGCAGCAGCAGCTACTTACCTATGAAGTGACAATAATACCATCAAGTTCATAGGTTACCATCTATGCTTTATAAAGCAAGAGACTGGAAGGTGCCCCATGACTAGCAAATGTGCCACAAACATGAGTACAGTTCTCTTAATGGTTTTTACCTTTATGCTAGCTATGGCATTTGCAACCTGGAATTCACCAACAATTAGCAGGAAAGGACTTCAGAGGTAGTCTAGTGGTTAAGACTCTGCACTTCCTCTGCAGGGGGCACTGGCTCAATCCCTGGTTGGGGAACTAAGATCCTATATACATCGTAAACCCACACACACACAAGAAAAAGGGAAAAAAATAAATTATTAACAACCCAAATCCATCCTTACGTATATACTTGTTATCAACGAAATACAGACAGGACAGAGCCCCTCCTTCTGTGGCCAGCCCTGAGCATCCTCTCGGCCTGGGCTGCAGGAGACCTGGCACCTGCCCTCACCACCCTCTTAAAGACAGGCCAGGCACCTCTCACATCAGCTGCAAATACCAACCGCAGGTGCCTTCCCTTCAAAGCACACGCATCCCCCAGCATGGCAGACGGGTGATTCCCCCCTAACGCCCTGTGACAAGTACTGCCATCCAGACAATACCTCAGAGAACTCAAGGAATTCCACACCCAAGCAAGAGACGCTTAGCGGGACATAATCAGAAATTATAAAGCAGCAGCGCACAAGCTGATGAGAACGGCGGAAATGCTTCCTTCCACTCCATCCCACACATCCAATTATGATGCAGCCGGCTGACTGGTGCCTCTTGGATTGATTTTTAATTGAAGAAACATTTCGGTTATGTTTGTAAACCTTTGAGTCAGAAGTAGGCCCTACGTGAGTGCCACAACGAATTAGGGGAGCAGGCATGTGGGCTCCTGTGCCCAGCTCCCTCTAGAATTCCGTTCAGAAAGAATGAATGTCGCCTGCCGCAGTGGTGGACCCGGCAGGGCTGCTCCTTGCCTGGCCACTTGCTCCGGAGGATGATTGAAAGGACAGAGGGAGCTGGCCAGGAGGGATCCTGATTACAGCATCCCTGCCGCCTGGCCAGGGGACACTTGCTCTTCCCTGCTTCTTGAATGAAGCCTTGGAAATACCATCTGCAGTTCCAGGGACTCATGTGGCTGATGGGCCTGCTGTTTGTTTTCCGCAAGTGAGGGAAAGAGAACATGAACTGAGCTAACGGGGTCCCATTCTTAGGTCCCACTGCAGCACCAGCACCTCTTGGGACCTTGTTAGAGCACAGATATATGGATCTCACCCCAGATCTGCCCAACAGGGATCTCTGCAGTGGGGCCCAGGAATCTGTGTTGTAATAAGCCTCCCAGGTGACCCTGAGCCTGCTGAAGCTTGGAAAGCNTGCAGGAGACTCAGTTTCCATCCCTGGGTCAGGAAGATCCCTTGAAATAGAAAACAGGAACCCACTCCAGTGTTCTTGCCTGGAGAAGCCCATGGACAGAAGAGCCTCGTGGGCTACAGTCCATGGGCTTGCAAAGAGTCGGACACAACCGAGCATGCATGCATGCATGCTGCATGCTTCCAGGCAGAGTGCACAGACCCCCAGAGAGAAAGTCTTTGTTGAGCTCCTGGAACAGAAAGGCCCCTGTCATCAGGTAGACACATCCTTTTCTGTTTAAGCACAGGACATGAGGCTGGTTTGCCCTTTATGGTCAAAACCAGATGCACTTCACTGACCTTTTATCAAGTGAAAAGAGTTGCATTCAGGTAAACTTAAATAGTTATCAGGTAACCATACGTGACATCTTGTTTTAGTATTTAAAAGGGTAAAACATTCTTCGGGGTATTTGCCCCTCCAGCACTCTCTAAGATAAACATTTGTGATAAGTGTGTTTTAAAAGAGCATAAGGTTTTGAAAGTCCTTTCACCAGAACAGGACAGGCCGTGTCTCAATTGTTTAAATGCCAAGAATCAGAAAATACTTTTATAAACATTTTTTCAATAAACTCATCAAGGGTATTTTCCCACAAAAATGAGTTAATCATTTCCGTCTTTTTAAACACTGCTGCCCAATTATTTTAAATAATGGATAGCATTTAGCTATGTTATTGCTTAGAGAAAATAATGCTTCAGTGAAAATTGTCAGCTAAATTTTCTTAGGTTGTCTGACATTCCACTGTTTATCTTATTATTTTTCGAAGTGACTATTCATTAGTATGGTCAGTATGTATGTATAGACCTACCACTTGGTAAATTTTGATCATTCTCTGCTATGTCTAATATCTCCTAAATACAATGAAATGAATGAAATTCTGTTGTTTACAGCTCTACCTTATTAAATAGAAAAAGTTGTGTTCATTTCATTTTCATTATTTTGAAGAATAATCTGGAAGGAGCAAGAAACACTTATCACAGATGCACTTGGTGGTAGCCTTTTATGTCTATGTCTGAACAAAATGACCTGACTTGAAAATAAAATGGAAATATTAAAACATGGCTTTTCTGTGAGGTCACATGCTATTATTTGGGAATGTTTAAAGAGAAAGCATAAACCAGACAATAATAGATTGAGGAATTCTGCAATGTGGTCAGAATAAGATCAAATTTGGTGGAATAAGTTTATGTTGGATACTCAGAGCAAGATTAGATAGCAATGTTAACCAAATCCACAGATTTTCCTGGGGTGAAAATATCTCATTTCAGAGAAACCTTATGTTAGGCAAGTATGTTCTTAGAGGTAGAGAGGTTTTTTTTTTTTTTTTTTTTCTTTANATAAGATCAAATTTGGTGGAATAAGTTTATGTTGGATACTCAGAGCAAGATTAGATAGCAATGTTAACCAAATCCACAGATTTTCCTGGGGTGAAAATATCTCATTTCAGAGAAACCTTATGTTAGGCAAGTATGTTCTTAGAGGTAGAGAGGTTTTTTTTTTTTTTTTTTCCTTTAATTTTTTTTTTTATTGTTTTCTTTTCCATCTGTTGCAGGGAAATCGGGTATTTTTGAGGACTCTTTAATATGACAACTGTTAAAAAGCAAAATTACACATTACATTTTGAGTTGTGGGTGGCTTAAAGGAAGACAGAATAATAAACTTCCTGTTCAGGAAAAAGGAGTGTTGTTGTTATTGTTTATTTTTATAGCTATATCTTCCCTGTAGAAGTGCATTCAAAAGCCTTGTTTCTCTTTCATTCTGGGGCCCAGCACAATACCTGCATGTTGTAGATGCTCGGTCAACATTTGCTGGCGGTGTGTGTATTTGAAAGGCAGGAATCACAGGTGTCAAGTCCCGAGGATGGATGCGTGCTGTCGCTTCAGTCGTGCCCAGCTCTTTGCAGCCCTGTGGACTGGAGCCCACCAGCCTCCTCTGTCCATGGAATTTTCCAGGCAAGAATACTGGAGTGGGTTGCCATGCCCTCCTCCAGGGATCTTCCCAACCCAAGGATCACCCACATCTCCTGCAGCTCCCACATTGCAGCAAATTCTTTACCACTAAGCCACCAGGGAAGCCGCCATGTGCCAAGTGCCTGCTGCGTATCCAGTTCTGTGACAGACGCTTGATGGTCATGACTAAGGCCGTTCCCAGGGCAGCAGTCACAAGGTTTCAGGAGCAGCTCTGGGCAAGCCCCACCAAACAACCACTTTTCAAGTCCCCTGTTTGTGTCACGTTTGTTAATGTCCCATCAACCAAAGCATGTCCCCTGGCGAGCCCAGAATCAGTGAGGGGGAGGGTACCAGCAAAGCATGTAGATCGAGAGGCAAGAGTTTATAGCCAATTTGTTATTGACTAAGGTATTATTGTCCCCTATATGCATGTGTGGAAATGGAAGCACAGTCACTTGCCCAGAGATACTGACAGAGGTCAGAGTTCAGACCTAGTTCTGCCTGAGCCCAGAACCCTCAGTTACCCTCTGGACCCCTCAGCCTGCCTTGCTCAGGGTACCAGATTGGAGTCATCTGCCTTGTAGGGAGTGGGTTCCCCATTCCAGCAGAGGCTGAGTGGCCACCTGCCTGGCTGCTTGGAGTGACTGACATGCTAGAATTCCTTCCAAGCCCAGTCTTCTAGATTTTGGACCCTGCCATCTCCCTGCCTGCTCCCTGACACCTCCACAGACTGTCTGGGGCTCCCTGTCTCAGTAGGACGCCCCTGGGGAAGCCCTGCCTCTTTCAGACATCTGAAAGCAGAAAGCCTTCCAGACATCTCTAGGCATTCCTGACCCTTTGCCCCCCTCTCCCCAGCATGAAGCGATGGTGGGCTCTCACGGGGAGGGGAGAGCAGGGGACAGAGCGTCAGGATGGGGCCTGGTGTCGGCATTTCCTCTCACACACTGTGTGCTCTTCAGCAAGTTAAGACCCTCCCTGAGGCTGAGCCCTTTCATCATAATGATGGTGGAATCAGACTGAAAATCTCAGAGATTCTTCCTAAATGGATGATCCTGCAGTTGCAGAATTAATAGCGTCAGGATGGGGCCTGGTGTCGGCATTTCCTCTCACACACTGTGTGCTCTTCAGCAAGTTAAGACCCTCCCTGAGGCTGAGCCCTTTCATCATAATGATGGTGGAATCAGACTGAAAATCTCAGAGATTCTTCCTAAATGGATGATCCTGCAGTTGCAGAATTAATCTTTGTCTCTTGAAACCCTCTACATTGGTCCAGGTCCTTGATATGCCAGATCCTTATCTTCCTAAGAAAGACTCAGCACAAAGCTCGGTGTCAACAAGAACTACACGGGGATAGACCTTAGGAAACAAGTGTGTTTAGGGGGAAACAACCAGGAGAAGAATGAAGAGGATGGGGGACCTCTGACCCCAAGAGGAGGAGGAGGGAATAAAGGGAAACTGATGCCAAGCTTAGACTAGGTTCCTGCTTGGGGAGACAGGTGATGGGGACATCTTTCTCAGCCAAACCCAGTTCGTATTGAGTAGTGGCCTGGATCCCAGGCGCTGGAGTCAGACCTGGGTGTGTGGATCCAGCCTGTCTACCTTGTAGCTATGTGACTTGAAAAAAAGTCACTTCACTTTCTGGAGCATCCTCACCTGTAACACAGTGATGAGAATCTGCACTGTGTTTATAGCGTTACTGTGAGTCTTAAAAGTGCTAACAGCCCAAATGTGGCTGGCATGCCGTAAACAACAGGTATGTGGTAGAGGTTTATTGTATCATGATCACATTCTCTCTCTTATCATCATCATGATGAACCTCGGTTTGTCTGTCTGCCTGTTGCTCAGATCCCGGCAGAGAGCTTGGTTTTAAGGGACAAGAGAGATTGGAGCCGGTGGCAGAGAGACAGGAAGTGGTCATGCCATCACTCATTTTCACTCACTGAGGTGTTCTGGAACCTCTGGCGCTGTTTCCTGTAGAGTCCATGTGGCTGTGACATTTGTCACATTACCAGCACCTTTCTCCTGAAAACCCTAAGTATTTTGTGTCTCTGTCCTCCTGTCTCTTATACACATCTCGTCAGCCAGGTAGGCAGGGCTTGGGCGAACCAGGGTAGGTGGCCAACCCTTCCAGCTCAAACTTCCAGGCTACCAGTGAGGCTGCATGAGGGGCTGACCTAGAGCCATGTCCCAAGTCACCCCTCCCCATCCTTGCCAGCCTGGGTGCACACGCCCTCTCCCAAGCAGGCCACCCACCAGAACAGTCCACTCTGTGTGTTTTTTCCCTTCTTCTCTGTGCCATTTTAAACGAAAACAAAACCTAATCCTTGATCCTTGTGTNTGGGGGTCGGGGGGGGGGAGACGAGCTGGATTAGGCAGGGCTTTTTCCCTGCTTAGAAAACTCAGACACAGAGTCCAAAAGCAGGTCAGTGGGAGAGTCCACAGCCAAAGCTGGCCTCCCTTCACACTCAGTCATGCCGCCTGCATCCCATCCCCTCTAGCAGTTCTGACATACACATGGATGCAGAAATTATCCTTGCCCTTTACTCCCCAAATTTCAAAGGCTTTGTATAAACAGCTCTCTCATCCAATTGCAGAGTCCTTCCATTCTGCAGACAGAGACTGAGTTGCAAGTGGGATCATTCAAAATCCCAGGGTCTCAGAGCCCAGCAGAAACCAGGGGCCTTGCAGCAGAGGCTGAACACATATTTCAGTGAAATCAAGCATTGTGGAGAATATAGTGCCTCTTTCATAACTGGCTGTGGTCAATTTGATTAACAAGTGCTATAAAGTATGGGAAATGGAGGGCATTTTACCCCGATGAATACCTTAATCCTCCTTAGTGAAAGAGGAAGCAAATCCAGGCAATACCAATTCACAGAATTACTGAGAGGAAACTGAAAGTCCATCAGGAAAACCATGGACACAAGATAGGTGTGCCCATTTTCTTTTGTTTAGAAGCATGGAAATGCATGGAATCTGTTTCCTGGTAATTGTCCAAATAAAGTGAGCATTCTGATTCTGTACCTCTTGCTGGGTAGGGGGAAAAAAAAACCTGAAATGGGCTTTTGCTGTTTTGGTTTTTTTTTGTTTTTTTTTTAACCATAGATTTTATGTAGCAGGCACTTCTAATGCTTCTAGAGGAAAAAAAAATTTTTTTTTTTCTAGATCTTTCTCCATTTTTGCAGAACCCGCTTGGTTGGGAACACCTTTTGTTTTTTATCTGGGCTCCATTTTCCCCCCTACTCTCCATGGCCCAGTGTCTCCCAGGTAGCCTTGCAAAATTGCAAGGTGCCCTAGAGCAGGAGGGGCTCTAAAAAATGAAGACAGCATCACCCCAGGCTCACTTTTGTTTCCAGCATTCACATGTTTTGTTTTTTTTCCTTCCCTTTGCCAGTGTTTTCTTTTCACTGTCTTCAAAGTCCTGTCCAGATACCCGTCCACACAGTCCAGGTTCAAGAGCTAAAGCTGACTGGACACCTGGAGTCTCAATTCCTTCATCAGAATGGGGGGAATGACAGATGGGGGCGCGGGATTTGGGAAGTGTCTGGTGCATAGTAATGAGTCAATAATTGTGGTGATTATCTTATGCTTACAGCTTGTTTTCATGCTCCTGGTAACTCATGGCCTCCCTTTGGCTAAGCCTCCTATGCCGGTCCCTGCCTCAGGAGACTAGTAGCACTGCTGTCTACCTTTGCTGACCGAGACGGGGAGGTGGGGGACTTTTAAGCTCGAAAGGGATCTTTACATCCTTTCGTGTACATTTCCCCACCCACTGTTGAAAAGAGGAGCCTGAAAAGGCTTATAGTGAAATGTGACTCCATGTCACCTGTCTGGTTGTAAACGTTCAAAGGCTAGAAGCAAAAAGGTGAGTGTTTTGTGCCCATTTTATAGATAAAGGAACTGAAGTTTGGTGATTGGCCCCCCATCACATAGTGTTTAATTAGTGCCTAGAGCAGGGGTTTGGATTCGGCACCAGCCCCAGGCTGGCGGACGATGCGCAGATACGCAGAGAATGGTTGGTTACGCCGGTGAGGCCCGCGCATGCGCAGGTGCGTCAGGTGTCCTTTCTGCTTGCAGGCTCCAGATGCTGGAGGCCATCTGCAAGCACTGGGAGGGGCCCGTCAGCCTGGCGCTCTACCTGTCGGACGCCGAGGCCCAGCAGTTCCTCCGCTACGCACAGGGCTCCGAGGTGCTCATGGGCCGCCACAACGTGGCCTACCACATCGTGTACAAGGAGGGCCAGTTCTACCCTGTGAACCTGCTGCGCAACGTGGCCATGAAGCACGTGGGCACACCCTACATGTTCCTGTCCGACATCGACTTCCTGCCCATGTACGGACTCTATGAGTACCTCAGGTGAGGACGGCGCGGGGCAGGCTCCAACGCCCCTCTGAATGGGGCGGCTGGAACACAGAAGGGGATGCTGCTGCTGCTAAGTTGCTTCGGTCGTGTCCGACTCTGTGTGACCCCAGAGACGGCAGCCCACCAGGCTCCCCCGTCCCTGGGATTCTCCAGGCAAAAACACTGGAGTGGATTGCCATGTCCTTCTCCAATGCATGAAAGGGAAAAGTGAGAGTGAAGTCGCTCAGTCATGTCTGACTCTTAGCGACCCCATGGAGATGGGAACTACCTAAATCCACCCAGGGATACGGCCTCTGACTGCCGGGTTTGGAGGGGCCCTCAGGCTACCCAGTGCCTTCATGTTTCTGACTGTTGGCTTGAAATCCCAGTTTACCTCATGAAATGTTCGAGGCAGAGCTCGGTCTAGAAAGCATCTCTTGTCTCCCAGTCTAATGCTGTCTATAGCTTTCATGAAAACATGCCTCTTCTAATTTTGGATCAGACAGCCTTCATCTAAGCATTCCAGTAAGATCACTGCCTATTCTGTAAAACAAATCAAAGTGGTAGTGATGGCTAACATGTATTGAAGTGCTCGCTGAGTGCCTGCCACAGTTCTGAATGCCTGACAAGTGGGATTTCATTCCCTCCCCTTGCAATCCTTGCCACAGGCACCATCATTAGTCTCTGTTTTCGCAGTGGGAGACTGGGGGGCTGAGGTGGTGCGTGGGGCTGCATACCTGCGAAAGTGGGAGCAGAGGGCAGCTGGCCTGGCCCCAGGGTCCCGTCCGGATCACCGCTGCTGCCTTGGTAGCTGTGACTCCCTCCAGCCCTCCCGCCATGGAGGGCAGGTGTCCAGCAGCTGGAGAAAGCTCTCGGCTTGGGGGAGGCATAGATGGCTGTGTGGGGAGTGGCATTTGTTACGGAATAACAAACCATCTGAAGTGGAAGGGACTGTAGAATCCATCTAGCCTGAAAGTCCCCAAGCAAGCAAACTGAAGTCACAACATATAACTGGTCAAAGTTTGTTTTAACCCTTTATCCCTGTCATATGTCAGCATGAGTTACCTCCATCCCTGAGTGCCTTCCTGATCCAGGTACCATGAGGGGTGGTTTGCACATATTGTCCTGCTAGATTCACACATCAAGTTTAAAAGGCAGGTATGGTCACACTCTCCCTGTTATTGTGGTGAACAGGGAGGCTCGGGGAGTCAAGGTAACCTGCTCAGGTACACGTGGGCTGCTTCAGGATTTGAACGAACATCTTTTGGACCCAAGCTCTACAGCCTGCCTGCTTCACACCTGTCTGGCTGCTCTGTGGCTTATGACTGTGCCTAACGGAGCAGGATCAGAACTCCTCCTCGCCTGGTCTCTGGCCCTCCCCACTTCCCTCCGTCATGTGTACCTGTCTGTCTCTCAGTCTTATAGCCTTAAAAGAACTCCCCACAAGAGTCTTTAAACCTTTGGTCCTGAAGCCAGAGTATGTGTTTGATGTGAGCACACCCGTTCCACCCCCTCCACCCTCCACCCTGCCTTCAAGAGCAGGGGAAGGCTGCCGGTGTTCTCTGTCCACTCTCTGAACTGAGTTTCCATCCAGGCTTACCTTGGGATGTTTCTCCCCTCTGAGCAGGTGGAGTCCCTTCCAGCCTGTCTCGGTTAAGAATCACAGATGAGTGACCTCAAGGCAACACCCCTCTGTCAGGCAGGATGGGAGGTGTCTTCTCAGAACACATGGGCAGTGGCACTGAGCACCATGAACCCACGACCCTGCGGGGGCTTCAGGAATGGAGCTGTCCTCCGGTTCCAGCTGGGCCTTGGGATCTCGGTGGGTGGAGTGAGGGCGCCCCCGCGTGGCAAGACCACGCTTCCAGCCCGATTCTTGTGAATCCGGAGACCTCAGCTGCTTGCAGGTTGGTGACAGACTCTTGGTGCATCGGGTAGGGTTTCCAAGTGAACAGGTGGTGAGGGGGAGAGCTGAGCTCCACCTGCCAGAGAGAGGCTTTGGGACGGGGCCACAGCCCACCCTGCACCCTCTGGGGCTCTTGTGCAGAAGCACCTGTGGAGACTGCCTTCCAGCTAGTTGAAAGATAAACTGGCCTCATGTTAAAAGTCTGGTCTCTGCTCGCCCATCCAAAGATTATTATTTTGCCTCATGGTCCTCGTGATTTGAAAAACATTACACGTGAACAGACTGTTCAGAATGTGTTTTATCTTGTGTTTTATTGATCAAAGATGTCAATAATTGCTAATCATGACCTTACCCAATGTGATATAACTGATATTGCCCATTAATTAGCACTTTCTTACTGCAGAGTGACCTGAAGTTTCTGGTGGCTTGTAGCCACATCAGAGGAACATGTGTGGTTTCCCTTGCGCATTTTGAAATATTGCAAATTGCCCCTAAAAGCCCATTCCTTTCTTCACAGGCCAAGACCCTGAGCCGAGAATAACTGCTCCTATCCAGTGCTTTTTAAATTATTTTTAATCGGAGAATAATTGCTTTACAATGTTGTGCTGGTTTCTGCCATACAGTAACATGAAGCAGCCTTAAGTGTTCATGTCTCCTCCCTCTTGAACCTTCTCCCCACCCCTCTAGGTTGTCACAGAGTACAGCATTAATTTCCCTGTGTTATCCAGCAACTTCCCACTAGTTATGTTTTACATATGATAATGTATATATTTCAGAGCTACTTTCTCAATTCGCCCCACCCTGTCTTTCCCCCACTGTGTCTACATGTCTGTTCTCTACGTTTGTATCTGTATTCCTGCCCTGCAAATACGTGTCCCAGTACCATTTTTCTAGATTCCATATATATGTGTCACTATACGGTACTTGTTTTTCTGACTGACTTCACTCTGTCTAACAGGCTCTGGCTTTATCCACCTCCCTGGAACTGACTCAAATGTGTCCCCTTTTAGGGCTGAGTGATATTCTGTTGTCTGTAGGTACCACACAACTTCTTTATCCATTCATCTGTCAATTCGCCCAGCCTCTTTTAGTGCACATGTGAAGAGAGACCTGAGAAGCAAAGTGACTTCCCATCTAGGGTGAAAAGATGGTGGGACTTCTTGACATTTCTCCTCCTCCATCCAGAGTTTCCATTCATTTAGTGAGTAACCACGACAAGGTACCTTAGGGCCCCCATATTTGTGACCCACACAGATAGGACCCATGAATCCCATAGCTTTAGACCAACAGGAATGACGGTTGATTAAAGACAGACTCTTTAGGTACCCTGATGGGGGTGTCCTGTCCCAGAGTTGTCAGCTGATCTAGGGTGGAGGCAGTATAGGATGGATGTCCTACTGAGTTCACCTAAATGGAGGCTTGAAGACTGAGCTGGAGTTCACCAGGAGAGGGGTGATGTTCCAGGTGGAGAGACAGATCCATTTTGGAGAGGCAGGGTGGCCAGAGCCCTGATGAGAACAGCAAGAGCTGATGTGGCCAGAAATGTAAGCCAGGGTGGGTCCTGCAGGACTTCTCATAACATATGCTAAGGAGTTTATGAGCAGGGGTGGAGGAACAATGGAAAAACACTGAGAGCATGGCGTGACTAGATGTCCGTTTAAGGAAGATCATTTTCATTGCATCAGGAGAGGATCACAGTCAGTAGAGCAAGAGAAGATAAGTTAAGGGACGACTGCATTCATTCTGGTGAGAGACGAAGGCCAGCAAAGGGATTGGAAGTAGCAGCAGAGACAGGTAGATGGACCAGAGAGCAGTTCTGCAGCTGAAATCAAGAGCTGTCTGCACAGGTGGCTGGGCTTTAGAAGGCAAGACAGGGAACCTCTGTCAAATGTTGCCGCCCAAGACTTCCTCTGCCGAAGTCTGCACCTGGAAGTCCTGCCTGCTTTGGCCCGTTTCTTGCACTGGCCCCCTCTTGATCTGCTGTGCCTATGTCCTTCTTGGGCTGAGCAGGATGTCACTGAATTTGGGTGTTACAGTGGATGAGGCCTGCACGGTGACCCTGGCTCCAGCTTGCACCCTGTGCCATACGTAACTGTGTGACTTGCGACAGTTCGGTTTTTTTCAGCCTGTTTCCTCATTGTGAAATGAAGAAACAGACATATCAGGAGTCGCAAACACAAATGCCTGCTGGGGCCAGGACCTTGGCCTAAAGGAACCAGGGGTGGTGAGCATGATTCATTGCTAGGCAGACAGGAGTCCCCATCTCAGGCAGCTGCCATCTATGCACTCTGATGTGGAATTTACTGGTGAGGGTAGAGGTCAGGCATAAGGTCTTTATATTTTGCAAGAGGAATGAGAAATCTTGATTTTCATGTTTTAATTTCTAGTGTTGACAACTAATATTTTTTTTTAAAACTGAAACACTGTTGAGTCAGACCAAACATGTCTTCAGGATGAATAGAACCTTCTTACCCCCAAAGACCACCAGTTTGTGACCTCTGATCTTTTAAAAAAAAATTTATTGAAGCATAGTTGATTTACATTGTTGTGCTAGTTTCTGCTGTACAGCAAAGTGATTCAGTTACATTTTTTAGAGTCTTTTCTCATATAGGTTATTACAGTATATTGGGTAGAGTGCCGGTCATCTTAGACATAGTAGTGTGCATGTGTTAACCCAGGCTCCTGATTTATACCTCCCCACCCATGTCTGCCCTTCAGTAACTGTAAGTTTGTTTTCAGTATAAGTCTGCTTCTGTTTTGTAAATAAGCTCATCTGTATCTTTTTTAAAAATTAGATTCCACATATGACTGATATATATTTGTCTTTCTCTTTCTGCCTTGCTTCACTTAGTATGTCATCTCTAGGTCAAGCCATGTTGCTGCAAATGGCATTATTTCATCCTTTGTATAGCTGAGGAATCCTCCATTATATATATGGGTGTGCCACGTCTTCTTTATCCATCCCTCTCTTGATGGACACTTTGGTTGTTCCCACGTCTTGGCTGCTGTTAATAGTGCCGCTGTGCACATAGGGGTGCTTGTATCCTTTAGGATTGTGTTTTTTTCCAGATGTATGCCCTAGAGTGGGATTCTGGATCATATGGGGTTTTTAAGGAGCCTCCATACTATTCTCCATTAGGAGTTGTACCAATTTACATTCCCACCAGTAGTGTAGGACACTGAGAGAGTCCACACGCTCTCCAGCATTTATTGTTTGTAGACTTTTTGACGATGGCCATTCTGACCATGTGATACCTGGTAATTAATGATGCTGAGCATCTTTTCCTGTTCTCTTTTGGCCATCTGTATGTCTTCTTTGGAGAATCTTTAGATCTCCCCACCCCCCCTTTTTTTTAATTGCATTGGGTTTTTGTTTTGTTTTTTACATAGAGCTGCATGAGCTATTTGTAAATTTTGGTGATTAATCCCTTGTCAGTGTGACCTCTGATCTTAATCATCCCTAGGAACTAAAATGTTGAGACCTGGTGAGGAATATGATTGTATCAGAATAAGTCCCAAATCAGCATGCAGTCCTTTTCATGTGAAGATAACCATATTGACTTGCCATAGGCTTAAGGAAAAATTTTTCCAGTGAGTGGGATAGATTTGTTCCTGATCCAAACACTAGAAGTGGATATGCTCGTGACCAGCATTATATAGCATTGGTTTGGGAAGAGGTTCAGGGCACAGCTTGCCATGGCAGCTGTGAGCCCCAACAACACCCCCAAAGATTGACTTCTTCAGAGTGGATATCCAACAAAATACTCTACCCAAGCCTTGTTAAAGCATTACTGCTAAAAATGATGATAGCTGCTATTGACTGAACCCTTACCAGCTACCAGCATCCCTGCCAGCTGCTTTGTATAAATGTGCTCGACTCTCCAACACTTCTTTATGAGGTAAGTGTTATAACGGGTGACCAAAATGATGCCCAGGGAGGGTAACGCTTACTGTCCAAGGAGAAAGGCAGACGCCCCTGCACTAGGCTGCTCGGTAAGTGAAAGCAGCCATATTCCCCCTTGAAACTCAGTATACCAGAGCAGTCTGACTGGCAGTCTTTTGATCAGACCCCCAAATACTTACTCATATCACCTATTTCTGCAGGGGGGGTTACTTGATTACCAAAAAAAGTTCAGCATCCTAGCTCTCCAACAGTTGCTTAGTAACCAGCTAACATTACAGCAAAAACAAACAGATCAATTGGGAAATAATGAAATGGGCTCTATGCATAGACATAGCTGCAAAGTTTCACTGAAATCTCTCTTCCACCCCCTCCACCTGTTTCTTCTAAAAATCGAGCGTGGAGATGTGCAGCTTTCACTCCTGATTTCAGAATGTCAAGTGAAATTCTGCAGGCATGGTGGAAGTCACGCAGACCTGCCTTGGAACCCAGGTTCTGCTGTGCTCATCAAGGATGTGCCTTGGGGCTGCTTGTTTCATCTCCCCAATCCCGTTTCCTCTGTTAGTAAAGGGGCTAATAATAGCTTTGTGGGGGCTCTAGTAGGCGTTCAGCAGGAGTTAACTGTCTGTGTTTTGGCCGATTCTCAGCACACGGAACTGAATGTCTCTGCCAGGCCCCCACCCAGAACCCCCACTCTTGCAAACTCTGCTGCCTTCAGTACAGCCTGGCAACTTAGTTGGTAACGATCTCGTTTTTTAAGAAATGAGAAACTATATACTCATACCAATTCACTCTTAAAACTATTGAGTGAGCACCTATTATACACTCGGCGGCAGGCAGCATTGTGGCTGTGCCGTCCCTGGAGTCACTCAGACCTGCATTTCAACACTGAGCACATTCTACCCTACATTCACTGGACCTTCCGAAAGGTACTTAACCTCTCAAGCTTTCTATCAGTGGGGCCCATAGATTTCTTCACACTTAAGGTTCTGGGAGGATTAAGTGGAGTAATAGCTGGGAAGCACATGGCTGAAATGTTCTACGCTTCACAGGTGTGGTGGCACATCTGCATGGCCAGGCCCTGTTCTAGGCACTCGGGCTGTCGCAGTGCCTGGGACAGGCCAGGTTCCTATCCATACGGGGTCTACGCTCTAGAGGGTGCTCCAGCTGTGGGCACTGCCACTACTCTTAGCAACACAGGTAGAGAGATATATGTGCAGGAGCTGAGGCCCACAAGATGACCCAGTGTGCGTGGGTAGGGCGGCCTTGAACATAGATCAGGCGTGAAGGACTAGTTGGTAAACAGGCGTGGAATGTCTTGGCATGTTTGAGGAATGTTGCAGCATGGCTGAAGCTCAGACAGCTCCCTCAGCTGGAACTTCCCACGTCCATAAGACGGGCAGGTTTCTCACCTTTCCCTCACTCAGCAGAATCCTCACCTTTGTTCAATGCCTGTAGCTTTAAACCTCTCTGCTGTGCTATTCTGCCAATGTTGCCTTGCTCCCGAGGGGACAGACCTGCTCCATTGGTGGAGACTATATATCCTGGCTGCAGAGGAGTGACAAATTCCACTTTTATTGTGTCCTCTGCAGGATGGTGTCTCACCATCCTCCCCCATCACGAGTCCCCTGGCACGTGACGGCTGCTCTGTCAGCACCGGTTGAATGAGGGTAGATGTGTGAACAAGGGCCAGGAACAGGTGGTACCACACGAGGCCAACTGGCTACTTGACGAGGGACATGACCAGGTGGCATTTCCTTGTGTTCGTCATTGTTTCTACAACAGTGAACATTTGTTGAGCGTGTAGTATAGGCCAAGCACCGTGGCAAGCACTTCTGCATGTGTTTTGTCATTTAACCTTATCACAGTTCATTTAACAGATGAAGACACCTGGGTGAAATAACATACCCCCAGGCACAGCATTACTAAGAAGAAAACTCATTTAGCCTGGGTTTATCCAAAGGCATTCTGTGCTTAACCTGCTTTTTTGAATTGAAGTATAGTTTATTTACAATGTTGTGTTAATTTCTGCTCTATGGCAAAGTGATTCAGCTATACATATATATACAATATATAGCCTCTTCAATTTTGGTTTATCGCAGGATAGTGCATATAGCTCCCTGTGCTTACAGTAGGACCGTGTTGTTTATCCATTCTGTGTATTAATATAGTCATTTGCATCTGCTAATGCCAAACTCCCACTCCATCCCTGCCCAGCCCCTTGACAACCACAACTCTGTTTTCTATGTTTGTGAGATTGTTTTGCAATAAATTCATTTGTGGCATATTTTAGATTCCACATACAAGTGATGAAAGTGAAAGTGTTAGCTGCTCAGTCGTGTCTGACTCTTTACAACCCCGTGGACTGTAGCCTGCCAGACTCCTCTAATCCATGGAATTCTCCAGGCAATCTTCCCGACCCTCGGATCAAACCCAGGTCTCCTGCACTGCAGGCAGATTCCTTGCCGTGTGAGCCACTAGGGAAGCCCAATGTAAGTGATACCGTATGGTATTTCTCTTTCTCTTGCTGGCTCACTTAATATGATAATCTCTAGGTGCATCCATGTTGCTGTAATTGGCATTATTTCATTTGTTAATGGCTAATATTCCATTGTATATATCACATCTTCACTCATCTGTCAGTGGACATTTAGGTTGTTTCCATGTCTTGGCTGCAGTTAACATAGGGGTGCCTGTACCCTTTTTGAGTTTTGTCTGGATATATGCCCAGGAGTAGGATTGTCAGATCATGTGGCAAGTCTATTTTTAGCATTCTTGAGGAGCCTCTATACCTTTTTCCATAATGGCTGCATCCACTTACATTCCCACCAACAGTGTAGGAGAGTTCCCTTTTCTCCACACCTTCTCCAGCATTTATGGTTTGTAGACTTTTTGATGATGGCCATTCTGACTGGTGTGAAGTGATACCTCATTATAGTTTTGATTTGCATTTCTCTAATAATTAGAAATATTGAGCATCTTTTCATGTGCCTGTTGGCCATCTGTATGTTTTCTTTGGAGAAACGTCTGATTAGTTTTTCTGTCCACTTTTTGATTGGATTGTTTGGAAATCAAGCTCTTGTAGGTTGTATTGTTTACAAATGTTTTCTCTCCATCCCCTAGCTGTTTTTTTGTTTTGCTTTCCTTTACTGTTGTGTTTAACGTGTTTGCAGGTCCAAATGCCTGATGGGCCCATCTCTGCCATCATCGTGATGGCCGTGATCATCCTCCCAGGTTGTAGTTATCGAGTGCCTTCTATGCACTGAAGCACTGTCTTTGCTTCTACATGAGATGACCCATTTAATCTGTAGAGAACACTCCTGCCCAGGTCCTAATACGCCAGCTCAGAGGGGATAAAACAGTGGCACGAAGATGTAAGTTGCTGGAGAGCGAGAGCAGGTGAGTGTCCAAGTAGGGCCTGAATCTGCGCAGGCTGCCCTCCAAACTTTGAAGATCTTGACAGCCCCTCCAGTGACCTCTGGCTCACCCAGGACAGCACACAGAAAGCACCCTTGGTCCTTCAGTCATAATTGCTAACAGGTAGGAATGAATAATCCTGGAGCAGGAGATGGCAACCCACTCCAGTGTTCCTGCCTGGAGAATCCCAGGGGCGGGGGAGCCTGGTGGGCTGCTGTCTCTGGGATTGCACAGAGTTGGACACGACTGAAGCAACTGATCAGCAGCAGGAATGAATAAGGATGTTGAGAGGAAGATGAGATGCTGACTAGAGTCCCTGGCAGAGATCTTAGCTTTCTCTTTTATTAATTTGCCCTGAAAGCTCATTCATAGCTTTTCTTTCTTTTCTGCCCCTCTCTACCTGGTATAACTTCACCTGGATGTGTTAATACCATCAATTCAGAAACCACCCAGTCTTGCTGCCCCCCAACCCCAGCTTTCAGAGGACCCATCTCTGCCTGTGTTCCTGATGTGTCTTACGGCTCCATTCCCTGTAGTCAGTCTTACCTCCCTCATTTGCAAGTCCTTGCTGTTGTCCCCACATGCCACCTGGAAGCCTGTCTACTGGGAACTAGGCAACTGGAATAGAATCTGAGCAAAACCATATTACCTGGCTGCTCGAGCAGGGGTGTGAAGCAAGGCCTGGGACGGGCTGTGCCCAGGTCAGCCTCCGTAGTTATCACGCAGATGAGAAGCACACCTAGCCCAGAGGTAGGCTGCTAAGTCCTACCTGAGAGGGGTTATTCAGATGATCTCTCGTTGCTCTAGTGAAAGCCAGGCTTCTTTCAGGTCCTCTTGAAACTAGGCAGTGTGAGGGGTGTGGGGCAGCGGGAGATATGGGGGCTTCCCAGAGCTACACACATGCTTTTCTGTGCCCCTCCAAGGGTTGGTGGTGTCTGTGGCCATGTTAACCCTGCTGCTGCTCACCATCTGCCAGCTTGCTCACCGGTTCATCTGCACTGTACCCACACAGTTCCAGGAATAAGCAGAAATCAGAGAAGTACGGGGGCATCTCAGACGCATGTCTCAGCCTCCTCTTCAAGGAGGGATCACCCCAGCTGTGCCCATCGACTCCTCGTGAGCCTCACAGGAGGATCTGAGGGTGCAGGCAATCCCTGCAGACTGAGGGATGTCTACAGGCACCCTCCATGCACCAGGAGTTGTGCTAGGTGCTTGACAAATGTGATTGTTTTTATCACAAACATTACCATTTTTTAAATGCAGAAGATAAACTTGATCAAAAGCCCCAGGTGGCAGAACTACAATTGCCATCTGGCCCTGTCCTGTCCAAGGGCCTTCTTCACAGTACTACCCGTTCTGTCATGTAAGATAACCACAGACTGATTCCTTCATCTCCTGCACATTTATTTAATGCCTGCTGTGTGCCTGGCACAGTACTGGAGCAAGAAACATAACCATGAGCAAGGCTCATCCCTGACCTGAAGCGTAGCAGAGCTGATGGGTACATGAGCAGGCAGGCCTGTGTGTTATTAATGCTGCCACCACCCACTGTCCCTGGTGAGCAAAAAAGTCCAGGATGGTGCTCAACATTGCTAATTATTAGAAAAATGCAAATCAAAACTACAGTGAGGTATCACCTCACACAAGTCAAAATGGCCATCATCAAAAAGTCTACAAACAATGCTGGAAATGATGGAGAGAAAAGGGAACCTCTTACATTGTTGGTAGGAATGTAAGTTGGTACATCCATTAGGAGAACAGTATGGGGGTTCCTTGAAAAACTAAAAATAGAATTCTCATATGATCCTTCAATCCCAGCCCTGGGTATATATCCAGAGAAAACCATAGTTTGAGAAGGTACATGCACCCCAGTGTTCATGTTGGCACTATTTACAATATCCAAGACATGGAACCAACCTAAATGTCCATCAACAGAGGAATGGATAAAGATGTGGTACAAATATACAGTGGAATACTCAGCCATTAAAAAGAATGAACTCCCATTTGCAGCAACATGGATAGACCTAGAGATTATCACACTAAGTGAAGTACAAAGACAAATGTCATATATAGCACTTATATCTAAAAACTAAAAATGCTACCAATGAACTTATTTACAATATACAAAGACTCAGACTTCAAAAGCAGACTTATGCTTCCCAAAGGTAGGGAGGGATAAATTAGGAGTTTAGGATTAACATACACACACACATTGTTTAGTTGCTAAATTGTGTTCAGCTCTTTTTGTGACCCCATGGACTATAGCCCACATTGATCCTCTGTCCATAGGATTTTCCAAGCAAGAATACTGGAGTGCAGTTGCCATTTCCTCCTCCAGGGGATCTTCCCAAACCATGGATCAAACCAGAGTCTTCTGCATTGGCAGAAAATAAGATAATCCATAAGGACCTACTGTAAACACAGAGAACTCAGTACTCTATGAAAATCTATATAGGAAAAGACTCTGAAAAAGAATGGATATTTGTATAGTGGAACCACTCTGCCATACACCTGAAACTAACACTATAAATCAACTATACTGCAATATGAATTTTTTTTTAAGTCCAGAATGAACCAGTCCCATAGAAGATGTAGCTCCCCATCAAGCGGGACACATCAATACCAACAGAGGTGGTCAGGGGAGGTACAGGGAAGCAAGTTCCTCTAATTGGCTGCTCACAAAGCCCTAAGAGAAAGAGTGATGCTGTTCTGGTTTTGGAAACGGAGGCACACTCCAGCACAAATTTCTTTTCCTCCTCCTGTTCCTTTTACTATAACTTTCCTGCGAACGAGTCCTGGGAACTTGCATAAGCATCGCTTAGATTCCTTACAACTCAGGTTTCATTAAAAAGCGGGCTCTCTGACCTTTGATGCTGCGGGTATCCCAGCTCTGAGAGCTGAGGTCTCATTCTTCCTGGCAGCCTGACAGCAGCCCCCACACCTCCAGCCCCATGGTTCCCAGCAGTTTGTCACTTGTCAGCATCAGCCCCAGCCACTCACTGCACCAACACAAGGAAATCAGCACAGCCACTTCTGTTAATGGAGTGGAAGCTTTCATGACCAGAGAGTGAGGATTTCCACCCCTACCCAGGGAGTTGGGGCAGCAAGAGATGTCCAGAAGACAACGAGCACCATGAGGGCTCATGCACAAAGCAGCGAGAGTGGGAGATGGCGTTCCCAAGCTAAGGGCGGAGGGATTGGTCTTCAGCACCAAGTGCAAAGGAAAGGCAAGAAAAATGAGAACAGCAAAATCTGTTGGATTTGACAGTGAGGGGCCATTTCTGACCTTGGCCTGATCCAAGGAGTCAAAAGCAGACTGTAGTAGTTAAGAGAAACTCATGGATGGTAAAGAAAAGAAAAACCACCAGTGTAGGAAGCTCAGTAAGCCAGGAGGTCGGTGCACGCTTCTGTATCTCCAAATGCTGCCTGCATCCTGGCCTCTGCTCAGTTAGCTGCTACAAGGTGGGATCCCCCGTGGGGATGCTGTGCAAGGAGCATCAGCATGCAGGCTCCAGCCTCCTGCCATCTCCCTCCATCCCTTTCCTAACCTCTCCCACCAGCTGCCTTGATCCATGAACTCCCACGAGGCTCATTGCTCTAGCTGCCAAGTCACCGCATTAACAGACCTGGTCCATACAGATCCTGTGATTGTTGATCTTTCCAGGTTATTTCTTCACTGGTGTAGCCTTGATTCATACAGTATTGATTTCAGCATCTTCATCCTTTGTTAATGATGGTGGTGACCACTAGCTGTGCTTTAAGGCCAATTACTTAGCCTCTCTGAGACTGAATGTCCTCTTTGGTAAACTTGGAACACTAGTACATATGTCACAGGTTGCAGCGATTCAAGGAGTAATGTCTATATAAAGTGCCTGGCACAGGGCTTGATACTGAATACACTGAAGAAATACAGGTAATTCTGATTACTGTGTATTCACCACCTAATATATCAGGCACACCATAAGAAATTCAGTTCCCCTGGGTCCTTTATGCTTATTTCCAAACTTTGCAGATTACCTTGAACCCCCTTCTCCTCCTGACTGGCTAACTCCTGCTTCTTAGAACACAGCTTAACCAATGGCATTTTTCACAGAATTAGAACAACAAAAAAAAAAACTTTAAATTTATATGGAAACACAAATGACCCCAAATAGCCAAAGCAGTCCTTACAGAGAGAAATGAAGCTAGAGGAATCAGACTCCCAGATTCAGGCTATACAACGAAGCTACAATAATTAAGACAGTATGGTAGTGACCTAAAAACAGAAATATAGATCAAGAAAAGGATAGCCCTAAATCCACAACTTATGATCAATTAATCTGCAACAAAGGAGGCAAGAATGCACAAAGAAAAAGAGAGAGTCTCTTCAATAAGTGATGCTGGGGAAACTGGACAGCCACCCGTAAAAGAATGAAATTAGAACATTCTCTAACACCATACAAAAAAATAAACTCAAAATGAATCAAAGACCTAAATGTAAGGCCAGACAATATGAAACATAGGCAGAACACACTTTGACATAAATTGCAGCAGTATCTTTTTTAATCCACTTTCTAGAGTAACAAAAATGAAAATAAATGGGACCTAAACTTAAAAGCTTCTGCACAGCAAAGGAAACCATAAACAAAACCAAAAGACAACCCACAGAATGGCAGAAAATATTTGCAAACAAAGTAACCTCAACGGATTAATCTCCAAAATACACAAATAGCTCATGCAGCTCTGTGTCCAAAAAAAAAAAAAA
>SJYX01021167.1:31830-60984 GCA_006410675.1 Oreotragus oreotragus | reverse complement strand
TGGTGGTGTCTGTGGCCATGTTAACCCTGCTGCTGCTCACCATCTGCCAGCTTGCTCACCGGTTCATCTGCACTGTACCCACACAGTTCCAGGAATAAGCAGAAATCAGAGAAGTACGGGGGCATTTCAGACGCATGTCTCAGCCTCCTCTTCAAGGAGGGATCACCCCAGCTGTGCCCATCGACTCCTCGTGAGCCTCGCAGGAGGATCTGAGGGTGCAGGCAATCCCTGCAGACTGAGGGATGTCTACAGGCACCCTCCATGCACCAGGAGTTGTGCTAGGTGCTTGACAAATGTGATTGTTTTTATCACAAACATTACCATTTTTTAAATGCAGAAGATAAACTTGATCAAAAGCCCCAGGTGGCAGAACTACAATTGCCATCTGGCCCTGTCCTGTCCAAGGGCCTTCTTCACAGTACTACCCGTTCTGTCATGTAAGATAACCACAGACTGATTCCTTCATCTCCTGCACATTTATTTAATGCCTGCTGTGTGCCTGGCACAGTACTGGAGCAAGAAACATAACCATGAGCAAGGCTCATCCCTGACCTGAAGCGTAGCAGAGCTGATGGGTACATGAGCAGGCAGGCCTGTGTGTTATTAATGCTGCCACCACCCACTGTCCCTGGTGAGCAAAAAAGTCCAGGATGGTGCTCAACATTGCTAATTATTAGAAAAATGCAAATCAAAACTACAGTGAGGTATCACCTCACACAAGTCAAAATGGCCATCATCAAAAAGTCTACAAACAATGCTGGAAATGATGGAGAGAAAAGGGAACCTCTTACATTGTTGGTAGGAATGTAAGTTGGTACATCCATTAGGAGAACAGTATGGGGGTTCCTTGAAAAACTAAAAATAGAATTCTCATATGATCCTTCAATCCCAGCCCTGGGTATATATCCAGAGAAAACCATAGTTTGAGAAGGTACATGCACCCCAGTGTTCATGTTGGCACTATTTACAATATCCAAGACATGGAACCAACCTAAATGTCCATCAACAGAGGAATGGATAAAGATGTGGTACAAATATACAGTGGAATACTAAGCCATTAAAAAGAATGAACTCCCATTTGCAGCAACATGGATAGACCTAGAGATTATCACACTAAGTGAAGTACAAAGACAAATGTCATATATAGCACTTATATCTAAAAACTAAAAATGCTACCAATGAACTTATTTACAATATACAAAGACTCAGACTTCAAAAGCAGACTTATGCTTCCCAAAGGTGGGGAGGGATAAATTAGGAGTTTAGGATTAACATACACACACGTTGTTTAGTTGCTAAATTGTGTTCAGCTCTTTTTGTGACCCCATGGACTATAGCCCACATTGATCCTCTGTCCATAGGATTTTCCAAGCAAGAATACTGGAGTGCAGTTGCCATTTCCTCCTCCAGGGGATCTTCCCAAACCATGGATCAAACCAGAGTCTTCTGCATTGGCAGAAAATAAGATAATCCATAAGGACCTACTGTAAACACAGAGAACTCAGTACTCTATGAAAATCTATATAGGAAAAGACTCTGAAAAAGAATGGATATTTGTATAGTGGAACCACTCTGCCATACACCTGAAACTAACACTATAAATCAACTATACTGCAATATGAATTTTTTTTTAAGTCCAGAATGAACCAGTCCCATAGAAGATGTAGCTCCCCATCAAGCGGGACACATCAATACCAACAGAGGTGGTCAGGGGAGGTACAGGGAAGCAAGTTCCTCTAATTGGCTGCTCACAAAGCCCTAAGAGAAAGAGTGATGCTGTTCTGGTTTTGGAAACGGAGGCACACTCCAGCACAAATTTCTTTTCCTCCTCCTGTTCCTTTTACTATAACTTTCCTGCGAACGAGTCCTGGGAACTTGCATAAGCATCGCTTAGATTCCTTACAACTCAGGTTTCATTAAAAAGCGGGCTCTCTGACCTTTGATGCTGCGGGTATCCCAGCTCTGAGAGCTGAGGTCTCGTTCTTCCTGGCAGCCTGACAGCAGCCCCCACACCTCCAGCCCCGTGGTTCCCAGCAGTTTGTCACTTGTCAGCATCAGCCCCAGCCACTCACTGCACCAACACAAGGAAATCAGCACAGCCACTTCTGTTAATGGAGTGGAAGCTTTCATGACCAGAGAGTGAGGATTTCCACCCCTACCCAGGGAGTTGGGGCAGCAAGAGATGTCCAGAAGACAACGAGCACCATGAGGGCTCATGCACAAAGCAGCGAGAGTGGGAGATGGCGTTCCCAAGCTAAGGGCGGAGGGATTGGTCTTCAGCACCAAGTGCAAAGGAAAGGCAAGAAAAATGAGAACAGCAAAATCTGTTGGATTTGACAGTGAGGGGCCATTTCTGACCTTGGCCTGATCCAAGGAGTCAAAAGCAGACTGTAGTAGTTAAGAGAAACTCATGGATGGTAAAGAAAAGAAAAACCACCAGTGTAGGAAGCTCAGTAAGCCAGGAGGTCGGTGCACGCTTCTGTATCTCCAAATGCTGCCTGCATCCTGGCCTCTGCTCAGTTAGCTGCTACAAGGTGGGATCCCCCGTGGGGATGCTGTGCAAGGAGCATCAGCATGCAGGCTCCAGCCTCCTGCCATCTCCCTCCATCCCTTTCCTAACCTCTCCCACCAGCTGCCTTGATCCATGAACTCCCACGAGGTTCATTGCTCTAGCTGCCAAGTCACCGCATTAACAGACCTGGTCCATACAGATCCTGTGATTGTTGATCTTTCCAGGTTATTTCTTCACTGGTGTAGCCTTGATTCATACAGTATTGATTTCAGCATCTTCATCCTTTGTTAATGATGGTGGTGACCACTAGCTGTGCTTTAAGGCCACTTAGCCTCTCTGAGACTGAATGTCCTCTTTGGTAAACTTGGAACACTAGTACATATGTCACAGGTTGCAGCGATTCAAGGAGTAATGTCTATATAAAGTGCCTGGCACAGGGCTTGATACTGAATACACTGAAGAAATACAGGTAATTCTGATTACTGTGTATTCACCACCTAATATATCAGGCACACCATAAGAAATTCAGTTCCCCTGGGTCCTTTATGCTTATTTCCAAACTTTGCAGATTACCTTGAACCCCCTTCTCCTCCTGACTGGCTAACTCCTGCTTCTTAGAACACAGCTTAACCAATGGCATTTTTCACAGAATTAGAACAAAAAAAAAACAAAACTTTAAATTTATATGGAAACACAAATGACCCCAAATAGCCAAAGCAGTCCTTACAGAGAGAAATGAAGCTAGAGGAATCAGACTCCCAGATTCAGGCTATACAACGAAGCTACAATAATTAAGACAGTATGGTAGTGACCTAAAAACAGAAATATAGATCAAGAAAAGGATAGCCCTAAATCCACAACTTATGATCAATTAATCTGCAACAAAGGAGGCAAGAATGCACAAAGAAAAAGAGAGAGTCTCTTCAATAAGTGATGCTGGGGAAACTGGACAGCCACCCGTAAAAGAATGAAATTAGAACATTCTCTAACACCATACAAAAAAATAAACTCAAAATGAATCAAAGACCTAAATGTAAGGCCAGACAATATGAAACATAGGCAGAACACACTTTGACATAAATTGCAGCAGTATCTTTTTTAATCCACTTTCTAGAGTAACAAAAATGAAAATAAATGGGACCTAAACTTAAAAGCTTCTGCACAGCAAAGGAAACCATAAACAAAACCAAAAGACAACCCACAGAATGGCAGAAAATATTTGCAAACAAAGTAACCTCAACGGATTAATCTCCAAAATACACAAATAGCTCATGCAGCTCTGTGTCCAAAAAAAAAAAAAAAGCCAATTGAAAAAACAAGAACTAAACAGACATTTCTCCAAAGAAGACATACAGATGGCCAACAGGTACATTACAAGATAGTCAACTTCACTAATTACTGGAGAAAAAAAATGTAGTTTATCATCTATAAACTCCAATCAGGTATCACCTCAAACCCAAAATGGCCATCAGCAGAAAGTCTACAAACAATAAATGCTGGAGAGGGTATGGAGAAAAGGGAACCCTCCTACACTGTTGGTGGGAAAAAAAAAAAAAAAAAGCCAATTGAAAAAACAAGAACTAAACAGACATTTCTCCAAAGAAGACATACAGATGGCCAACAGGTACATTACAAGATAGTCAACTTCACTAATTACTGGAGAAAAAAAATGTAGTTTATCATCTATAAACTCCAATCAGGTATCACCTCAAACCCAAAATGGCCATCAGCAGAAAGTCTACAAACAATAAATGCTGGAGAGGGTATGGAGAAAAGGGAACCCTCCTACACTGTTGGTGGGAAGGTAATTGTTACAGCCACTAGTGAAGTATACAGAACCCTTTAAAATATAAAAATAGAATGACCATATGATCCAGGAACCCCACTATGGGACATATATCTTGAGAAAAGATATGTGCACCCCAGGGTTCACTGCAGCTCTATTTACAACAGCAGATGGATGGATGAAGATGTGGCACATATATACATTGGAATATTACTCAGCTCTGAAAATGAATGCAGCAGTGCCATCTGCAGCAACATGGATAGGCCTGGAGATGATCACACCAAGTGAAGTCAGTCAAAGACAAACACATGTTATCAGCCATATGTGGAATCTAAGTTTTTCAAAATGAGATACAAATGAACTTACAGAACAGAAATAGACTTAAAATTATCTAAAACAAACCTGTGATTACCAAAGGGGAAAGGTGGTGGGGAGGGATTAATCAGGAGCTTGGAATGAACACACAGACACCCACACTACTATTAATAACAGATAACCAACAAGGACCAAGTTCTCCTGTGCTGTGCTACTCAATATTCCATGATACTATGTGTGAAAAATGATGAAAAAATAATGAATATATGTATAATTGAATCACTCTGCTATACACCCGAAACTAACATTAAAAAATGACTATACTCCAATAAAATTATAATTTTTAACAATGCATCATGCTAACCCATCTGTGCATCTTTTAAGTGTAGAGTTTGGTGGCATTCAGTCTCATTGTTTTGCAACCATCACCATTATCCATCTCCAGAACTATTTGTAACTTCAGAGCTGAAACTCTGTAACCAAACAGTAACTCCCCACTCCCTCTCCCTTAAGTACCTAATAATCTTTAATATAGTGATACTTTGTCTCTCTAGGAAAAAAAAAAAAAAAGGACCCAGCTCAGTAATGGGAAACTCCACACCAGAGACCCTACATTTCTGTGTTCCTCACTCCCTCCTCTTTGGGCTCTGCCACGACAGAGATTATCACCAGTTCACTCAGCTCTGGGCTCTGTATCTCTGCCCGGCTTCATAAATATTCACTAATTAATGAATATATTAGCTTTCTTAATAACCAAGCCTGTGAAGTACTTTTATCAAGATAAGGAAACAAATGCCCAGAGTTAAGAAAATTGACTGTGATTGCACAGTTAGTGGTGCTGAGATAGAATCGGCATCATCTGGTGTAAAAAGTGACGGTCTTTTCCTCGCCACTCAGTCTCTCCAAATCGGCATCCCCTGAGAGACACGCAGCCCTCACATGTGTTCAAGATCGCTTTAGTCAGCTCCTCTTGAAACATCAGCATATCTGGCCATCCTATGTGGTAGCACCTATATTATGGCAAGGGCTTTGTGATTGATCTCCTGGGAGACACTACAGTCAACTCTCAGCAGCAGAGTGATTTTTTTTAATACAGAAAACTGATCCTCTCACCCCTCCCTCAGCTCAGAGTTCCCCAGTGGCTTATCGCACCGAGTAAAACCGAAGACCTTTGTATTAGCTTTCTGTGGCTGCTGTACGGATTCTGAGAAGGGTCAGGCTGTCTGCAGGGTTGCACACTCTCTGGGGGCCCTAGAGGAAAAGCTGTTTTCTTGCTCCCTGGAGCCCTACCCACATTCTTTGTGTCCACATCACTTCAACCTCCACTTGCATCATCCTGCCTCCTCTGACTTCTCACGTATGTGTGTGCCTTATTCGCTCAGGTGTGTCTGACTCTTTGTGACCCCGTGGACCGTAGCCTGCCAGGCTTGTCTGTCCATGGGGTTCTTCAGGCAAGAATACTGGAGTGGGTTGCCATTTCCTTCTCTTACCTCCCTCTTACAAGGATCCTCACTGTTACAATGAGCCCACCTGAATAATCAGGATAACCTTCCTATCTCAGCATCCTTAATCACATTTGCAGCATCGCTTTTGCCCTGGAAGGTCACATATCTGCAGGTTCCTGGGATTGGGAGGTGGATGGCCTTGGGGGCAGGGGGTTGGTTTGCCCACCACAAACAAATGGATGAAATACACAAACAGCTTGATCACCCCTTCAGTGATCTGTGAACCCTGTGTAATCTGCAGGAGCCTCTCCAGTCCCCGTTCTAGGTGCTCCCTCTGCTCCTCACTGTGCCTTTCTCAGGTGGGCCTTTGCACTGGCTGTTTCCTTAACCCGGAAAGCTCTTGCCCCAGATCACCATGCGGCATGGTCCCTCACCTACTCCAGCTGTTTGTTTAAATATCCCCTTCTCTGTGAGGCCTGCCTGGACCACCCTATTTAAAATCACAACCCATTCCCACCTCTGGCATTCATAACATCCCTCACCCAGCGCCATTCTCTCTCAGCAGTCCTCACTCACCAGCATACCATGCTGTTCACTCTGTTCTCCTCTGTCCCCTGACCACAAAATGTCAACTCCGTGAGGGCAGGGATGTCTGCCCGTTCTGTTTACCAGCGTAGCCCAGGTGTTTCAGCAGCACCTGGTACAGGGTGCAACGAGCCAGGCAAAGAACCAATGACAGAGTGAAATGAGAAGATTCAGGGTGGGTGCCAGGCTGTGGGCAGGCCAGCATGAAGAGAGGGCAGGTGCCCATGCTAATGAGCAGTGCACACCACCGCTTGCCACCTGCCAGGCACAGGCTGAGTGCTCGATGCTCACCGGCACCCTCTGAGATCAACGTTGGGATCACCAACCCCATCTTACAGACAGAAACCGCAGGACAAAGAGGTTAAGTAATCAGGTGGGGTGCAAACCTAAGCCCCCAGCCTGAGCCCGCATCTTTACTGCATTAGAACCCACAGTGTATCCCTGTTTCTTATTTCTCGGAGACTTTCCCATCATCTCCTCGTGTCAGAAACCTGGGCTGTTTTCCTGATGACAGGCCTGCCTCTAGGATGGAGGATGGGGTTATAAAGAGAAGGGGTGTGGGGGTGAGGGGTGGCAGGGGGGTGGGTATACACGCAGTCAACTACCAGGATCAGTCTTGGAGTTTGGTCATTGTAAGCACCAGGAAGCCCGTCTACCTACAGTAGAAAGTCTACCCTTTCGTGCTATTATTTGACGTAATGCTGAGCCCCATGAAAGCCTACAGTCTCTGCCCACCTCCACCCCCTCGACTGGCTTAGGAAACCTTGCTACTCTCACATTCCTTCCTCATCCCCACCAGTCACCAGTTTTAGCAAGTGGGAGCAACACAGTCTGTGAAGAGTTTGCATACTTGAGTGAACTAACACGAGAGGCTGCGGGGGAAAGACGCCCAGGTGAGGACACAGGGGACTTGGAGGAGAGTGGCAGCTCACAGTCTCCCAGAAGATCAGCTGGGCCAGGCTGGATGGGATGAAAGGACTGTCGGGAGCACCTGCATTGTTTGTGACGTGGAAGAGGGCTCAGGGAGCCGGCTAGAGACTGAAATCAAATCAACTGCTTCCATAGGCAGGCGGGCTGGGCAAGCCAGAAAATGACCCTGTCTTAAGCAGTTGGTGGCCTTTACTGAGCCCTCTACTCTCACCCTCTCACTTGCTCCAGACCCACCAGAAAGCTCAATCTGAAGAGGACGCTAGCTCATTTGTTACTCAGTTATTCTAGAATGTCTAGAGCAGTGGTTTCACTTCATCCTCACAGCAGTTCCGACTGATAAGAACATCATGTCCAGTCTACAGATAGGAAGGCTGTGACTACAAGGTCCCCAAGGTCACAGGAGGGTGACAGGCAAGGCCTGAGCCTGGTGCTGGCTGCTTCCAAGTCACTGTGTTTCCTGGGTGCTCTGCCATACCAGCGAGATTCTGAACTGCTGCTGTAGATAACTAAGGTGCCTTTTAAGAGTTCTGCATGCCCAAAACACTCTGGTAGGCTTGTGAATATTTCCGAAGGGGTCGTGGACAAAGGCAAGTGGGCCGGTCAGGATTTTTCAGAGAAACAGAACCATAGGATGATTAGATGGCTGGATAGTGACTTTAAGGAACTGTGATGGTGGCAAGTCTGAAATTCATAAAGCAGACCAGCAGGCTGGAGACACAGGCAGGGTTCCTGTGTTACAGTTTGGGGGTAGAATTCCTTCTTTCCCAGTAAAGCTCAATTTTTGCTCTTCAGGCCTTCAACTGCTTGGATGAGGCCCAGGTTTTTACTTGATCCTAAATGTTAATCACATCCATGAGATACCTTCACGGCAACATCTGGTGGATTATTTGACCAACCAGCTGGGCACCACAGCCCAGCCTAACTGACATATAAACCATCAGGAGCGGCCACCAGCAAGCAGCCAGTGCCTAGTGTGTACCAGGCACTGCACCAGGCATTTCTGTATGCAACACATGCCTTTTCTCATCAGAGTGCTCTACATGTGCATGAACCCTGGACTCAGAGGGCCCAAGTGACTTGCCCAAGCGGAGTGATGAAGTCAGGGCCAGAAACCAAGCTGCCTGGTTACTACCGTAGCAGACTGCCCTCCAAAATCTTCAGCTCAGGGGCTGCCCTTGGTGGTCCCGTGGCTAGGACTCCCTGCTCCCAGTGCAGGAGGTCCAGGTTCGATCCCTGCTCAGGGAACTAAATCCCACATGCTGCAACTAAAGATTCCACATGCTGCAACTAAAGATTCCACATGCCACAAGAAAATCAGAGCCTGTGTGTGCCACAACTAAGACCCGGTGAAGCCAAATAAGTAAAAATATTGTTTTTTTTAAATCTTCAGTTTGTATGCTCTAGATTAACTAGTCTCAGAGAGATGAATGACAGGCTCCAGAGCTGTTCAGCCTGTCAGAGCTGGCTCCAGGACGCCGGTCTCTTGGCCCCTGGGCCAGCCTTCCCACTCCGCCATCCCCCCTCTGCTCCTGGAAGAACCTGCCCTGGAGACATTCTGTCCCCTCCTGGACTCACTTTCCAGTAAAAGTGGCCATAGACCATGCCACTCAAGGTGGTCAGCAGGCCAGCCAAGGTGGGAGATGCTGGCTGGATACACTAATGCAGGAAAGCCCAGGCTGCCGTTACCAGCTCAGGGAACAGATGTTCTCAGAGTCAGTGCCCTGAAACCACTTTGTTGCTGAAACAACTTCTTAATAAGAACCATTCAGGACATCGATATCAAAGCCTCCTTGAACTGAGGTTGAAACGAACCTATCTAGTGACAAATCCGTCTCCGTGGCACTTTTTGTTTCAGCGAGATTAAATGGAATTTACAGAAAGCACTCCAGAATTTCATGCTGTCTATGCAGAGGGAAATAAGCTTGCTTAGGACTCAGTTTGGGGCGGCATGCTGCTGACTGGGTCTGCTTACTGTGGACCTTGCAGTGCATTGGTGTTTGGTCGCAAGCAACAGAAACCAATGCTGGACGCTTAATTATCAAAGGGGAAGCATGCTGAGTGGTTTATCTTATGGAATCAAAGTAGGATTCAGAAAACTAGTACTTGAGACCGTAAGTAACCCGTGGCAGCTCTGGGCCCCTGTGCAGCAGAAATTCAGAAACCTCTGGAGTGCCGCCTGGTGTTAGCCCAAGTGAGCTCTGTGGTTTCCAGCCTCTGCATCTGTTCAGATTTCCAAGAATGAGAAACTGATTTAAAACCTTAGTGTCTGCCCCTGAACACCTGGTCAGGGCTTCACGTAGGGCAGCATAGCTCAGGGCTGCCTCTGTGTACAGGGACCATGAGAAGGGGAATTATCTTCTATTCCAAGAAGTGGCTTCTAGAGACTACCCTGGTGGCCCAGTGGCTAAAGCTCCATGCTCCAAGTGCTGGGAGTCCAGGTTCAATCCCTGGTTAGGGAACTAGATCTCATATGCAGCAACAAAGATCAAAAATCCTGCATGCCTCAACTAAGACCCGGCACAGTCAGAGAAATAAAATTTAAAAAAAATTTTTTTTAAGAAGTGGTTTCTATAATAACCTTGATTGTAACAGCAATTTGAGGTTTATATAGAGATACCCACATTCATAGATCTCTGTAACTGTTGTGTATGTGTGTACACTTCGCCATTCCCTTTGTTGTTCAGCCCTCCCAGCCTCCCACTCCATTTCTACAGCAATCATATCTTCACATAATTAGCTGCAGATGCAATCCTGAGTCCTGGTTTAGCGATCCTTGCCCTTGGGCTTTTAGCGTTCTGAAACATCTTAGATAAGAATGTCAGCATCGGGCAGGAAGAGACTTTGGAGGTGGTGTTCTGTATTTCCAAGCAGAGTGCCTGGCACATAGTAAAAGGAATAGCGGCCACCCATCAGTGCTGGGACATCTTCCCTCCTTCCAGGGGCTTTGCCATTTTGATCCAAGGATATTCTTTAGACCCGTATGTCCCATCCCTAACACCCATGTCAATAAATAAGATGCCTGCCTTTCCTGGGTCTCCCAGGTTGCTCAGTGGTACAGAATCCATATGCCAAGCAGGAGATGAGCATTCGATTCCTGGGTAGGGAAGATCCCCTGGAGAAGGAAATGGCAGCCCACTCCAGTATTCTTGGGAAATCCATGGACAGAGGAGGCTGTTGTGCTGCAGTCTGTGGGGTCACAAAGAGTCAGACACAACTTAGCAATTCAACAACAACAACAACGTACCTTTCCTGGAGGAAAGGTAACATGCCCCCAGTCTGCCAATAGCATAAGGTTGATATGAAAGGGAGTGTCTGGCCGCAGGCCAGGGAACCTTAGGTGTTTGTATAAAGGCATTGCTTAGAGAAAGACAAGAGGAATGCAGGCCAGAACAGGCTGACTCAGACCTCTGATCCTCCAACCGGCCAAGGGTAGCTCACCCAGGTTCTATCTTGGTGTCATCCTTTACAAATCTGTCTTGAAATAGTGACGTGAGGGTCATATATCATTTGGTATATACTTAACTGAAGCATAATTATAGAGTGAACTGCAAATGATACTTGAAGAAGTCTCATGTCAACTTCCAGTCCATCTCAACCACCCTCTTGCACTGGGAGCTGGTGAGACCCCTTCACCAAGAGTGGTTCCAAGAAACTCCTCCTTATCTCGACCTGGTCCAGACTCCCCCTCATCTGTGGCTACCAAACCCTGCTGCTCTTCTTTTTTGGATTGCTTCCCCGTTCGTGTCCCACGCTGGCCTGGGCTCACAGGTTACTTCCTTGCACAAGTTACTGCTCCTTGCAGATGAACCTGGCCTCCACACACAGGCTCAGAGTTCTATTGAGTAAATTAAGTAATAAGCAGTTGTATTGCTCTGGATGACTGCTCCTTACAGCATTTTTGTGAAATACCTCATGTTATTCCAAGGGAGAATTCTCTCTCTGTCTCAGAGATAATGAGCCTCTCAGGCTGGCCTGAGACCCGAGGGTCAGTAATCTGAGCAGGAAGCCAGCATGAAGTGTCACAGCCATGGCCAAAGAGATGCCTGGGAATGGGACGGCACTGCAGTCTAATGGGGACTGTCTGCCATGTGCCCAGTACGCCTGGCAGTACTAGTATTTCTGGTACCTTGTCCAGTTTCCACAGCAGCTCAGCAGGGAGATATTATTGCCCCATTTTGAGGAGGAACCTGAGGTCATGAGAAACTGAATTACTTGTAAAATATGGCAAGACACCTAAAGTGAAGATCCAGGCTTTTAAGTCCTATCTGTGGTTCATTACCAGCCTCATGCGCTGTGACCTTTCTCTTTCAAATGATGGCCTCAGAGCTGGCCCCAGGCAGACAAATCCAGAAAGCAGGAGCTGGGTCTCAGAGGTACAGAAGGCAGGAGTGAGAGGATGGCAGGGTCCAGAGCTCTGGCATGTTGGGTGATGACTCTGTGGGGGTGTGTCAGGCGAGTTTGAAGGCTTAGCGTCGGAAGGAGTCCAAGGAGTGAAGAGTCCCAGAGATGGGACCACAGATGCCCAGGTTGGCAATCATCTCAACAGCGTTGTGTCCAGCTTTCCTTGTGGCCAGTGATGCATCAGGCATGCGGCCAGCCCAGGGGACCCAGCAAGCAGGCTGGTCTCGACACACTGTGAATACTTGGTCTCTTGGCTTTTGCACTTGGCTCTGACAGGGGCACACACTGTGAATGTGCAGCCCCTCTGCTCCCTCTCCAGAAAGACTCTGCCTTCTGGCCCAGAGACAGCCACACTCCTGAGTGCTGCTGGACAAGCTTCCAGGCCTCCCCCAGGTCTCGGATTCCCTTATGTTTAAACTGAGAGGCTGCCCCTGGCTTTCTCTACGACCCCTCCTTGTACCAGCCACCTCCACGCCCTTGCATGGGGCAGCCTCTACCTGCCATTACAGGGGCCCTGTCTCTCTGCCTGCCCTCTCTCCAGGAAGTCTGTCGTCCAGCTGGACCTCGCCAACACCAAGAAGGCCATGATCGTCCCCGCGTTTGAGACACTGCGCTACCGGCTCTCCTTCCCCAAATCGAAGGCAGAGCTGCTCTCGATGCTAGACATGGGGACCCTCTTCACGTTCAGGTGAGTGGCCCTCACTGCCACCCCCTGGGAGAGGGGGAGTCCAAAGTCGTCCTCGTTCCTGGGAAACCAGAAGCCAGAGGAGCTGTTGGCCTAGACTGTCGTCATTGGCATTAGACCATTTTAAGGCCACAGAAGCACTGCTGGCCCGAACTGTGTGCTTGGAATAATTCTTTCTCTACCCACGTGCCGCGTGCTTTTTATGTGACTGAACGTAGGGCTTCCCTGGTGGCTCAATGGTGAAGAATCACCTGCCAATGCCTGAGACCTGGGTTTGATCCCTGGGTGGGAAGATGCCCTGGAGGAGGAAATGGTAACCCACACCAGTATTCTTGCCTGGGAAATCCCATGGACAGAGGAGCCTGGCAGACTCCAGTCCATAGGGTCACGAAAGAGTTGGACACAACTTAGCAGTGTGAGAGAAGGAGTTCGCCCTGTGTACCCAGATGGAAAGGACAGGAAGGCTGGGTAGGGTGGTCAGCTTCTTTCTTTTCCACTTTAGTCAGCTGATGTTCTGCCCATCTGCTGACTCTGACTTCCCCTTTTGGTTTGCTCGTCCATTTGCTCGTTTGATCAGTGGGTTTCGTCACATCAGGGCCATGGTGGCCATCTCTCGCTTTCTTTTCTTGTAAGCAGTCTTTTCTCTGAGGTCCTCAGGCCTGGGATGGGCAGCAGTAGTAGCTTCAACAGCTAAAGGCATCCAAGTGACTCCAAGATTGGATACAGCAGTGTGGCAGCTGTCTGTCCTGTTGCCCGAGTGACAGTTTCAAACAAATCCCTCATTTCCCTGACTTCCCAGACGCCTCGGTCCTGCAGAAACATAGCAGAGGAGCTACCCATCCCCCTGTCCAAAGGGCCAGGGAGTCTGCATGATGGCACAGATGCAGATGGCTTCTGTCCCCGGGGACAGACTGCAGCATTAAGGGGAGCACCCCTGGGTGAGTAGGAATCCTGCTCAGTCTCCTGATTGAGAGAGAGAGCCGTGCCCACCTTCTGCTCCCATTTTAAAGAGAGGCCTCCCTTTTAAACAGTATAAACACTTTCTTTGAACTAAAAACAAACAAACAAAAAAAACCACGTGCGTGCTCAGTCCCTTCAGTCGTGTCTGACCCTTTGTGACCATATGGACTGTAGCCTGCCAGGCTCCTCTGTCCATGGGAATTCTCCAGGAGAAAATACTGGAGTGGGAAAAAAAAATACTGGAGTAGTTTGCCATGTCCTCCTCCAGGGGATCTTCCCAACCCAGGGATCAAACCCACGCCTCTTATGTCTCCCACATTGGCAAGTGGGTCCTTTGCCACTGGCACTACCTGGGAAGACCCCCAAAACATACATTTCTATGCAATCTGAATTTTGCTGAAAAGATCCTAATAATAATCTAGGTTTTGATACCACTGTTAAGTTACTAGAAGTTTGTAGGAGGTTTTCTCAAGCAAACATTATTTTGTGAAGATAACTTTTTGAGATAGGTTATTCATGCAACAATTCAGAGGAGCTCACCTCTCATACAGATAAAGAAGTTGAGGAGTGGAGTGAAGGATGGGGAAGCCTGGTATGCTGCAGTCTATGGGGTCACCAAGAGTCAGACACAGCTTAGCAACTGAACAACCAACCGTGAGCTGGGCACTGGGATCAGCTCATTTAATCCTCACAGCAAATCCATGAGGCAGATATGCTACCCCCATTTTACAGATGAAGAAACCTGAGGCTCTGAGAGGCTACATAACCAGCCCAAGCCACACAGCCAGTACACGACAGAGGCTGGATTCAGCCCAGGTCTAAAACCACAGAGCCTAGGCTCTTAGCCAAAATGCCATCAGACCACTGGTCAAGTCCTGAACTTACTTACCAGCGTCTGAAAACGCAGGCAGGAGTGGAGACTTTGGACTCCGTAGCCCAGTGGCTGTGCCACCCAGTGGAGCTTGCTGTGAGACCCCGTGGACCGTGGTCCTCCAGGTTCCTCTGTCCATGGGACTTTTCAGGCAAGACTGCAGAAGTAGGTTACCATTTCCTACTCCAGGTGATCTTCCCAAAGACTCATCACCTGGCGAGTCTCCAAAGCACTCTTCCTTCCAAATCCCCAGGTTATTTAAGAACTCATTTCAAGGCCAAGTCCAAGGGCCTGAGAGCGGGGAGAGCTGGGGGTTGGCCTGCTGTGTCCATGATTGCTGCTCTGGCCAAGAGCTTGCAAGCCATCATGCCAAGTGCTGAATTACAAACCTTCCTTCCAAGAAACTTCTTTGTCTCCTTCCCTCCAAATGATGAACTCTTAAACCTCCTAGCTGCTGAAATCTACTCCCACCAGCACCTGAACTAATAAGTCATGCTCAGGTCTACCCGTCCTCCAAGGCAGCAGTTCTGAGTGTGGTCCCTGGACCAGTAGCATCAGCACCCCCTGGGAACTTGTTAGAAGCACCAAGTCTCAAGCCCCACCCCAGCCCTACTGGATCAGAAACTCTGGGGGTGGAATATAGCAATCTGACTGTTAAGTAGTCCTCCAGGGGATTCTGATACACATGCCAGCTGGAGAACCTCTGCTCAACGCAGAGTGCCCCGAGTTTCTTCTAAGCAGCATCCCACAAGGTGGACCCAGGAAATGTCTCTCATCACTGTTTTTTTTGGGGGGGTGGGGTGGGGTGGGCGGCTATGTTGATTTTCTCAGAAAGCACGTTCTGGAGACCACTGTCTACTGGTGTGACAGTAGGCTTCTCGGGGCATTTTCTGAAGCTTTTCTTTTTCTTGGGCCCCATCTGCTGCTTCACTGGCTCTCAGCCCCCATCTCTCTTAGCACCCAGAGACATATTCCTGCCCCACTAACTGACTTCTGTCTTAGGTGCTTCTCAGGTTTTTAGATTTCTCTTTCATTCATTCAACTTCGTGTATAGGCCCCACTGACTACTTGTTCTAGATACAGGCCAGAGAGTGCGGTGACATATAAAAAGAGGTAACTCAGCATAGTTAACTTAAACCTTAACCTGATTAAAGGTCCTATCCCTTGAACCAGGCTGCCTAGTATGCATCCCTGATCTACCTACTGCTATTTGTAACTTGATATTGAGTATATCATGAGAATTTACAGTTATGGGTAGTACAATATAACCAGTTTAAGTGCTTACTAGAGCTTATTATCATTATTATTGTTGTTCAGTTGCTAAGTCATGTCCAACTCTTTGTGACCTTATGGACCATAGGCATCCAGGTCCTCTGGCCACGGGATTCTCTAGGCAAGAATACTGGAGTGTGGTACCGTTTCCTCCTCCAGGGGATCTTCCCGGCCCAGGGATTGAACCTGCACCTCTTATGTCTCCTGCATTGGCAGGTGGGTTCTTTACCACTAGCGCCACCCATAGTTATATTCATTTCTATTGCTATATAACAAATTACAAGTTTAGAAGCTCAAAACAATACAAATTTATTATCTCACAGTCATTTTCTGAGGGTCAGAGGGCCAAGCATGGAATGACTGGATTCTCTGCTTATGGTTCTCATTTGGCTGAAATCAGTGTGGGTGAGGCTGCAGTTGTCCCTAGAGTGTGTGGTTCTCCAGGCACACTGCTTGCTGACAGGATTCCTTTCCTTGTGATTGGAGGACTGAGGTCACCATTTACCCACAGACTTTTTGCCACATGACCCCTATAGGCAGCTCACACAGGGCTTTTTGCTTTCTTCTAAACCCAGATCTAAAGGTTCATATGATTAGGTCAGGCTCACCCCAGTAGTCTCAAGTCAGCTGATTAGTAACCATAACTGCATCTACAAAAATCCTTTTTGCCATATAATGTAACATAATTGCAGGAGTGATATCACGCTCATAGGTCCTGCCTCAAGAGGAAGGACATTACACTAGGGCAGGGTCACCAAAAGTCATCCCAGATTTCTGCCTTCCACTTCCCGTTACAGACTAACCTGCTGTTCCATATAAATGACAGACAGCAATCCAGAAAGTCATGTACCTTTTCATAGCGATAGCCTCCTCATTAGTGAAGGATGTATTGGATTGGTCAAAAAGTTCATTCAGGGTTTTCCTTAAGATGTTATGGAAAGCCCTGAACACACTTTTTGGCCAACCCAAGGGGCTTCCCTGCTGGCACAGCAGTAAAGAATCTGTGCGCAGTGCAGGAGACGCCAGAGACACAGGTTTGATCCTTGTGTCAGGAAGATTTGCTGGAGAAGGAAATGGCAACCCACCCCACCATTCCTGCCTGGAAAATCCCAAGGACAGGGGAGCCTGGCAGACTACAGTCCATGGGGTCTCAAAGAGTCAGACACAGCTGAGCACATGAGCACAAGGGTAGAAAAAACAAAACCGGGAATTCAGGAAAAATACATTTCGACGTTAATTACTTGGTCTTCGTCATGCTGCTCAACCACTCTAACACTGAAAAAAAAATATGTAAGGGGCTGTCTCTGTTGCCACAGGGCTTCCCTGGTGGCTCAGCTGGTGAAAGAATCCGTCTGCAGTGCAGGAGACCCCGATTCGATTCCTGGGTTGGGAAGATCCACCGGACGAGGGATAGGCTACCCACTCCAGTATTCTTGGGCTTCCCTGGTGGCTCAGCTGGTAAAGAATCTGCCTGCAGTGCAGGAGACCCGGGTTCAATCCCTGAATTGAGAAGATCCCTGGAGAAGGGAACAGCGACCCACTCCAGTATTCTGGCCAGGAGAATTCCATAGACTGTATAGTCCATGAGGTTGCAGAGAGTCAGACATGACGGAGCGACTCTCACTTTTGTTGCTATAGCAAAGTACTACAAACTGGGTGGTTTAAATTGACAGAAACTTATCCTCACCATTCTGCAAACCAGAAATCCAAAATCGAGGTGGTGGTGGTAGTTCTTGCTTCCTCCAAAGGCTCAAGGGCAGATTTCTTTCTTGCCTCTTTCTAGCTTCTGGTTGTTGCCAGCAAAAAAAAATATGTAAGGGGCTGTCTCTGTTGCCACAGGGCTTCCCTGGTGGCTCAGCTGGTGAAAGAATCCGTCTGCAATGCAGGAGACCCCGATTCGATTCCTGGGTTGGGAAGATCCACCGGACGAGGGATAGGCTACCCACTCCAGTATTCTTGGTCTTCCCTGTGGCTCAGCTGGTAAAGAATCTGCCTGCAGTGCAGGAGACCCGGGTTCAATCCCTGAGTTGAGAAGATCCCTGGAGAAGGGAACAGCTACCCACTCCAGTATTCTGGCCAGGAGAATTCCATAGACTGTATAGTCCATGGGGTTGCAGAGAGTCAGACATGACGGAGCGACTTTCACTTTTGTTGCTATAGCAAAGTACTACAAACTGGGTGGCTTAAAATGACAGAAACTTATCCTCACCATTCTGCAAACCAGAAATCCAAAATCGAGGTGTTGGTGGTAGTTCCTTGCTTCCTCCAAAGGCTCAAGGGCAGATTTCTTTCTTGCCTCTTTCTAGCTTCTGGTTGTTGCCAGCAATCCTTGGCATCCCTTGGCTTGGAGGTGTCTCACTTCACCTCTGCCCACGTCTTCACATGGAGTTCCTCCTGCATATCTCTGTGTCCAAAACGCCTCTTATGTCTCCCACATTGGCAAGTGGGTCCTTTGCCACTGGCACTACCTGGGAAGACCCCCAAAACATACATTTCTATGCAATCTGAATTTTGCTGAAAAGATCCTAATAATAATCTAGGTTTTGATACCACTGTTAAGTTACTAGAAGTTTGTAGGAGGTTTTCTCAAGCAAACATTATTTTGTGAAGATAACTTTTTGAGATAGGTTATTCATGCAACAATTCAGAGGAGCTCACCTCTCATACAGATAAAGAAGTTGAGGAGTGGAGTGAAGGATGGGGAACCCTGGTATGCTGCAGTCTATGGGGTCACCAAGAGTCAGACACAGCTTAGCAACTGAACAACCAACCGTGAGCTGGGCACTGGGATCAGCTCATTTAATCCTCACAGCAAATCCATGAGGCAGATATGCTACCCCCATTTTACAGATGAAGAAACCTGAGGCTCTGAGAGGCTACATAACCAGCCCAAGCCACACAGCCAGTACACGACAGAGGCTGGATTCAGCCCAGGTCTAAAACCACAGAGCCTAGGCTCTTAGCCAAAATGCCATCAGACCACTGGTCAAGTCCTGAACTTACTTACCAGTGTCTGAAAACGCAGGCAGGAGTGGAGACTTTGGGCTCCGTAGCCCAGTGGCTGTGCCACCCAGTGGTGCCTGCTGTGAGACCCCGTGGACCGTGGTCCTCCAGGTTCCTCTGTCCATGGGACTTTTCAGGCAAGACTGCAGAAGTAGGTTACCATTTCCTACTCCAGGTGATCTTCCCAAAGGCTCATCACCTGGCGAGTCTCCAAAGCACTCTTCCTTCCAAATCCCCAGGTTATTTAAGAACTCATTTCAAGGCCAAGTCCAAGGGCCTGAGAGCGGGGAGAGCTGGGGGTTGGCCTGCTGTGTCCGTGATTGCTGCTCTGGCCAAGAGCTTGCAAGCCATCATGCCAAGTGCTGAATTACAAACCTTCCTTCCAAGAAACTGCTTTGTCTCCTTCCCTCCAAATGATGAACTCTTAAACCTCCTAGCTGCTGAAATCTACTCCCACCAGCACCTGAACTAATAAGTCATGCTCAGGTCTACCCGTCCTCCAAGGCAGCAGTTCTGAGTGTGGTCCCTGGACCAGTAGCATCAGCACCCCCTGGGAACTTGTTAGAAGCACCAAGTCTCAAGCCCCACCCCAGCCCTACTGGATCAGAAACTCTGGGGGTGGAATATAGCAATCTGACTGTTAAGTAGTCCTCCAGGGGATTCTGATACACATGCCAGCTGGAGAACCTCTGCTCAACGCAGAGTGCCCCGAGTTTCTTCTAAGCAGCATCCCACAAGGTGGACCCAGGAAATGTCTCTCATCACTGTTTTTTTTAGGGGGTGGGGTGGGGTGGGCGGCTATGTTGTTTTCTCAGAAAGCACGTTCTGGAGACCACTGTCTACTGGTGTGACAGTAGGCTTCTCGGGGCATTTTCTGAAGCTTTTCTTTTTCTTGGGCCCCATCTGCTGCTTCACTGGCTCTCAGCCCCCATCTCTCTTAGCACCCAGAGACATATTCCTGCCCCACTAACTGACTTCTGTCTTAGGTGCTTCTCAGGTTTTTAGATTTCTCTTTCATTCATTCAACTTCGTGTATAGGCCCCACTGACTACTTGTTCTAGATACAGGCCAGAGAGTGCGGTGACATATAAAAAGAGGTAACTCAGCATAGTTAACTTAAACCTTAACCTGATTGAAGGTCCTATCCCTTGAACCAGGCTGCCTAGTATGCATCCCTGATCTACCTACTGCTATTTGTAACTTGATATTGAGTATATCATGAGAATTTACAGTTATGGGTAGTACAATATAACCAGTTTAAGTGCTTACTAGAGCTTATTATCATTATTATTGTTGTTCAGTTGCTAAGTCATGTCCAACTCTTTGTGACCTTATGGACCATAGGCATCCAGGTCCTCTGTCCACGGGATTCTCTAGGCAAGAATACTGGAGTGTGGTACCGTTTCCTCCTCCAGGGGATCTTCCCGGCCCAGGGATTGAACCTGCACCTCTTATGTCTCCTGCATTGGCAGGTGGGTTCTTTACCACTAGCGCCACCCATAGTTATATTCATTTCTATTGCTATATAACAAATTACAAGTTTAGAAGCTCAAAACAATACAAATTTATTATCTCACAGTCATTTTCTGAGGGTCAGAGGGCCAAGCATGGAATGACTGGATTCTCTGCTTATGGTTCTCATTTGGCTGAAATCAGTGTGGGTGAGGCTGCAGTTGTCCCTAGAGTGTGTGGTTCTCCAGGCACACTGCTTGCTGACAGGATTCCTTTCCTTGTGATTGGAGGACTGAGGTCACCATTTACCCACAGACTTTTTGCCACATGACCCCTATAGGCAGCTCACACAGGGCTTTTTGCTTTCTTCCAAACCCAGATCTAAAGGTTCGTATGATTAGGTCAGGCTCATCCCAGTAGTCTCAAGTCAGCTGATTAGTAACCATAACTGCATCTACGAAAATCCTTTTTGCCATATAATGTAACATAATTGCAGGAGTGATATCATGCTCATAGGTCCTGCCTCAAGAGGAAGGACATTACACTAGGGCAGGGTCACCAAAAGTCATCCCAGATTTCTGCCTTCCACTTCCCGTTACAGACTAACCTGCTGTTCCATATAAATGACAGACAGCAATCCAGAAAGTCATGTACCTTTTCATAGCGATAGCCTCCTCATTAGTGAAGGATGTATTGGATTGGTCAAAAAGTTCATTCAGGGTTTTCCTTAAGATGTTATGGAAAGCCCTGAACACACTTTTTGGCCAACCCAAGGGGCTTCCCTGCTGGCACAGCAGTAAAGAATCTGTGCGCAGTGCAGGAGACGCCAGAGACACAGGTTTGATCCTTGTGTCAGGAAGATTTGCTGGAGAAGGAAATGGCAACCCACCCCACCATTCCTGCCTGGAAAATCCCAAGGACAGGGGAGCCTGGCAGACTACAGTCCATGAGATCTCAAAGAGTCAGACACAGCTGAGCACATGAGCACAAGGGTAGAAAAAACAAACAAAACCGGGAATTCAGGAAAAATACATTTCGACGTTAATTACTTGGTCTTCGTCATGCTGCTCAACCACACTAACACTGAAAAAAAATATGTAAGGGGCTGTCTCTGTTGCCACAGGGCTTCCCTGGTGGCTCAGCTGGTGAAAGAATCCGTCTGCAATGCAGGAGACCCCGATTCGATTCCTGGGTTGGGAAGATCCACCGGACGAGGGATAGGCTACCCACTCCAGTATTCTTGGTCTTCCCTGTGGCTCAGCTGGTAAAGAATCTGCCTGCAGTGCAGGAGACCCGGGTTCAATCCCTGAGTTGAGAAGATCCCTGGAGAAGGGAACAGCTACCCACTCCAGTATTCTGGCCAGGAGAATTCCATAGACTGTATAGTCCATGGGGTTGCAGAGAGTCAGACATGACGGAGCGACTTTCACTTTTGTTGCTATAGCAAAGTACTACAAACTGGGTGGCTTAAAATGACAGAAACTTATCCTCACCATTCTGCAAACCAGAAATCCAAAATCGAGGTGTTGGTGGTAGTTCCTTGCTTCCTCCAAAGGCTCAAGGGCAGATTTCTTTCTTGCCTCTTTCTAGCTTCTGGTTGTTGCCAGCAATCCTTGGCATCCCTTGGCTTGGAGGTGTCTCACTTCACCTCTGCCCACGTCTTCACATGGAGTTCCTCCTGCATATCTCTGTGTCCAAAATTTCCTCCTTTTATACGGACTTTTGATTAGAGACCACAACAATCCACTGTGACCTCCTCTTAACTTGATTACATCTGCAAAGATCTTCTCTCCAAATAGGTTGCATTCACGGATACTTAGGGGTCAAGACTTGAACATAGCTTTGGCTGGGGCAGAGGAGAAGGGGAGGAATGGGGACAAAAATTCAACCCACAACAAAGACTATATCAGCACATACCTCTTCATCCTCCAGACCAGCATTTGGAAACCTCTGCTTCCTTCCCCTCCACCAATGGCTTTTCTCCTTGTGACCCAGGTACCATGTCTGGACAAAAGGCCACGCACCCACAAACTTCGCCAAGTGGCGGACTGCCACCACGCCTTACCGGGTTGAGTGGGAGGCTGATTTCGAGCCGTATGTTGTTGTGAGACGGGACTGCCCTGAGTACGACCGGAGGTTTGTGGGCTTTGGCTGGAACAAGGTGGCTCACATCATGGAATTAGATGCCCAGGTGAGAAGAGTAGAATGTTATGGCCCCAGTACTGTGGGGGTGGTAGCGGGGTGGGGAGGGGAGGCCTGGACCTCAGAGCTGAACGGGCCTTGGAGATAAAGGGGCAGGGACTCAAGAAGAAAACATATGTGTTCACGGTCCTAGAGTAAGAATGGGACAGTACTTGTTCTCAGCTCTGTTGATTCCTAATCCACTTTTCTTTCTCCTCCCTTGGGTGACAGTTGGGTTCCCATCCAGGTCCCCAGCACATCTGAGTGTCCTGGAACAAACCATTTCACCCCCTCATCCTCATTCAACCGAGTGATGAAGATGAGTAAATGGTGATCATTCATCACTCAGCCTGTGAGTCATGTAACTGACACAAAGCATTCTAGGAATTCCATATAAATGACACAAAACATGCAGATAAGGTGCAGCTATTCTACTCTGTAACTAAAGGAGTGATTTTCAGGCTGTGTTTAATTATGAAACCCTTTCATTCATTCAGCTAATACTTATTGAGCACCTCCCTTGAAATCGCCTACAGAATTCTAATAGGTTAAACCAGAGGTCTGCAAAGCTTTTCTCCAAAGGACTAGATAGTAAATTTAGGGGGATTTGTGGGGCTGGTACGTTTCTTTTTGAGCTCCTCAGTTCTCCCTTCATAGTTCAGTTATAGACTGTATACTGTAGGTGTGACTGTGGTAGTAGTCTCAAGGGAGTAGAATTACTTTCACTTTATAGACGAGAAAACCAAGGCTCAGAGAAGCCAGGTAATGTACCCAGGGTCATGGAGACAACCTTGAACTAATTGCCCTCACCCACATGGTGACGCTGTCCATGGTGCTGCCCTGGTACTGGTGTCATACATGACTTCATTCCTTTGTTTAGTCAAGTAGCTGTCTGCTTGGGTGCTCATTGTACATCACTGGGGGACTCTGAGAGGCTCAGTCTGCTCTTGTCTGCTTCCAGGAGTATGAATTCATCGTGCTGCCCAATGCGTACATGATCCACATGCCTCACGCCCCCAGCTTCGACATCACCAAGTTCCGGTCCAACAAGCAATACCGCATCTGTCTCAAAACCCTGAAGGAAGAGTTTCAGCAGGACATGTCCCGCCGCTATGGCTTTGCTGCCCTCAAATATCTCACGGCTGAGAACAACAGCTAGCACCAGGAAGCCCACCATGAGCAACAGATGTTCTGCAGCGGGGGGAGAGCCACTTGCTGTTTGGGGCCCAGCCTTCAAACTCAAATTGAGCATCACTGTTTTGGTTTGTTTTTATTTGTCTCTTTGGCCCAACTAAGCTGCCCTCATTATGGAGATCTGGGACAAGGATCCGGCCAACCGTGGTCTGGCCCATGATCCGTCATTCCCAGAGCAGGGGAAATCACCCATCTACACAGTCTCTCCAAGAACGGGACACGGAGGGTAAGAGGGAGCAAAGGGGTTATCCTTCCACAAAGCCACACAGCCAGGTCTTTGGGATGTTTTCTTTTTTTTTTTTTTCCTTTTTCTTTTTTTTTAAAGGGAAGGCAGGGTGTTGGGGGTTATCCATCCCAGGAAATAAAAGCAAAAATGTCTCTTTATCAGAGAAAACTTTCTTCTTCACCCTACAGTTTAACCATGTATCCAAAAGGAGGGCATGCCAATGATCGAACTATTGTACTTGACATTGTACTTGACATTGTACTTGACAGGACCTGGAGGTAGGATCAGTTGGCTCCTTATCCTCAAAGTCACCCTTGTTTTGTTTTGGGGGGTTTTGTTTGTTTGAGTCTGGGAATCCCAAATAGAAAACCTCTTTAAAGCTCCGAAGGAAAACCAGCTGCCTCAGCTAACATCCCTTGATCAGCAGTGGCTCAACCAAGAAGACAAGTCTTCAACCAGTATTTAAACATGGGTAGCCTTATTCAGGATGGTCCTCAAGGCCCCATGACCTTAAATTCCCAACTGTTCAGAATCCGGGGGCTACAGAGGACTGTGGGAGTGCAAAGACCAGCTATTGTGCAGCTGGTCTCGTTTTCTTTGGGCAGTGACTGAGTCATGGGGACAGGGCTTTAAATGGATGGTTTCTGTGCGTGAAAGGTATGAACCTCTCAGGCCTTTAGGAGAACTTTCATTATTCAGTCCTGAAGATTCATGAGCCCGTTGGGAGAACTTTGGGAAGAATGTGTGGGCTCCTCTGTGTTCCTGTCTGCTCTGCTGCGGCTGGGCCAAGGTCATGACCTCAGGCTCCCTTGGGACCCATCAAAGGGTAGGCCAGCACCTTCACCATCACACAGACTGAGGGGACACTGGACTTTTTACCCATTTTCTTGAATCTTCAATATTAATGTTGTGTTTACATTGATGAGAACAAAAGTCAGGGCCCCACTCTCTGCTGGGCTGTTTGTATCGAGTTGCAGTGTGACCAGCAGGCGCTGCATCAATAAATGCAAGTACAGACTGTTTCTTCCTCACTCCCCTCCCACTCTCTTAAGAACCTGCTGGAGACACTTCAGTGTAGAAAGCAAAGTCGATAAACGGCAACTTTACACTTCTGTCCTCCCGTTGTGTTTGCTCGTCATTTGAACTTGAACTTCTTTTTCTCCCTATCTGAGGTTAGATCTCATTTCACACTTGTGACCTCAAAGCAGTTTCCCACTGTCCGTTTAGCTTCCATCACAACATGGAATCCAGGGGTTTTAGGTACCAGAGGTGGGCTAGCAAGGTAAATCATGGCTGCTGCTGCTAAGTTGCTTCAGTCGTGTCTGACTCTGTGAGACCCTATAGATGGCAACCTACCAGGCTCCGCCGTCCCTGAGATTCTCCAGGCAAGAACACTGGAGTGGGTTTCCATTTCCTTCTCCAATGCATGAAAGTGAAAAGTGAAAGTGAAGTCACTCAGTCATGTCTGACTCTTAGCGACCCCATGGACTGCAGCCTACCAGGCTCCTCCGTCCATGGGATTTTCCAGGCAAGAGTACTGGAGTGGGGTGCCATTGCCTTCTCCAAAATCATGGCAGTTTATGATAATTATGAAACTGTGAAACCCTGTGGCAACCAGATTTATGAGAGCCCCTCGGTGTGTTATGCACTCAAGTGCATTCGCTCAAATTTACTAAAAACTTTAGGAAGACTGTTTAGACTAACTCTCACACAGATATGCTGGACTGACCAAAAAATTTTTTCAGGTTTTTGGTACAATCTTATAGAAAAACCCGAACAAATTTTTTTAGCCAACCCAATATGTAAGTGCGTGTGTCTATTTATGTCTCATGAGTGTGTGTTTGTATATATGTATATATATCATGTACATATACTACATATATGCAGGATTTATTATGAAAGTTATACATGAATATTGTAAAAAGTGAAATATCACAGAAGTATTCAAAGTTCATGTTAAATCCCCATATTCCATTGGTGCCTGGGAGCCAGCTCATAGCAGCTCACGAGAACTTACTGTACACATCTCTTTCTTACTCCTGTGTTCAGTAACATCACATTTGTAGCATGAAATCATCTGTGATCATAGTATTTACACCATGGAAATCAGAAACCACCACAAATCAGGGCACCAACACCCTGAGAGCTGGTTGTTAAACATCTACTGGCACACCACATTTTCCTTTCCTCTGCACACACACACACAGTCTCTCTCAAACTTTCATATGCTGGTAGCTCTAATTCCTCAGTGCTGAAAATCAAATTTTAATTCCCTAAAACTTTTTTTTTAAATTTTTCATAGCCCTTGAATCATGCCCAGCCACCTTGCTTTCATTTGCATTTCTATGAGTATGGTTGTGTCTACATAATTTGTTATCCAAAGTGGGTCACCTCTGAGAATGAAAGAAGGTGCTAATTACTTAGACACAACAGGTATAAATTGGGGGATGGTATTGCTTCATGTACACTGAATTTGTTAAAGCCAGAATCTGACACTCCATACCAATAAGAGAAAAATCCTACTTTCCCCCAAGACAGGCGCCTGACGCTCTGAAGCCAATGTCACTTAAGGCTAGAGTGCGGATGTTGGCTGATGCCCAAGTTCAACAAGAGACTGCCAACCCAGTGGAGACAGAAGTCGGTAGAGCCAACGGTGTGTGAATTCCCAGAACTTATGTTGAGAGCAGCAGCTCACTGCCAGCCCCAGCTCCTGTGTGCGGAGCTGTAGCCACTTGGGCAGAAGCAACTGCTGCAGATGTCAATTCCTTCGTATCAATTTCCGAGGGTAAAACAAGCTTATAAATGGGGCACACTGATGTTTTCATGTTTAAATAAGCCAATACCGTCTTGGCTTTCAGCTGGGAGGAAGGAAAGCATTGTTTCATTCAGCCCCCATAATACTCAGTGTACAAGAGAGCTGAGATTTGTTGAGTAACCACTGTGCAAGGACCTTTGGCATGTATGAGCTCATTGAAGCCTTGCAGCAAAACAGCAAAGTGGATATTACTGTTTATTGATGGGGAAACTGAGCTCTGGGAAATTAAGTAACTTCCCTAAGTGCACATAGTCCATATATCGCAGAATCAAAATTTAAAACCCAAGCCTACCTGTTTAAATCCAAAGCCATGTAACCTGCAATGATGCTCTCTTCCCCAATAAAAAAAGAAAAAAAAAAGAAATGTACTAAATATTGTCAGAGGGCCTTCCCTGGTGGTCCAAGGGTTAAGAATCTACCTTCCAATGCAGGGTATGTGGGTTCAATCCCTGGTTGGGGAACTGAGAGCCCACATGCCATGGGGCAACTAAGTCCAAGCACCACAAACTAAAGAGTCCACGTGCCACAACTAAAGAGAAGCCCCCACACCACAATGAAGAATCCATGTGCCACAACTTACCGACACAGCCATAAATAAATATTTAAATACTGACAGAGGATTTGAACCAATGGAATATTATGAGATTCCTGATCCTTCACCATCCCTCCAATAATGCACACACCCTAGAGAGCAATCCTTCTTTAGATGCTCCAAAACTTGCAATGCTCATGGGCTTTCTGAAACTTCATTTGAAACAGGTCTGGGAAATCTATAACCATATATAGACAGCTGCCCTCTAGGAGGGCAGTAATTGATTTCCTGCACACTTCTCCTGGGGTATTTCCTAGGTGGTGTGGCCCGGGTAGAAACACTGAAGTTTCCAGCTCCCCTTTGGGCCTCACCAGCATGCTGCTTCAAAGTCACCTCTCCGAATGCCTTGAGCTGATTTACAGAGGACATATTTGCTGAGTTGACTAATAGCGTCTTTGTACCCCATCATGAAAGGACAGACCCTACTTTAATTCTGTTCTTTTCAAAGACTCTACTGTCTTTGAGTTAAGGCTTCATTTGTGGTCACCAGGCCTTTAGGGAGCTCTGTGTTAGTGGAAGAAACGTGATTAAAATCCCCTCTCAGATGCGGCCCCTGCACCCTCTTGCTGAAGATAATAAGAGCTGCCATTTACAGAGCCAAGACTTCTGTGGGAGTTGGCACTGATGGGTCTTCACAGCAACATTATAATATAAGAAAGGTATTATTATCTCTATTATTTAGCTAATGGAACTGGTCCTGAAAGAAATTACGTTATTTACCTTAATTCACAGAGGTTGTTCAGGAGGTGCTGGAATTTGAATCAAAATCTAGCTGACATCTGAAACCCACATTGTTCTACTCTGTGCTGCTATCTCCTCCTAAGATACTGAAATCAGCTTGGCTGATGGGCTTATCCAGTTCTGTCTTCATGTAGTTCATGACTGCATGCTTTTTTTTTCCCCCTCTTGCTTTTTTAATCCCAAGGGTTTATTTTTCAGTCCAGTGTCAGTAAAGTTTAGGATAGTCAGTTATCTACCAAATGCATTCTAAGAAGTTTCAGATCCAGAGAATCTAGTATCAAAGACATACCTGTCTTTGTTTTCACCCATTTAACAAGAATGTTCTTAGTAAGTGTTCTCTAGTTTCAAGGGATGGTTGATGATATCTGAAAGGAGCCAGTGGGGCACCACAAAGAGGGAGGGGTTCTCTTGTGAATATTTGATGGATTTGATTATTGGTTTATTACAACACAGTCAATAGTCTTCAGAGGTAGCATCTTCTGGAGTGCAGGAGTGTCTGTCAGTCAGTGGGGAAGTGTTTCTCACTTGGTTCTCATGTACCAAGACTATCTGATCAATGAGGCCGGACACTGCCACGAAATGACTGACAGGGCTTGCTCAGGAGAGACTCAACAACAGATTCCTGGGTTAGTAATGCTGCTGTGGTTCCAAAGGAAAGAAGTCAAGGCTATGGTAGCATCTTTATCACTTCTTCTGAATTCCATACAACTGAGTATCAGCTCCACGATGGGCATGTGAATACAACAGTAAGCCAGGCACAATCTATTTTTGTGTCACGTAGAATTATCTAGTTAATTGAAAAGTAAACAGACGATGCCAAGATGTTTCACCATATTACATTCATGGAAACAGTTTATTTTTAAACTTACAGTGCAGAAGAGTGGCAAGAATAATACAAATGACTTTCGTATACCCTTATTTAGTTTCACCCATTGTTAACATTTGGCCACATATGCTTCATATCTCTGGCTCTAATATTTTTTTCTGAAACATTGCAGGGTAAATTGCATATGTCATGCCCCTTACATCCCAATATTTTAGCATGTATTTTTTAAATAAAGTCATTCCCATCTGTAACTGCAGTGCAATTTAACACTGATGTAATACTATCATCTAACTCACAGCCTACATTTAAAGTCTGCCGGTTGTTCTAGTAATGTTTCATATCGGTAACACTTTTTTTTTTTT
>SJYX01021167.1:0-29236 GCA_006410675.1 Oreotragus oreotragus | reverse complement strand
TGGGATTGCTGGGTCATAAGGCAGTTCTATTTGCAATTTCTTAAGGAATCTCCACACTGTTCTCCATAGTGGCTGTACTAGTTTGCATTCCCACCAACAGTGTAAAAAGGTTCCCTTTTCTCCACACCCTCTCCAGCATTTATTGCTTGCAGACTTTTGGATCGCAGCCATTCTGACTGGTGTGAAGTGGTATCTCATTGTGGTCTTGATTTGCATTTCTCTGATAATGAGTGACGTTGAGCATCTTTTCATGTGTTTGTTAGCCATCCGTATGTCTTCTTCGGTAACACTTTTAATGTCCATCCCTTACCTCCACTCCTGATCCCAAGACCCTGTCTAAGATATTATATTTTAGTTGCTCATAGTCTTTAAGGAGGAACAATTCCTGGTTCTGTTTTGTCCCTTACAACAAGGACATTTTTGAAGAGCACAGACAGTTGTCTTGCTAGCTTAGTGTTTTGAATGAGAAGTAGGTACACATATACAGAACAATTCAGAAAATAGATATGTATATATATGTGATTTTTTTGAGTTCATTAATACTGTATAGCACAAGATGTAATAAACATTTATGGCAGATGGTGCTGAAGAAGCTGGAACTCAGAAGGCTCCCCACCAATGTGTACACATGTGTGCTGCTGAGACAGTCACGTGAGTGGTGTCCTGTAGCAGAGCACGCTGTCACAGGACACTTCCTTCACCCCACTCTGCTGCCTTATCACCTGACAATGGAAGTGATCATGTTCATGATCCTGACAATGGAAGTGCTCCCTGCTTCAAGTTCTGAAGCAACTTTTAAGATATAGCCACTAACTGAAATACTGTGTGTGTTTTGGTAAGTGCATGTTCTTTGCAAATATAAATGTGAGCCTTTGGGATTTTTTCAGCTTCCAAGATCTATAAGAAAAAGGTAAAACAACAATTCTAGACCTCTCGTTGACTTCATTATATATGAGCCCACATTATCTATCTCACTAATGTTTCCACTCTCCCCAAGGATTATTTAACATTTAGGTAGAACTGAGCAACTTGATTTTCTTCCCAAGAATATCATGATAAATATTTAGTATTCATACCTTTTATGGATCAGAAACTAGGTGAGAGAAGACACTCTTACCCCCATGACACTAACACCCATGAAAGAAAAGGGCCGAGAGCTCTCTCTGTGTAGACTGGCTTGGCAATCTGGCCTCAAAACAAAGAGCTGCCCCTCAGAGGCCTCAGAAATGCCTCTCTTTTCTTGTTGGCCCACGGTCACTGCACCACACAAAGCTACTCACTCTCCCAGAAACCCCTCTGTAAGTGATGCACTCTGTAGTCTAAAGTGCACCCTATATACATATGGAACAAAAGGCAACTCTGAGCGTGGACATTTAATCAACTCTGAGTTACTTAGAACATAAAACTTACAAACATAAAAACCTTTGTCTAATCCAACAGAAAAGGCTCGTGAAGACCCAGTTTAATCACATCTTCCCACAGCTGATGTGCTGCGAAGACTCTAACAGTGCTCGCAGCCACCTGCAGCCACCCCCTGCTGCCTCTGACAGAGCGCTTCTGTGGTGGTGGGCTAGACCTGTTGCTTCTCTCGCCTGCCGGAATCCCGTAAGAGGTGGGGCTATCCTTTCATAAAGGAGGAAGCTGAGGCTCAGTGAAGTGAAGCAGTTTGGGAGCCACATCTCAAACACTATTTCTCTGACTCCCAGGACTGTCCTCTGCAGTTTTGGTGAATGGAAGCAACATGAGTATGGGATGTGAGGACAAAGAGAATGAGGAGACACATGATCTCCCTCCTTAAAGTTCTTTCCCTAGTGCTGCTTGGTAATCAGAAGCCATTCTCAACAATGCAGGTAAAGGTGAGTCCAGAACTGGGGGAAGGAGCAGGATGGAATAAACATTTGCTGAACAATATACATGATTTTATTTCATCTGCAATAGAAAATATGGTGTGAAGATACGGGAACAGAAACTTAGAGATAAAATGAGAGTTCTGAAAATTGAACCCAGGTCTGTGTGCCCCATGGATTACAACCTTGTCAGTTACCTGCAGTTTCCCAAGGATTCAGATAGACACGAGATTATAGGATCTTCACTTTTGAAAGATCCTTAGTAGTAACAATAAACCTAGTCTTTAGGATCATATCTTTTATTTATTTATTTTTGCCCACATCAGTGCTTCTCAAAACTTTAATGAATCACTTGGGAGGATCTTAAAACCTGATTCACTACATGCAGCCTAAAATTCCGCATTTCTAACAGACTCCCATGTGGTACACTGGCTGCTGGCCCACGGACCACACATAAAACGATCTCTGCATACATTTAGGAATCAATCAGCTATTCCCAAATATGTATGAAGCCCTGACTGCATGTCCAGAGTCATCACTAGATATTGTAGAAACCCCAACTCAAGTGATTGGTTCACTATTTAAGAAATATTACTAAGCAAGGAGCCCTGTATTTCCATTTTGCACTAGGCCCCACAGATTATTATCTTCCCTGGTGGCTCAGACAGTAACAAATCTGCCTGCAATGCAGGAGACCCGGGTTCGATCCACATGTAGGGCCACCAAAAACAGATGGGTCATGGAGGAGAGTTCTGATAGAATGTGGTCCATTGGGGAAGGGAATGGCAAACCACTTCAGCATTCTTGCCTTGAGAACCCCATGAACAGTATGAAAAGTCCAAATTATATGACACTGAAACATAAAGCCCGCAGGTCTATAGAATTCCAAATGCTACTGGAGGAGAATGGAGAAATATCCCAGAAAGAATGAAGAAGCTGAATCAAACGGGAAACGATGCCCAGTTGTAGATGTATCTTATGATGAAAGTAAAGTCTGATGCTGTAAAGAACAATATTGCATGAGAACCTGGAATGTTATGTCCATGAATCAAGATAAATTGTAAGTGATCAAACAGGAGATGGCAAGGGTGAACATCAACACTTTAGGAATCAGTGAACTGAAATGGATGGGAATGGCAAATTTAATTCAGATGACCATTATATCTACTACTGTGGGCAAGAATCCCTTAGAATAAATGTCATAGTCAACAAAAGGTCCAAAATGCAGTACTTGGGTGCAATCTCAAAAATGACAGAATGATCTCAGTTCATTTCCAAGCAAACCATTCAAAATCAGAGTAATCCAAGTTTATGCCCCAACCACTAATGCTGAAGAAGCTAAAGCTGAACGGTTCTATGAAGGCCTACAAGACCTTACAGAACTAACACCAAAAAAAGATGTCCTTTTCATCATAGGGGGCTGGAATGCAAAAGTAGGAGATCAAGAGATACCTGGAGTAACAGACAAGTTTGGCCTTGGAGTACAAAATGAAGTAGGAAAAAGGCTAACAGAGTTTTGCCAAAAGAACACACTGGTCACAGCAAACACCCTCTTCCAACAGCACAAGAGATGACAGTACACGTGGACATCACCAGATGGTAACACTGAAATCAGGTTGATTACATTATTTGCAGCCAAAGATGGAGAAGCTCTATACAGTCAGCAAAAACAAGACTGAGAACCGACTGTGGCTCAGAGTATCAGCTCCTTATTGCAAAATTCAGCCTCAAATTGAAGAATGTAGGAAAAACCACTAGGCCTTTCAGGTATGACCTAGAACAAATCCCTTATGATTATACAGTGGAAGTGACAAATAGATTCAAAGGATTAGATCTGATAGACAAAGTGCCTGAAGAACCTCCTTACGAACAGAGGTTCATAAAATCGTACAGGAGATGGTGACCAAATCCATCCCCAAGAAAAAGAAATGCAAAAAGGCAAAATGGCTGTTTAAGGAGGCTTTACAAACAGCTGAGAAGAAAAGCAGCAAAGGAGAAAAGGAGAAATATACCCATCTGAATGCAGAGTTCCAAAGAAAAGCAAGGAGAGATAAGAAAGCCTTCTTAAGTGAACAATGTAAAGGAATAGAGGAAAACAATAAAATGGGAAAGACTAGAGATTTCTTTTAAAAAAATTAGAGACATCAAGGGAATATTTCATGAAAAGATGGGAACAATAAAGGACAAAACCGTAAGGACCCAACATAAGCAGGAGATATCAAGAAGAGGTGGCAAGAATACACAGAAGAACTGTACAAAGAAGGTCTCAATGACCCAGATAACCACAATGGTGTGATTACTCACCTAGAGCCAGACATCCTGGAGTACAAAGTGAAGTGGGCCTTAGGAAGAATTACCACAAACAAAGCTAGTGGAGGTGATGGAGTTCCAACTGATCTATTTCAAATCCTAAAAGATGATACTGTTAATGTGCTGCACTCAATAGCTGGAAATTGGAAATGTGGAAAATTTGGAAAACTCGGCAGTGGCCACAGAACTAGGAAAAATCAGTTTTTATTCTAATACCAAAGAAGGGCAATGCCAAAGAATGTTCAAACTACCACACAGTTGTCCTCATTTCACATGCTAGCAAGATAATGCTCAAAATCCTTCAAGTTAGGCTTCAACAGTATGTGAACCGAAAACTTCCCAGATGTATAAGCTGGATTTAGAAAAGGCAGAGGAACCAGAGATCAAATTGCCAACATTCACTGGATCATAGAAAAAGCAAAAAAAATCCAGAAAAACACCTGCTTCTGCTTCATTGACTATGCTGAAGGCTTTGACTCTGTGGATCACGACAAACCATGGAAAATTCTTAGAGATGGGAATACCAGACCACCTGACCTGCCTCCTGAGAAACTTGTATGCAGGTCAAGAAGCAATAATTAGAACCGGACATGGAACAACAACAGACTGGTTCCAAATTGGGAAAGGAGTAAGTCAAGGCTGTATATATTTCACCCTGCTTATTTAACTTATATGCAGAGTACATCATGAGAAATGCCAGGCCAGATGAAGCACCAACTGGAATCAAAATTGCTGGGAGAAATATCAACAACCTCAGATATGCAGATGATACCACCACCCTTACCGCAGAAAGTGAAGAGGAACTAAAGAGCCTCCCGATGAAGGTGAAAGAGGAAAGTGAAAAAAAAGAGTACATCATGAGAAATGCCAGGCCAGATGAAGCACCAACTGGAATCAAAATTGCTGGGAGAAATATCAACAACCTCAGATATGCAGATGATACCACCACCCTTACGGCAGAAAGTGAAGAGGAACTAAAGAACCTCCCGATGAAGGTGAAAGAGGAAAGTGAAAAAACTGACTTAAAATTCAGCATTCAAAAAACTAAGATCATGGCATCCAGTCCCATCACTTCATGGCAAATAGATGGGGAATCAATGGAAACAGTGAAAGACTTTATTTTCTTGGGCTCCAAAATCACTGCAGATGGTGACTGCAGCCATGAAATTAAAAGACGCTTACTCCTTGGCACTAAAGCTACAACAAATTTGGACAGCATATTAAAAGGCAGAGTAATCAATTTGCCAACAAAGGTCTGTATAGTCAAAGCTATGGTTCTTCAAGTAGTCATGTATGGATGTGAGAGTTGGACCATAAAAAAGGCTGAATGCTGAAGAATTGATGCTTTCGAACTGTGGTGCTAGAGAAGACTCTTGAGGGTCATTTGGACAGCAAGGAGTACAAACCAGTCAATCCTAAAAGAAATAAACCCCAAATATTCATTGGAAGGACTGATGCTGAAGCCAAAGCTCCAATACTTTGGCCACCTGATGTGAAGAGCCAACTCCTTGGAAAAGACCCTGATTTTGGAAAAGGTTGAGGGCAGGAAAGGAGGGCGACTAAGGATGAGATGGTTTGACGGCACCATCAACTCAATGGACGTGAGTTTGGGCAAACTCCAGTAGATAGTGAAGGACAGGGAAGCCTGGTGTACTGCAGCCCATGGGGTTGCAAAGAGTCAGACACAACACCACTGAACAACACACACTGCAGATTATGTATTAATAGTTGGTCCCGCATATGTGGTAAGTAATGGGGATAAGCTCAGAGACGAGCTTTGTCTACATACTATTTATGGAACTTTACGATTTCCACCAGTCACTGAATATGAGGGGCCATGGGCTCAGGAAAAGAGCAGCTTCAGTAGACAGAGAGGAGATGGACACTGCTTTGTGGTCTTCCTGCTGGCAGCAGGAGAAAGCAGCAGTCTGAGGGCCTGCGAATGGGCAAGACAGAGAGGATTGAGTTTCACTGGTCTACAGAGACCTGCCTGTCCTACCCGCCTGACGTGACATAGCAAATCTACCATTAGAACTTAAAAACAATGTTAATAGGATTCAGCAACTGGGGCTTCCCTGGTGGCGCAGTGCTAAAGAATTTACCTGCCAGTGCAGGAAGACATGGGTTAGATCCCTGGTCTTGGAAGATCCCACATGCCTCAAAGCAACTAAGCTCATGTGCCACAACCACTCAGCCTGTGCTCTAGAGCCCAGGAGTCACAGCTGCTAAGCCCAAGAGCCACAGGTACTGAAGCCGAAAGGCCCTAGAGCCCATGCTCTGTAACAAGGGAAGCCACTGCAATGAGAAGCTGGCACACTGCAACTCGAGGGTAGCCCCCACTTGCCACTACCGGACAAAAGTCCATGGAGCAATGAAAACTCAGCACAGCCAAAAATAAATGCTTTAACAGATCTCATCTGAATCAAGGACTCACTGCTGCCCAGCTAGTTATTGCACCTCTCTGAGCCTCCATGTCCTCATTTGCAAAGTGACAATGCTAAGGATTCCTACTTTCCAGGACTAAGAAATTTATGTGAAATAGTACCTGAGACATAGTTGTTACACATAGAGTTGATCCTTTCTTTCCCTTTTATCTTCCCTGTGGCTTCCCTGTCCCTTTCACAGATGTTTCCTCTGCAAATCCTTGCAGGAAAGAAAGGTCTTTAAGTTTGACTCTGAGAACCATCAAGAGCATAGGGGTGAGAGGGAGGAGAGAGGGGTAGAGCAGTGAGAGACTGGGAGGGAGCAGGATACAGGGATACCAGGAGGTAGAGAGGGCAGTACAAGATACACAGAAGAGGAAAAACAGAGGGCCAACCCCAACTGCCGCTTGTATTTTTAACTACAGTCCCTCCTAGTGTTCCATCACTTTACACTTCTTGTATACATTGTCCCACCTACCTCACAAAACAGCCTCGAGATATAGGCAGTGTGTACATTTTTAACCTGATTTTGCAAATGAGGAAGTTAAAGCTTAGAGCGGTTAACCAGAGTGCCCAGGTCCTACACAAGAAACAGAGTCAGCACTGGAACTCAGGCCTGACTCCAAGCCCTGTGCTCTTAAGATAACTCTTTGATGAGCTACCATCAAGAGGGGAGCAGCTAGGTCCAAGCAGTTCATCAAAAACCCACTCTCAGAACCTGTCAGGATTGGCAGGGGGCTTATGAATGGGAAAATAAAAGGCTCTGGTTGGCTAGAGGTTAACAAATACAGGAAGCAAAGGTTGAAGAGCTTACAATAAGTCATCCACGGATTTTCTTCAAGATCCCTGGTTGACTGAGCAACAACAGAACTAGGCAGGCAGAAAGCAGACAGCAGAGGCGGCTCTGTCACAGACAGGAGGAGAGAACGCACGGGCAGGAAGCAGCCGCCGTGTCCCGGTCCTGTGCTGGCTGCACGGCCTCCATCACCTCATCCTCAAGCAGCCCTGGGACCCAGATGCTGTGAGCCTCTTCTCTGTGCATGGGAAGTAAGGGTCATGGAGGGGAAGCAAGGGGACTTCCCTGGTGGTTCCCTGGTTGAGAATCCACCTTCCAGTGCAGGGGACGTGGGTTCGATCCCTGGTCAAGGAACTAAGATCCTACATCCTATGGGGCAGCTAAGCCAATGCATCGCAACTACTGAACCCAGGTGCTTTAGAGCCCACATGCCACAATGAGACAGAAGCCCTTACACCACAGTGAAGATGCCACGTGTGGCAACTAAGAGCCAATGCAGCCACATACACATAATTTTTTTTTAAAGATGGTGAAGCAAAAGCCCACAGTCTTGCAGCTGGTTAAGGGGTGCATCAGGGCAATTAACTCAGGTGTGCCAGGCTCCAGAATCCTTGCCATTCCACCAGCATATGTCCCAAGAAGACCAGAGGGATGTCACATGGGATTTCCCAGAAGGGAATGAAAGAAACCAGTCTGAGGAAGAGGTTTTAAAATATTGCTTTCAGTCACTAAATCATGTCCAACTCTTGCAACTCCATGGATCGTAGGCCACTAGGCTCCTCTGTCCATAGGATCTCCCAGGCAAGAATACTTGAGTGGATTGCCATTTTCTTCTCCGGGGTATCTTTCCAAGCCAGGGATTGAGCCCATATCTCCTGCACTGGCAGGTGGATTCTTTACCACTGAGTCACCTGGGAAGCCCTTTAAAATGTAGGTTTTGCTATTATTCAGGAATGATGAGGCCAACAGATTAGGAGATGGTTGTCACTGAAAACAGAGTTTGTTACTCACAGTGCCCAAGAGGAGGGGACTGGCACACCATGCAGGGCCATGTGAGGAAGTAGCAGGACCGGTCCAGAGGCAGAAGGAATAGGAGAGAATGTGGGCAAGAGGCCCTGCTGTGGTTTCCAGGGAAGGAACGGGTGAGACCGACGAAGCAGGCGTAGGGCTGGCTAGTTAAAATTTCAGCAGGCTCCAGGTGAAGGGCTTTCTCTTCTTGTCTGGTGCCTGACCCTGCAGTGACTGGTGCAGAGAAATGGCTCAGTGTCAGGGCGTGATAAAGGAGGCAGGAGAACTGAGCTTTGCATTGGCTGACTTGCATATGGAAGATGCACTCTGGGAGGGGCCATCTCTCCAGGGTCAAGAAAGCCCCAGATGTTGGACACACATGGGTCTTACAGAAAAGCAGTGTTTAACCAGGTAAACAGGTTACACCACAAAACTTCAAAGTAGCTAATAATGGTGCTCCTGGGTCTTCTCTTCATTCTGGAACCAGAGAGTGGAACTTCACAATACCAGGAAGGACCTCTCGGTTGCACTGCCATCATTTGGAAAAAGCAGGATGGGCATTATTTTCAGCACCCTGACAGCAAGTGATTGCAGATCAAATAACCCAAGAGGATAAACTAATTATAATTAAATGAGATTAATCAAAATAAACTGTTATCTCTGTATCAGGAATGTCAAGACATTGAGAAATTAACAGATACAAACAATACGTGAGATATGAACAACAAAGTCATAATGTATAGCTCAGGGAACTATATTCAATGCATAATGGAAAAGAATATGAAAAAGAATACACATCTATGTATATATATAACTGAATCACTTTGTTTTATACCAGAAACACAACATTGTAAATCAGCTATACTTCAGTTTTAAAAAAGGATTAAAAAAAAATCCTACTAACAGAGAAAAACAAAGTGTTTATTGAGCTCCCTGCTCAAGTCAAACCCCCAAACTATGTTCTCAAAGCACCAACAACTTCTCCCTTGCAACATCTGTCACAGCTGAGTTTCACACTTGTTTATGTAATGATTTGCTCAGTAAGATTGACCTGAGGCTGTAGGCTCTTGAGGTAGCTAAGAACTGAAACTGTTTTTATTCTAGATCCTAACAGGATCCTAACGTGTAGACCTTAATACACGCTTCACTGGGTAATGGAAAAGTTAGATGAAAGTGCGCATGTAGTATCCTTCCGATAGTACTTGGGTCATACTGGTGCTCAGAAGATGCTAGTGTCCTAACAGGATCCTAACAAATAGATACCTATTAGATGAGTAAACACCCCCACTCCAGTACTCTTGCCTGGAAAATCCCATGGGCAGAGGAGCCTGGTGGGCTGCCGTCCATGGGGTCGCTAAGAGTCAGAAACGACTGAGCAACTTGACTTTCACTTTTCACTTTCATGCATTGGAGAAGGAAATGGCAACCCACTCCTAGAGAATCCCAGGGAAGGGGGAGCCTGGTGGGCTGCGGTCTATGGGATCGCACAGAGTCAGACACGACTGAAGCGACTTAGCAGCAGCAGCAAATGAGTAAACGCATGAATGATCTTGCATTCTCTTCCCAGACCCATCTCTGTACAGCTCCTCATTCTTGAATAAGTAATTCCCCCCAGCTACCGGCCTCCTTTATCTGTAATATTAAAGAACTGACGGCAATGGTTTCTAAGTTGTTCCCCGTCTGATGCTGTGAAGGGCTGTTTAAAAAAGGCTTTCTGTGTCCTGGAAGGAGCAGCTTTATTTCCTCCTCCTGGTAAGGAGAAAGGGACTTCTTTCAGATGTAGGAAGGCTGTAGTGAGAGACAGCACTCAAAATGTCGAAGGATGGTCAGGGGAAGTCTCACTGAAACGTTCAGAGACTTGAAGGAAGTGTGTGTGAGACGTGTGGATATCTGGGCAATAGCAGATGCAAAGGCCCAGAGGCAAGAGAATCCGTGGCAGCCTAGAGGATTGGCAAGATGCTTGGGGGCAGGGCAGACTAGGGAAGAGTAACAAGCAAGGAGGGCCAGGAAGTAAGGGTGGGAGAGGACAAACACACAGGCCCGTGGGGCCACTCTGAGCCTGGCTTTCACTCAGAGTGGGCTGAGAAACCACTGGAGAGCTTTGAGCAGAGGAGTGACATGAACTAAGGCCTAACTGGGTTCCTGGATGACAGTGAAAAGATGGGTTATTGTAAACTGAGCTTATACTGTCTACAGAAGCAAATTCCCTGGAGTTCCATGTCCATAAATTCATGTCATGTCATAAAAATATTGCAGTTACTGAAGAAAACAAGCACCAGTATGTGTCATTAAAAAAGGTGCCCTTGGAATTCCAGCTCCTCATTCCTTCACCTCTTTTTCCAATAGTGTAAACAAGCACTGGATGGATGTAGAGTTTGTCACACAGAGTGAAATCATAAAGAGAAAAATAAATACCATATTAGTGCAGATATGTGGAATCTAAAACAATGGTATAAAGGAACCTATTTGCAGGGCAGAAACAGACACAGACATAAAGAACAGACTTGTGGACACAGGGTGGAAAGCGGGGACGGGATGAACTGGGAGGTCAGGACTGACATATATACACTACCATGTGGTAAATGGCTAGCTAGTGGGAAGCTGCTGTACAGCACAGGTAGCTCAGCTCAGTACTCTGTAATGACCTAGAGGGTAAGAGGCAGATACAAGAGGGAGGGGATATATATATATAGCTTATTCACCTCACTGTACAGAAGAAACTAACAAAACATTATTAAGCAATCATACTCCAATTTTTAAAAACAGCTTTGAAGTAAACCCAGGACTTTAATTTTGTCTCTGAAAGTTATCAACTATGAGACTTTGAACTTAAGTTATCACTTAAATTCCTGGAACCTGAACTACAAAATGAACACAGCAATAGACCTTAATACACGCTTCACTGGGTAATGGAAAAGTTAGATGAAAGTGCGCATGTAGTATCCTTCCGATAGTACTTGGGTCGTACTTGGTGCTCAGAAGATGCTAGTGTCCTGTCCTCTCCTTTTTGCATGACTTGAACAATTCGCCATATGGGAACAGCAGACTGGGGNACGCTTCACTGGGTAATGGAAAAGTTAGATGAAAGTGCGCATGTAGTATCCTTCCGATAGTACTTGGGTCGTACTTGGTGCTCAGAAGATGCTAGTGTCCTGTCCTCTCCTTTTTGCATGACTTGAACAATTCGCCATATGGGAACAGCAGACTGGGGCTTGGGGCATGTAAAGATCATGACAATAATATACATTTGACCAGAAATGAATTATGTTCCTAAACACTGGTACCAGACAATTTTGTGAGCTATCCAGAAGAGAGAAAAGCATCTCCATTTTATAGATGGAAAGCGCAAAATCCAGCAAGTCAGAGAGGCTTACTCACTCTGTGGGATCACAGAGAGAATAAATGGCAAAGCAGGGGTTTTGAGCTTTACACTCCAGTGCCCATTTCTGCGTTCTTTCCAGCTACTTCTCTCCAGCGTTTGGCTTCAGCCTGTTTGAACAGTCAACCAATTTCCAAAAGTGCTGGAATCTGTGAAAGGTTTAAATAATAAAGGCAGTCCCTACAGGTGTTATCCACACCATGCCTGAGACTCTCTTCTCATATCCTCCAGATGTATAAAAACCACATTTGAAAGATTCAAGGAGCTATGCATCTCTCGGTAGATAATTCTGCGGGAGAATTACAGCTGATAAATTCTTGGCTCGCCTTGCTGACAGTTCCCTGCTCAGCTGGTAGAGGAAGCAGCAAGAACTGCCATTCTGGACCTGATTTAGATCAATAAGGAAACACTGACTGCTTGTAGGGCAATGACACTGAAATGAAACAGCAGCATGGGTAAAAGGAAGAAGCCCCAGCACGCACCTCCTGGGGCTCTAAACTTTGATGACGCAGATGTCAAAAGTAAGGCAAAAAAAATGGACATGATCCCAGAAACTGACTCTTCAAAAAAGCAAAACATGTAAGATAGAAGACCCTAAAAATGAAATCTGACAATATAATTTACAATATTCCCAGTCAGAGATGAAGGAAAGAGACATCTTAAGAAATCAATACAGCTGCCTAGGTGGGGTCTATGTCTTAGGTAGGGTCCTTTTGGGCAGAAACAACAAATCATTTTGAACGAACTTTAGAAGAATCAAATAAAGCAGAATACATTAAAAGCATCCTGGGAAATATCACAAAATCCATGGGCAGCTAAGTCCCTTTAGTGCTTCTGGATTTCAAACAGCAAACTCAGATATGCAAGAAATATTGCATCGACCTACATCTGGCTGTGGCTGTCCCATTTGCCAGGGTGAAGGGATGTAAACTCTTGGCTATCTGGGGGACATCCTTGCCCATCTTTGTCCTTGGAGCACCAGAGAAGGGAGGTCTCTCCAGTCTTTGGTTACCGGTTATCAGTTTCCATCTGTTGTTCTATTTTTTTCCTATTGTCCTAGTTATTTTTCCATCGTCCCAGTCTGAACTTCAGGTCTTGAAACTCTGTTACTTCCTTGCTGAATCACATAAGATTCAATATGGCTATATACAAAACTTAAAAACAAAATAGCAATGGATTAAGATAGAAGTCTACGGGGCTTCCCTGATGGCTCAGCAGGTAAAGAATCTGCCTGTGATGTAGGAGACCCAGGTTTGACTCCTGGGTCAGGAAGATCCCCTGGAGAAGGAAACATAACCCACTCCTGTACTCTTGCCTCAAAAGTCTATCTCCCTCTCATATGAAAAAAAAAAAAAAAAAGGAAATCCAGCCACTTTTATAGGGGTGACTGGCTAAAATTTGGCATTCTTTTCCTGAATAAGAAAAAAAGACTGGAAATTGGGAAGCTGCTAGCAGTCTGACATCCCTGCCATACTCTGGGCCTAGGAACTTCTAGGGAAGCCTAGGAGCAGAGTCCTGCTTTCCCAGATTCATGAAGAAGGCAGTGCTCCCCTCTGAGGCTCAGCCCATCCTCAGACACTGCTTCAGAGTTTTGCACAAACTGCTGCTTTGCCAGGCCACCCTAATCTCTACTGTCTACATGGCCTGCTCCTCCCAACACACACAGAATCCTACATGGTGCCCCTCTTCCTCATCTCACTCTCTGGGGTACTGTTCTTCAATTAGTCTGGGTCTTCGGGGGGGAAAAACAACTACGATAATAAAAATACCTTGCACTTATTGTTCCTTTATGACATGATGATGATTGTTGTTAAAATGCTATGTTATTACTTAATTTAATTGTCACACTAACACCATGAGGTAGGCAGCATTATCTCTAACTTACAGACAGGACAACAGGTAGATTAAGTCATTTGCCCAGGTTCACAGCCAGGAAGTGATGCAAGATCTTCTAAATCAGATGGCCCAGCTGGAGAACACTTGCTATTATTCCCCACCCTATACTGCTTCTGTGTGTTATCTTTAGGCAGCTCTTGCTTTCTACGCTATAATATGAACAGCAGCAATCCAGCAACCACCTCATAGTGGGAGTAGGGACACACAGCAATGCAAACTGAAGTTTCAAAAAACAAGCCTGCCATAATTTGCTCTATATAAGTGAAACTCGCTCAGTCATGCCAACTCTTTGTGACTCCACGGACTGTAGTCCATCAGGCTCCTCTGTCCATGGGATTTCCCAGGCAAAAATATCGGAGTGGGTTGCCATTCCCTTCAGGAGATCTTCCCGACCCAGGGATTGAACCTGGGTCCCCTGCATCGCAGGCGGACTATTTACCATCTGAGCCACCAGGGAAGCCATGATTTGCTAGGACCGGGAAAGTCATCAGGAGCTCGTCTCCTTGGTTCACTGTATGTCATTCTGTAGGTCATCAGGAGCTCGTCTCCTTGGTTCACTGTATGTCATTCTGTAATCTGTCCATTTTCCTCTCTTACCAATTCATTGTGTACAGTCCAACTATGCTGCATTTCACAACTTCTGAGGTCCCAATCTGTCCATTCAAGCAGTCAACCCAGACTAAAAGACCAACTCATTCTCAGCTCCAAGTTGCTGGGAGAAAGAGCTTGATTCCCTAGGTGTCCATCCTTTGTCCAGTCTGCAGTCAAAAGGGATGATGACCTCACATCAACCCTACATCTGGTGGTAGACTCAGAGAAAGAGAGTGACCTCAAAAAGAATCGCCTAGGTTCTGTTTTCTTAAATAGAAGTGTCTGTACAAAATCCAGAGAAAGGGAATCATAGCTGAACAACAATGACAAATTATTGAACCCAAAAGAATTTTGCCAGGAAAAGCAGAGGTTGACATAATTATAAATAATACAACAAAGCAAACAAAGAAAGGAATAGACTCACTTCTTTACGGCAGATATTAGAATGTTATCACATGAAACAGAGAAAAGTAAATGATTAAAGTTCTACTTTGCTTCACTGCCAAGGGGAATAATTCTAACAATAAATGGTAGAAAAACTGTCTTTAAAAGGACACTTCCCCAAAGATAAAAGATGATAATAAAAGAGCATTTAACATACTTTAAATTCCCAGAACCAGAATAATTACATCTCAGGGCACAAAATGTATTAATAAAATGTATCTTTGTTGATGCAGTCAACATTTCTGCTCTTTAAGAAATGATGGAGAAGGAGAGTTAGGCTGGAAGACTAGGGGGAAGGTAAATGTCATTCTGTTTTACCAATAAGGTAAAAAAGAGGACTTCTAGAAATAACTATTAAAGTTTTTCAAATTAGAACAAAAAAACCTGAAGGAAATATCATGAAAAATATGGTTTATGGACTCAATGGACGTGAGTCTGAGTGAACTCCGGGTGGTGGTGATGGACAGGGAGGCCTGGCGTGCTGCGATTCATGGGGTCGCAAAGAGTCGGACACGACTGAGCGACTGAACTGAACTGAAGCATTAAAAAACTTTTAAAGATTATTAGGAGCTAGAAAAAATAAATTATATGATTTAATTTATTCATTTGTCAAACATCTATTCAGTACGTAATACATGTGTTGACTGAAAAACTGCACAACCTAAAAGTTAAGAATTATGATTTATTTGGTGAACTCGCTGAGGACTTAAGCCCAGAAGGTAGCCTCTCAGATAGCTCTGTGGGACGGCTCTGAAGAGTTGAAGGAGGAGCCAGGATATATAGGAGTTTTTACAAAATAAAAAATAGTAATCAAAGAGTACTGGTAATTAAAGAAAACTATGGCAACCCACTCCAGTACTCTTGCCTGGAAAATCCCATGGATGGAAGAGCCAGGTGGGCTGCAGTCCATGGGATCGCGAAGAGTCAGACATGACTGAGCGACTTCACTTTCACTTTTCACTTTCATGCATTGGAGAAGGAAATGGCAACCCACTCCAATGTTCTTGCCTGGAGAATCCTGGGGACGCGGGAGCCTGGTGGGCTGCCATCTATGGGGTCGCACAGAATCAGACACGACTGAAGCGACTTGGCAGCAGCAGACACCTCAAGTTAATGAATTTAACCCTTTTATACATATAGGAAGATGCAAGAATCTGGGCCTTATCTTTGATGTGCTCCTTAACTATATAGGGCCAGGATCCTGCTTCTCTCCATCCTGAAGCCCCTCAGGTGCACAGTAGAGGCAGCTGCAGTGAATGATGGCTTGACGGCTGCAACACCATTTGTTTACTGATATGGCAGGGGTCAGTCTTCATCCACATGTGCCAGACAGAGAAGTTATAAAAATATATAACTTGGACTTCCCTGGTGGTCTAGTCCAGTCCATCCTAAAGGAAATCAGTCCTGAATATTCATTGGAAGGACTATGCTGAAGCTCCAATACTTTGGCCACCTGATGAGAACTGACTCCTTAGAAAAGACTCTGATGCTGGGAAAGATTGAAGGCAGGAGGAGAAGGGGATGACAGAGGATGAGATGGCTGGATAGCATCACTGACTCGATGGACATGAGTTTGAGTGAACTCTGGGAGTTGGTGATGGACAGGGAAGCCTGGGGTGCTGCAGTTCATGGGGTCGCAAAGAGTCAGACACAACTGAGCAACTGAACTGAACTGCTGGTCCAGTGGTTAAGAATCCACCTGCCAACGCAGGGGACACTGGTTTGATCTCTAATCCAGGAAGGCTCCACATGATGGGGGAACTAAACCCATGCACCACAACTGCTGAAGCCCAAGTGCTCTAGAGCCCATGCTCTGCAACAAGAGAAGCCATAGCAATGGGAAGCTCCAGGCTGCTGCAGCTAGAGAAAGCCTGTCTACGGCACAGAGGACCCAGCCAAATACATTAATTCTTTAATTACATATATGTATGTGTACACACACAAATAGGATGGTTTCTAAATGTGGTGCTGGAGAAGACTCTTGACAGTCCCTTGGACTGCAAGGAGATCAAACCAGTCAGTCATAAAGGAAATCAACCCTGAATTGTCATTGGAAGGACTGATGCTGAAGCTCAAGCTTCAATACTTTGGCCACCTGCTGCAAAGAGCTGACTCACTGGAAAAGACCCTGATGCTAGGAAAGACTGAGGCATGAGGAGAAGGGGGCAACAGAGGATGAGATGGTTGGATGGCATCACTGATCAAATGGACATGAGTTTGAGCAAACTCAGGGACATAGTGAAGGACAGGGAGGCCTGGGGTGCTGTAGTTCATGGGGTTGTAAGGAGCTGGACATGATTGAACAACAATACACAGACAGATAGATAGATAGAGAGCTTTACTGTCAATTTAGTAGCATTTTCCCAGCAAAAATTCATAACTAGCCTCACTATATATTTTGATACTTTTACTAACTTGGTAGGGATACATTTAAATTCCAGTAAACTCTTTGAAATGGACTCTGAAGGCTTACAGACAAGATGAGGATATATGGACTGACTGGCATTTGTTAAATCACCATAAACAAAGGCTGTTGACTACTTGTCAGTCTTACCACAGTGAACTTCTCTGAGGCCCAGGCATATTGTTTCCCAGCTGATGGGGACAAGGAGTGAGCTGAAAGGCTGTGTAGATTCCCAGCACCAAGGTAAGAGATCAGTGGAGGAAACTGATCTGGCAACAGAGGCCAGGTTTGGAATTTGAACAAAGTTGAATAGCATCCCTCTTCTAAGCTTTTGAATTGGATGAAAGAGGTGAAAATATGAGTAAAGGGAGAACAAAGTTCTACTTCATTTACCAAGAAAAGGTGATATTGGTAAATGTGCCACAAAGGCCAGCTGAATCCTAATACTAAGCCCTGAAATAGACAGATCCGTCTACCCTGTCGCAGCTCGTGGGGGACACTGGCCAGACTGCCTATGTGAGGGCAGCCCTTTTTCTGTGTTTCACACGGTTCTGAGAGGAAACCAGAGGAAGGCTCTGGGTTACTCATGCCCAGTTTCCTCTTCAAAAATCACAAATCCCAGACTTCCCTGGTGGACCAGGGTGCAGAGTCTGCCTGCCAATGCAGGGGATGCGGCTTCGATCCTTGGTCAGGGAGGATTCCACATGCCTCGGGGCAAATAAGCCCGGACGCCACAACTACTGAGGCCGTGCTCTGGAGCCCATGAGCCGCAACCACGGAGCGCCTGTGCCGCGACTGCTGAGGCCTCGGCGCCCTAGAGCCCGTGCCCGGCAACGAGAGAAGCCCGTGCACCACCAGGGGAGGAAGCCCGCGTGCAGGGACGAAGACCCAGCACAGTCGGGAGTAAACAGCTTTCTAAAACTTACAAATCCCACAAAAAAGGGTGCTTAAGGCCCGCTGTGTTTTCCCTCCACATGGAATAACCAATCAGGAGTAAAGAAGAAACCTGTCTTTCTCAACAACAAGCTCCAGACGGAGCACACAAGTGGTCCATATTCAAAGGAACACCATAGTCTATCTTACCGCCAAACTTAAGCACTTGGCTCCAGGATATTCAACAGAGTGGGTGCAATATCAAGGGTCCAAGTAAGCGTTCAAGCGTGCTAAGTCACTTCAGTTGTTTCTGACTCTTTGCAACCCCATGGGCTGTAGCCCACCAGGCTCCTCTGTCCATGGGATTCTCCAGACAAGAATACTGGAGTGGGTTGCCATTTCCTTCTCCAGGGGATCTTCCTGACCCAGGGATCGAACCCATGTCCCTTATGTCTCCTGCATTGGCAGGTGGGTTCTTTACCACTAGCACCACCTGGAAATATCAAGTAGTGAGCAATCAGATTTAGTCATGGGTCAAAAAATCAAAAACAGGTTTCCAGTCTTAGTGGGGAAAAGATGTGACCAAAATGAGGATTGATGTTAACTAAATCAGTGATCTGTGAGTCAAACTGATTTTCTGCTCCAGAGGTAGGGGCTTTCCAGAGGAGAGAGAAACCTAATCAAAATTTCTACCACCGTCTCAATTTCTCAGCATTTGCAGACACTTCATGGGCATTTGCTGCACACAAGGCACCAGTTTTAGTTGGTTCATAGCCAGTTTAATCATGAACAGCTTGACACATGTCCAGCTTCCACAATCAGTAGATAATTCCTTAATCTTTACACCTTCTAAATTGGAAGATCCCAATTCATCATTATAAGGATGTTTAAATAATTCTGGCTATTCAATTAAAACACTGACTTGGAAAGAACAAATTTATCACTGAAGATTGCTTTCCATGTTCATTAGACATGAACACATAATAGGCAAAGTTTTAACTTTAATCTTTCAACCTGAAAGATGAATACCAATTCATTCTTGCATTGAATGCATCTCTGGAAAATATTTCTACATGGTTTGTGACAGCATTTTGATGTGATTTTTCAAACATTATCAGTAATATATCATTAGTTTCTTTATCTGACAGTGGGAGAAAATTATTATCATGATGATTGAACAATTTCTTCACAGTTTGGTCTTCTTAAGAAATTCTGCTATCTTGTCCTAAATATTAAAAATTACAATCTTTTATCTCTGAAATGATAGATTCAGTTTATTCAAGATATTGACTCCCATTTTGAAATATATCAATCCATTCCAAGTAATTGAAGTAATCAAGTCACAAAGAAATGTTTCCTTTTTATCCCTAACTTTAAAAAAAGAGAACATTTTGTTTTTATCAGCTCCTATGCATCGGCATGAAAAGAAAAATAGAGTTTTGTATATACCAACCATTTTTTCAACACATAGCACCAAAAAAACTCACACATACAGGCTTTCATTCATCATGGTAAAAACTTCCTTTTTTTTTCAACCTTGGATCAAGATTGGGAGGCATATTGTTGGCTACTGATTAGCCTCTGGGAATAAAATATTCTAAAAAATACATGTGCTCTATTGGTATGTGTCCTCTGCATCTGTACTGACCTTCTCATGGCTCACAAAATCACTTTAATTTAAATGAAAAAAGTTTTCTTACAACACAAGCTTTCAATGATCAGAGGTTACTGAATGCTTTTCTGTCATATATGTGGAAAAGAGCAGGACTCTTTGGGCCCTTCTTATCCCCATCCATGTCCTCTGTCTGCCTCTTGTCTGTAGAAAAACCTTAGCTTCCTAGGCCTTCCCCGAGTTCCAAAGAATAAACTTAAACATAAAAGTGAGATAATTCAGAAAGAAAGAAAAACAAAGACAAATAATAATAGCTTAGCTATTAAATAATTTCAAGGACCTTTAGTTTCTCCTCAAGAGCTACAGATAATATTCTCAGCCATGTCTTTTGAGCTGTTCTGCAGATACTGAAACCCCTAACAAGTGGAAGAAGTTTACTGTACACTGCCCACAAGCACATAGACCCCAAACCCACTGGAATCAGGTTGATGATGTTGACTCCTGATTACCTCACCAGCAACCAATCAGAAGAATGTCCACGAGCTGATGAGCCAAAATCTCCCTCTCTCACCCAGTCTTTAAAAACCTTTCCCTGGAAGCCACTCAGGGAGTTTAGGTCTTTTAAGCACTACCTGCCTGGACTCCTTGCTTGGAGCCTTGCAATACACTGCATGTTCCTTCACCACAACCCGGTCTCAGTAGATTGGCTTTACCAGGAGCAGGCAGCTGGACCCAAGTTTGTTTTTGTAACACATGCACTATACATGTTTAAGGAGTTGACTTATGTTCTGCAAACCAGTGTGATGCTGCTGCTGCTAAGTCACTTCAGTCGTGTCTGATTCTGTGCGACCCTACAGACGGCAGCCCACCAGTCTCCCCTGTTCCTGGAATTCTCCAGGCAAGAACACTGGAGTGGGTTGCCATTTCCTTTTCCAATGCATGAAAGTGAAAAGTGAAAGTGAAGTAGCTCAGTTGTGTCCAACCCTCAGCGACCCATGGACTGCAGCCTACCAGGCTCCTCCGTCCATGAGATTTTCCAGGTAAGAGTACTGGAGTGGGGTGCCACTGCCTTCTCTGAGTGTGATGAGCTACATGTAAAGCAAAGCATACACGAGAAATGTACACCTAGTAATTCCTCTTCACATTTTTTTTTTACAGCTGATAAGATGTAAGGTCCAAAAAAAAAAACAAAACAGAGACATTACTTTGCCAACAAAGGTCCATCTAGTCAAGGCTATGGTTTTTCCAGTAGTCATGTATGGATGTGAGAGTCAGACTATAAAGAAAGCTGAGCACTGAAGAATTGATGCTTTTGAACTGTGGTGCTGGGGAAGACTCTTGAGAGTCCCTTGGACTGCAAGGAGAGCCAACCAGTCCATCCTATGGGAAGTTGGTCCTGAATATTCATTGGAAGGACTGATGCTAAAGCTGAAACTCCAACACTTCGGCCACCTGATTCAAAGAGCCGACTCATTAGAAAAGACCCTGATGCTGGGAAAGATTGAAGGTGGGAGGAGAAGGGGACAACAGAGGATAAGATGGTTGGATGGCATCACCGACTCAATGGACATGAGTTTGAGTAAACTCCGGGAGTTGGTGACAGACAAGGAAGCCCGGCATGTGGCAGTCCATGGAATCGCAAAGTCGGACATGACTGAGCGACTGAACTGAACTGAAGGTCCAAAAATGTTATATGGTGAAAGAGTTTTGCAATTTTTTTTTTTTGGCCCTTCCTTAATCCAAAATTCACTAACTTTTTGACTAGTTTGATAAAATTTTCAGCAGTGGTATGATTGGTATATACTTTGAATAATGCCTCTGAAGTTTTGGACTCTTTTCTCCATTTGTATATACAATTCACTTATATATCATACTATTAAGCATTATTTGGTGCAAGGACTGAGGGGAGAAAACGTGACTGGATTACCAAAGAGGTCACTATTTTATTTGAAAATAGTACATTTCTATGGCTATCTGTCAGTATTTGCAAAGATTCAAAACTGACAGTTCCCTAGGCAGCAGAAGTAAATGGAAAGCAAGCTTAATTGAATACATTTTCAGATACTTACTATTATATTTCAGATACTTACTATTATATTCTGAAGGAGATCAACCCTGGGATTTCTTTGGAAGGAATGATGCTAAAGCTGAAACTCCAGTACTTTGGCCACCTCATGCAAAGGGTTGACTCATTGGAAAAGACTCTGATGCTGGGAGGGATTGGGGGTGGGAGGAGAAGGGGACGACCGAGGATGAGATGGCTAGATGGCGTCATAGTCTCGATGGACGTGAGTCTGAGTGAACTCCGGGAGATGGTGATGGACAGNAAGAATACTGGAGTGGGTTGCCATTTCCTTCTCCAGGGGATCTTCCTGACCCAGGGATCGAACCCATGTCCCTTATGTCTCCTGCATTGGCAGGTGGGTTCTTTACCACTAGCACCACCTGGAAATATCAAGTAGTGAGCAATCAGATTTAGTCATGGGTCAAAAAATCAAAAACAGGTTTCCAGTCTTAGTGGGGAAAAGATGTGACCAAAATGAGGATTGATGTTAACTAAATCAGTGATCTGTGAGTCAAACTGATTTTCTGCTCCAGAGGTAGGGGCTTTCCAGAGGAGAGAGAAACCTAATCAAAATTTCTACCACCGTCTCAATTTCTCAGCATTTGCAGACACTTCATGGGCATTTGCTGCACACAAGGCACCAGTTTTAGTTGGTTCATAGCCAGTTTAATCATGAACAGCTTGACACATGTCCAGCTTCCACAATCAGTAGATAATTCCTTAATCTTTACACCTTCTAAATTGGAAGATCCCAATTCATCATTATAAGGATGTTTAAATAATTCTGGCTATTCAATTAAAACACTGACTTGGAAAGAACAAATTTATCACTGAAGATTGCTTTCCATGTTCATTAGACATGAACACATAATAGGCAAAGTTTTAACTTTAATCTTTCAACCTGAAAGATGAATACCAATTCATTCTTGCATTGAATGCATCTCTGGAAAATATTTCTACATGGTTTGTGACAGCATTTTGATGTGATTTTTCAAACATTATCAGTAATATATCATTAGTTTCTTTATCTGACAGTGGGAGAAAATTATTATCATGATGATTGAACAATTTCTTCACAGTTTGGTCTTCTTAAGAAATTCTGCTATCTTGTCCTAAATATTAAAAATTACAATCTTTTATCTCTGAAATGATAGATTCAGTTTATTCAAGATATTGACTCCCATTTTGAAATATATCAATCCATTCCAAGTAATTGAAGTAATCAAGTCACAAAGAAATGTTTCCTTTTTATCCCTAACTTTAAAAAAAGAGAACATTTTGTTTTTATCAGCTCCTATGCATCGGCATGAAAAGAAAAATAGAGTTTTGTATATACCAACCATTTTTTCAACACATAGCACCAAAAAAACTCACACATACAGGCTTTCATTCATCATGGTAAAAACTTCCTTTTTTTTTCAACCTTGGATCAAGATTGGGAGGCATATTGTTGGCTACTGATTAGCCTCTGGGAATAAAATATTCTAAAAAATACATGTGCTCTATTGGTATGTGTCCTCTGCATCTGTACTGACCTTCTCATGGCTCACAAAATCACTTTAATTTAAATGAAAAAAGTTTTCTTACAACACAAGCTTTCAATGATCAGAGGTTACTGAATGCTTTTCTGTCATATATGTGGAAAAGAGCAGGACTCTTTGGGCCCTTCTTATCCCCATCCATGTCCTCTGTCTGCCTCTTGTCTGTAGAAAAACCTTAGCTTCCTAGGCCTTCCCCGAGTTCCAAAGAATAAACTTAAACATAAAAGTGAGATAATTCAGAAAGAAAGAAAAACAAAGACAAATAATAATAGCTTAGCTATTAAATAATTTCAAGGACCTTTAGTTTCTCCTCAAGAGCTACAGATAATATTCTCAGCCATGTCTTTTGAGCTGTTCTGCAGATACTGAAACCCCTAACAAGTGGAAGAAGTTTACTGTACACTGCCCACAAGCACATAGACCCCAAACCCACTGGAATCAGGTTGATGATGTTGACTCCTGATTACCTCACCAGCAACCAATCAGAAGAATGTCCACGAGCTGATGAGCCAAAATCTCCCTCTCTCACCCAGTCTTTAAAAACCTTTCCCTGGAAGCCACTCAGGGAGTTTAGGTCTTTTAAGCACTACCTGCCTGGACTCCTTGCTTGGAGCCTTGCAATACACTGCATGTTCCTTCACCACAACCCGGTCTCAGTAGATTGGCTTTACCAGGAGCAGGCAGCTGGACCCAAGTTTGTTTTTGTAACACATGCACTATACATGTTTAAGGAGTTGACTTATGTTCTGCAAACCAGTGTGATGCTGCTGCTGCTAAGTCACTTCAGTCGTGTCTGATTCTGTGCGACCCTACAGACGGCAGCCCACCAGTCTCCCCTGTTCCTGGAATTCTCCAGGCAAGAACACTGGAGTGGGTTGCCATTTCCTTTTCCAATGCATGAAAGTGAAAAGTGAAAGTGAAGTAGCTCAGTTGTGTCCAACCCTCAGCGACCCATGGACTGCAGCCTACCAGGCTCCTCCGTCCATGAGATTTTCCAGGTAAGAGTACTGGAGTGGGGTGCCACTGCCTTCTCTGAGTGTGATGAGCTACATGTAAAGCAAAGCATACACGAGAAATGTACACCTAGTAATTCCTCTTCACATTTTTTTTTTACAGCTGATAAGATGTAAGGTCCAAAAAAAAAAACAAAACAGAGACATTACTTTGCCAACAAAGGTCCATCTAGTCAAGGCTATGGTTTTTCCAGTAGTCATGTATGGATGTGAGAGTCAGACTATAAAGAAAGCTGAGCACTGAAGAATTGATGCTTTTGAACTGTGGTGCTGGGGAAGACTCTTGAGAGTCCCTTGGACTGCAAGGAGAGCCAACCAGTCCATCCTATGGGAAGTTGGTCCTGAATATTCATTGGAAGGACTGATGCTAAAGCTGAAACTCCAACACTTCGGCCACCTGATTCAAAGAGCCGACTCATTAGAAAAGACCCTGATGCTGGGAAAGATTGAAGGTGGGAGGAGAAGGGGACAACAGAGGATAAGATGGTTGGATGGCATCACCGACTCAATGGACATGAGTTTGAGTAAACTCCGGGAGTTGGTGACAGACAAGGAAGCCCGGCATGTGGCAGTCCATGGAATCGCAAAGTCGGACATGACTGAGCGACTGAACTGAACTGAAGGTCCAAAAATGTTATATGGTGAAAGAGTTTTGCAATTTTTTTTTTTTGGCCCTTCCTTAATCCAAAATTCACTAACTTTTTGACTAGTTTGATAAAATTTTCAGCAGTGGTATGATTGGTATATACTTTGAATAATGCCTCTGAAGTTTTGGACTCTTTTCTCCATTTGTATATACAATTCACTTATATATCATACTATTAAGCATTATTTGGTGCAAGGACTGAGGGGAGAAAACGTGACTGGATTACCAAAGAGGTCACTATTTTATTTGAAAATAGTACATTTCTATGGCTATCTGTCAGTATTTGCAAAGATTCAAAACTGACAGTTCCCTAGGCAGCAGAAGTAAATGGAAAGCAAGCTTAATTGAATACATTTTCAGATACTTACTATTATATTTCAGATACTTACTATTATATTCTGAAGGAGATCAACCCTGGGATTTCTTTGGAAGGAATGATGCTAAAGCTGAAACTCCAGTACTTTGGCCACCTCATGCAAAGGGTTGACTCATTGGAAAAGACTCTGATGCTGGGAGGGATTGGGGGTGGGAGGAGAAGGGGACGACCGAGGATGAGATGGCTAGATGGCGTCATAGTCTCGATGGACGTGAGTCTGAGTGAACTCCGGGAGATGGTGATGGACAGGGAGGCCTGGCGTGCTGCAATTCATGGGGTCGCAAAGAGTTGGACACGACTGAGCGACTGAACTGAACTGAACTATTATATTTAATATTTTTTGGCTGAGGATTTATTCTTCACTCTGTGTTGTATGGAGACCTTTCCTTAATTTATATCTATAATGTTATTTTGAATTCCTCTTCACCATGTATTATATGGAGATCTCTCCACAATTTACATTTATAATACCGTTACTATTTTCATTACTTTTATGTTTCAGAAAAGTACTTTTGAATTAGTAGTATTGTGCACTTTGCAGAATTTAGCCCAAAACTTTAAAAAATATGACAGCACTCTAAATGTTGTCTTCATGGTTGTCATTAAGAAGTTAGAAATTAGAGAAGATGTAGGAAACTAGCATAGAGCCTGACACACAGTAAGCAGCTCCATAAATGACAGTAAAGTCCAAAAAAGGTGCATTCACAGAAATAAATGGGAGCATGAAGACAACATTCAGATAAATGGCTTTATCCAATTTAATCTTCCAGATAACCCCACAAGCGTGATTCTACATTCTCCTCACCTGGATGCTATAGCCTAAGGGCTTACTTTAAATGTCACTTCTCAGGGAGTTTTCACAACTCTCTAACCCCAGTCCCCAAACAAGGCTAGATAATCTTGTTCTATGCTCCTATTTAATTCTGTAATTTCTACCTCATGGCACTTACCTTAATTTCTGGTTGATGCTTGTTTAATTATCTTTAGTCCCTCACTGGATTACATGTTTTATCAGGGTAGTGACTGTGACTGTTTTGTTCAATGTTATCCCCTTAGTAGCTTAGACAGTGATTAGTTTTAAAAATTAGAGCATTGGGTAAATGAATGAATGAATAAAATTGGGGTCCAGAGTTTTTTGAGATGCTAAAAATCTCACAGCCTGAAACTGGGAGGTGTCTAGAGCTACATGTTTATACTGAAGTCCTAATGCCAGGTACCTCAGAAGGTGACTGTTAGGAAACAGGGCCATTGTAGGTGCAATTACATATATCTACATCAGGTCATACTGGAGGAGGATGGCCCTTAATCCAAAATGACTAGCATCCTTATAAAAGTGAGGAATTCTGACACAGAGATACACACAAGGGGAACATCCCCTGAAGGAGGAGGCAGGGACTTCCCTGGTGGTCCAGTGGCCAAGACTCCATGCTCTCAATGCATGGTGCCTGGGTTCAATCCCTGGTCAGGGAATTAAATCCCACATGCCGCAACTAAATTAGCAACTAAATTAAATCCCACATGCTGCAACTAAGTTAGCATACTGCACTAAAAAAAAAGATACTGGGGGCTTCCCTGGTGGTTCAGTGGTAAAGAACCCACCTGCCAGTGCAGGAGATGAGGGTTTGATCCCTGGTGGGGGAAGATTTCCCCAGGCCACAGAGCAACTAAGCCCTTACACCACAACCGTTGACCTGTGCTCCAGAGCCCCGCAAGCCGCGACTACTGAAGCCCACGCACCCTAGAGCTTGTGCTTTGCAACAAGAGAAGCCACCACAACCAGAATTTCATGCAGCAATGAGGACCCAGCACAGCCATAAATAAGTAAAAGTATTAAAAAGGAAAGATCCTGCATGCCACAAGCCCTGGCGTAGTAAAAAAAAAAAAAAAAAAAAAAACACGAAGGCAGAAATCAGTATGATGCTTGTATAAGACCAGTAAACTCCAGAAGCTAGAAGACATGGGACAGATGCTCCCCTCAATCTACGGCAAGAACCAACACTGCCACCTCCTCAGACTTGGCCTGCAGAATTATGAGAAAACGCATTTCTGTTTATAAGACAGCCAGCTTGCAGTTTGTTACAACAGCCCTAGCAAACTAATTCATGTCCCTTGAGTTTACTGTTCAGCTTTGTTAATCATTAAATTCAATTTATGTTTATCAGATGTCATCAAGATCTTCAACATTAATTTAGATGCTATGAGGGAAAAAACATGAGAAATTAGAGCTGCTCTCCTTGGGGAATGTATATATGAAAAAAAGGAAGAAAAACTTATTTTTTTCGGTTCCCAGAAGAAGTTCTGAGATTGTATCCATGTCGACCAAAATTATATAGAACTGCTTTAAAAAGTAGAGGCCAAAATACTCATTTACAGCATGAATCTATCTACTATTATGTGTTACCCAGCCAACACGTATCTGTTCCAGTTAAGAAGTCTGCCTGGGAAGGACGTTGAGACTAGAAGCTTGGTTGGTACAAATAAATTGATTTTGGACAAGGGATATTTTTTAACAAGCGTTGGGGGAAAATAGGTCTCCACCACAGGTACACAACTGCCCTAAGGTCTTTAGTGAGTCAGGGTTCCCATCTCCTAAGAGTGTACTATGAACATATTGACAGTATCTCTTAATTTTTTTAATTGATTTTTTTGGCCACACTGAGTGGCTTGTGGGATCTTAGTTCTCCAGCCAGGATCAAACTCATGCCCCCTGCAGTGGAAGTGCAGAGTCTTAACCACTTGACCACCAGGGAAGTCCATCCACTTATTATTCATTCTTTCCTCTAACAAATATTGGTGGAGAGCCTTGTCTGTGCTGAGCACTGTACTAAGAGCTGGGAATTTAACAGTGAGAAAAACCCAGCTCCTGCCTTTGAGGAACACAGCATTAACTGCTGCTATGAGGAATTGCAAGACGCTGTCATGAGAGTTCATAGATGAACATCTTAACTACCCTTGAGGAATCAGGAACAATCTCTAAAGCTAATAGGATGGGGAGTAGGTGTATCTGGGGGAACATATTGTTTGAGGTGGAAGTAATAGGATGTGCAAAAGTCCAGATTTGAGAGAAAGTCTATGCGTTCACCAAAAGAGATGGCAGGTGTTCATGTGTTCATGAACACGTGTTCATCTTCTGTGAGAACATGTGTTCATCGTCTTCGTGAGAACACCAAAATTGCAACTAGCTGCTAAACAATCATTGACAGGAGAATGCTGGAATCCATCCAAAAAAGATACCCCATGTCCAAGCACAAAGGAGAAGCTACAACAAGATGATAGGAGGGGCTCAATCACGTTTAAAATCAAACCTCATACCCGCCAGAGACACTTGAAGGGCATAAACAAAACCTTGTGCAGGGACTTCCCTGGTGGCACATTGGATAAGAATCCACCTGCCAAGGCAGGGGACACGGGTTCAGTCCCTCATTGGGGAAGATCCCACATGCAGAGGAGAAACTAGGCCCATGTGCCACAACTACTGAAGCCCATGCTCTCCAATGAAGAGTACCCCTGTTCCTCACAACTAGAGAAAGCCTATGTGTAGCAACAAAGGCCTAGCATGCCCCAAAATAAATACATTTTAAAAACAAAAACCTTTTCTCCACACCCTCTCCAGCATTTATTGCTTGCAGACTTTTGGATCGCAGCCGTTCTGACTGGTGTGAAGTGGTATCTCATTGTGGTCTTGATTTGCATTTCTCTGATAATGAGTGACGTTGAGCATCTTTTCATGTGTTTGTTAGCCATCCGTATGTCTTCTTTGGAGAAATGTCTATTTAGTTCTTTGGCCCATTTTTTGATTGGGTCGTTTATTTTTCTGGAATTGAGCTGTATAAGTTGCTTGTATATTTTTGAGATTAGTTGTTTGTCAGTTGCTTCATTTGCTATTATTTTCTCCCATTCAGAGGGTTGTCTTTTCACCTTGCTTATAGTTTCCTTTGTTGTGCAGAAGCTTTTAATTTTAATTAGATCCCATTTGTTTATATTTGCTTTTATTTCCAGTATTCTGGGAGGC
>SJYX01021166.1:33909-57187 GCA_006410675.1 Oreotragus oreotragus | reverse complement strand
GAAGAGGAAAGATATACCCATTTGAATGCAGAGTTCCAAAGAACAAGGAGAGATAATAAAGCCTTCCTCAGTAATCAATGCAAAGAAATAGAGGACATGATAAAATGGGAAAGCTTAGAGACTTCTTCAAGAAAATCTGAGATATCAAGGGAACATTTCATGCAAAAATGGGCACAATAAAGGACAAAAATGGTACGGACTTAAAAGAAGCAAAAGATATTAAGAAGAGGTGGCAAGAATACACAGAAGAACTGTACAAAAAAAGAAAAAATTCTTCATGTCCCAGATAACCATGACAGTGTGATCACTCACCTAGAGCCAGGCATCCTGGAATGGTAAGTAAAACTGGGCCTTAGGAAGCATCACTATGAACAAAGCTGGTAGAGGTGATGGAATTCCAGTTGAGCTCTTTCAAATCCTGAAAGATGATGCTATGAAAGTGCTGCACTCAATATGCCAGCAAATTTGTAAAACTCAGCAGTGGCCACAGGACTGGAAAAGATCAGTTTTCATTTCAATCCCAAAGAAAGTAAATGGCAACGAATGTTCAAACTACCACACAGTTGCACTCATCTCACAGGCTAGCAAAGTAATGCTCAAAATTCTCCAAGCCAGGATTCCTCAGTACGTGAACCATGAACTTCCATATGTTCAAGCTGGCTTTAGAAAAGGGAGCAGAAACAAATTTCAAATTGCCAACATCTGTTGGATCATCAAAAAAGCATGAGAGTTCCAGAAAAACATCTATTTCTGCTTTATTGACTATGCCAAAGCCTTTGACTGTGTGGATCACAACAAACTGGAAAATTCTGAAAGAGATGTGAATACCAGACCCCCTGACCTGCCTTTTGAGAAATCTGTATGCAGGTCAGGAAGCAACAGTTAGAACTGGACATGGAACAACAGACTGGCTCCAAATAGGGCAAGGAGTACATCAAGGCTTTATATTGTCACCCTGCATATTTAACTTATATGCAGAGTACATCATGGAAACGCTGGGCTGGATGAAGCACAAGCTGGAATCAAGAATGCCGGGAGAAATATCAGCAACCTCAGACATGCAGGTGACACCACCCTTATGGCAGAAAGTGAAGAAGAACTAAAGAGCCTCTTGATGAAAATAAAAGAGGAGAGTGAAAAATTTGGCTTAAAGCTCAACATTCAGAAAACTGAGCGTATGACATCTGGTCCCATCACTTCATGGCATTTAGATGAGGAAATAGTGGAAGCAGTGGCTGACTTTATTTTTGGGGGCCCCAAAATTACTGCAGATGGTGACTGCAGCCATGAAATTAAAAGATGCATACTCCTTTGAAGGAAAGTTATGACCAACCTAGACAGCATATTAAAAAGAAGAGACATTGCTTTGCCAACAGAGGTCCATCTAGTCAAGGCTATGGTTTTTCCAGTAGTTATGTATGGATTTGAGAGTTGGATTATAAAGAAAGCTAAGTGCCAAAGAATGATGCTTTTGAACTGTGATGTTGGAAAAGACTCTTGAGAGTCCCTTGGACTGCAAGGAGATCAAACCAGTCAATCCTAAATTAAATCAGTCCTGAATATTCATTGGAAGGGCTGATGTTGAAACTGGATTTCCAATACTTTGGCCACCTGATGCAAAGAGCTGACTCATTTGAAAAGACCCTGATGCTGGGAACGATTGAAGGCAGGAGGAGAAGGGACAACAGAAGATGAGATGGTTGGATGGCATCACCAACTCAATGGACATGGGTTTGAGTAAATTCCGGAGTTAGTGATGGCAGGCAAGCCTGGCATGCTGCAGTCCACGGGCTCTCAAAGAGTCAGACAAGACTGAGCAGCTAAACTGAACCTAACTGAACTGATATCCGAAGGGCAAAGAAAAAGTCCATAATTACGTTTTCTAAAATAAATTATGAGAGAAAGAATTTCAGGGGTCTAGAATAAGGTGTATGCTATCTAAAGATTATAATCAAACTGAGAGAAATGTTAAGCCATCTTTCTCACTGGTTATATTGGTGCTCATTTAGAATCTGCTATTAGGATCTTTAGGAAACAAAATCTAATCAGATTGCTTCTATTGGCTTTCTAGATCTGCTGTTTCAAAGGATGACAAACTTGGTGGTCTAAAACAGCAGGAATATTTTACTGCAGTTCTGGAAGCTGGAAATCTGAAATCCAGGTGTTGGCAAGTTCCTGCTCCCAAAGTAGGCTTTCACAGAGAATCTTTCCTTATATATTTCAGCTCCTGGTGGCTTCAATATCCCATATGGTCTCCATTTTCATATGGCTTTCCCTACTCTCTCTGTTTCCCCTCTGTGTGTCATTTATGAAGATACTTGACACTGAATTTAGCCTGTATATTTCAGGATTATCTTATTTTTATATCCTTAATTTAATCACAACTGAAAAAACCCTTTCCCCAAATAAAGTCACATTCTCTTTCTCCAAGGGAGGGACATGGACAGGCCTTTGAGGATCATTCAACCCACTACACTGTGCTTATACTTAAAATCTTTCTGAGGAGACACATTTCCTTCAAATTCTTCAGTTATTCTAGAGACTGTTATATCTCTAAGGCCCACTGCTCACAACTTTATTCTTGAACTAAGCAGGATCTTAGAGTTATTTCCTCACTGTTACCAAACAAGAACATGTTCTATATAATGGTAAGTAAGCAATGGATACAAAATGATAGGAACAACTCCATAATACTTTTAATTTACTTAGCAGAGATATAATTTGGTTTACCTGTCAGTATGTTATATAAGTGAAATACTATGGCTTGCCCCACAGAATTTTTCAGATAGAAAAGGGATAGTTAGGGACTTTGGGAAAGTCATTTATACACTGCTGTATTTAAAGTGGATAATCAGCAAAGGCCTATTGTATAGCACATAGAACTCTGCTCAATGTTATGTGCCAGTCTGATGGGATGCGGCTTTGGGGGAGAATGGATACATGTATATGTTTGGCTGAGTCCCTTGGCTGTCCACCTTAAATCACCACAACATTGTTAATTGGCTATACCCAAATACAAAATGTATTCAGTGTTAAAAAAATATTTTTTTAATTAAAAAAAGAAATAAAATCCAAGCCAGTTTTAAGTTGAGAGACAACTTTTTGAGAAAGAATACCTCTTGAAAGAGAGAGTTACTAAATTTGAGTTTAATTCATAAGTAGACTCTAAGAAAAGTTTATGTTTTGGAGAAAATTCAATGCTGACACCAAAGATAGTGTATACAAAGTCAAGAGAGAAGCATAGTGGTGAGTTATTTTTTGAATCATTCATGATTTGATGTTGCTGATGTCTATAGTGTAAGGAAATATAGTGTCAGAGAAACAAAGCTATCTGATTTTGAAAAATATCCTATCATTTATTAGATATAAGAGCATGTTTAAATACTTTGTGATCAAGAGGAATTCTTGTTGATTATTCAGATGACTCATTTGAGAATGACAAGATAAAAATTATGTAGACATTTTTCATAGACAAATAATAAAATCCTTATTAACCCCATACTTGGAGATATAATAGCAAAAAGATGGTAAAATTATGGGCCAATGAAAGAATAAAAATGAGAAAAATCCATAGGTGTGGATATAAAGAATGGAAGTTTAAAATTAAATTACTTATGGTCTTGATGATGTTTTAAAATGCACATTTTCTTCTTACTTTGAGACATAACTATCCTCTCAGTTTGATCAATACCAAAAATTTAGAGAATTTTCTTTATAAATACTGTAACAACATAATATTCATATTACTGTCAATATTAAAAATACATTCATTTATGTTTTCTGAACAAAGTGCCTTTTTATTGAAATATTTTGTATTCTCATATTTAACAATAATGCCAGTTCAGAAGTGAAAAATATGAATACTGTTAAAGAGTGAGAAAACATAATTTATCAAAAGTTAATTCAGGAGAAGAGTCAGGCTACATTTGAAAATAATTTTAAATTCAAAAATGAAAATATAAGACAGCTATTTATGGAGAAATAAAATCTAATTTCAGAATTACATTTCACTATACAAATTATTTATGTCTCCTATTAAGAAAAACATATTCATAGAGTACAATAGAAGAAAAATTATGACCAACCTAGATAGCATTTTCAAAAGCAGAGACATTACTTTGCCAACTAAGGTCCATCTAGTCAAGGCTATGGTTTTTTCTGTGGTCATGTATGGATGTGAAAGTTGGACTGTGAAGAAGGCTGAGCGCTGAAGAATCGATGCTTTTGAACTGTGGTGTTGGAGAAGACTCTTGAGAGTCCCTTGGACTGCAAGGAGATCCAACCAATCCATTCTGAAGGAGATCAGCCCTGGGATTTCTTTGAAAGGAATGATGCTGAAGCTGAAACTCCAGTACTTTGGCCACCTTATGTGAAGAACTGACTCACTGGAAAAGACTCTGATGTTCGGAGGGGTTGGGGGCAGGAGGAGAAGGGGACAACAGAGGATGAGTTGGCTGATGGCATCACTGACTCGATGGACATGAGTCTGAGTGAACTCCAAGAGTTGGTGATGGACAAGGAGGCCTGGTGTGCTGCAATTCATGGGGTCACAAAGAGTCAGACACGACTGAGTGACTGAACTGAACTGATAGTACAATAGATTGTACTCTTTGTTAAAAAAACTCATGATCTTCTATGACAGAGTATAGATTTGTTAGATTAAAAAAAACTAGCTAATGTTTGTTACCATTCCAATATAGGCTAAATTTATAAAAGAAGAGTTCATTATGTGCGAATGAAAGCAAGGATAAGAAATGGTAAAAATAATCTAAGTGATTCTTTGTTGCATTCTGTCAATTAGGGAAGTATTCTTAATTTTCTTAACTTATGAAAAATCACAAGATAATAAAAATCTAACACAGACAGTCCAAAACTCTAAATTGCTATTATCTATTATCAACTACAATAGCCAGTTTGCTGGAAAAAAAAAAAGTAAGGGATTTATATGATCACACAACAGAAGACAGAGTTAATTATATCATTAAAATTCTCTTGGTTTTGCCTTTTTCCCTATACAAGTTTCACACTCATCTTTGCTAGCATCATGGATACACAATATCTACACTTTCCAGGACTCAGAAATGAAGATCACTCCATTCTCCATGTAGGGAGGAGATCTCCTTTACTTAAACATTAAAAATAATAATCATAAAATATCTTCAATTCTTTGTTATTAGTCTCACCAAGTCATTTTCTCACAACTAAGACAATCACACTGATTAGTTTAAGCGATTCCCAGTAATCTCACACAAGAAGTAAGTATTGCTCACATAGCTTGTACAAAATTCGGGAGGCCTTGAGTGCAGAGACTATTAACATTTGCTCACTTTTGAACTCCATGGACTTAATATTTATAAAAAGAGATCAAAAATATGCATACATTGTGGTCAAAATAGAATGAGAAGAATACATTTTCTGCTAAAAACCTATTTTTTTTTTTTGTCTTATTGGAGAGAACTATCCACTGATTGAGGATTTCTCTGGATCATTGGCATCAAAATCAACTCAAGTGCTTGTTGCAAAAATTCAGACATATTTTTACCTACCTGGCTCATTTAATCAGTGAACAAAGGACTCAAAATTCTGCATTCTAAATAAGTCCTCCAGGGAATTTTTATGCACATTTCATTTTTAAGATACAATAAAAATAATTATATACTCTTTGAATCTGTAGAGTGACTCACCCTTTGTTCATATTATTGTGCTCCCAGTGATTCACACCATAGCTGGCATAAAGTATTCTTATTGGTATACATTTCTTAAATGAGTGCACAAATGACTGTAGTGTGTGGTTCACTGAAAAATAAATGCCCAAATCTCAGAATAGGTGAGAATTTGGCATGAACTTCTGTGGAGTGGAGAATGAGAGACCTTCAATACGTGATGAACTAATTAGGCACTAAATCTGTAAAAGCCAGTGTCACATTGACGTTCTTTTTGCTTCCCACTGTGGTCTGTAAACCACTAAACATCTGTGTGTGTTTTTTTTTTTAAATCTCTAATAATTTGAAACTTAAATTATTCATTACACTTCCTTCTTTATTTGTTCAATGCTACTTTCTACCAAACCTCTAGGCATGTCATTCACTAGAGATTTTGAGGTTGAATATGCCATAATTCAGAATTCATGACAAAGGTATGTCATATCCAATAAATGATTTCTCAGATTTTTTTCATCTTTTCATTCCTTAACTCTGTTTTTTTTAAATTACTTTGGGATATTTCTTATGTGTATTTACTTTTCATACTGCTCTCATATTCCAGAATATTATGAATTTATGCTTGGATCTACTTCAAAACTGGCATTCAAATTTCAATTTCATCCTCCTCCAAAATCCCTCCCCAAACTGTTGAAATAATACGTTCCATGTTAATCTGCAGTTTTTAATGCTTAACGTCCTGAAATTTATTTTTCTTCTATTTGGGAAAAATAAAAACACTATTACAAATTACCTAAGCAACATACATATTTTACTTATGCAGTCTTAGTGGTTTAACTTTACTCATTTCTTAGACTCTAACACCACAATATCTCTTTCAGAACTTTAATTAAGCTATGTTTTTATTTTATTGCAAGCACTTGTCACACACCACTCTCTGTGCCTACAATATACCCATTATCCTCCATTAGTTTTCATTGGCCTTTTACTTCTCAATTCACTTTTCGATTTTTGAAGGAATTTTTGTAACCCATATTCTTGTCAGGCTCAGATAGCACCATTCTCACTTTTATACTGTATTGTGTTGCTCGTGTGTGTTTAATCACTCGGTCATGTCCAACTCTTTGTGATCCCATGGACTGTAGCCCACTAGGTTCCTCTTTCTAAGGGATTTTTCAGGCAAGAATACTGGAGTGGGTTGCCATTTCCTACTCCACAGGATCTTCCTGACCCAGGGTTTGAACCTGCATCTCTTGCATATCCTGCATTGACAGGTGAATTCTTTACTAGTGAGCCACCTGGGAAGCTTATACTATATACAAATGTTTACAAATAAATAATATCACTAGTTATTAATGTCTTACTGTTCTTTCCATGCAGTAAATTCCATGAGAACAGAACAATGCATAGTAAATAAAAGGTTCTTATTAAATATATTTAATTAATGAAAAATGTTATGCTTCTAAATTTCAGCTTTATTATTTTTGATCTATAGCCAGTAGCTAGCTTAGAGCTTTCTTGCTCGGAATGCATTTACTCAAGCACCTATCACAGTGCCTCACAAAAACCAGCAGCTCAAAGCCTGTGTGAATTTGTCTTTCTTTCCTTCTTAATGCACTTCTTTAATGATAACAAGTATATGATGAGATAACACTGGAAAGGAGATTGCATTTGGATTTGTTTCAAACTGAATTCAGATTTATAGATATTGTCATTTAAAATGAAACTGCATGCACTGTTTTGCTATTTCTTTCATGTTTGCATGTAGGAATTTTTGTTAATTTTACCCTTTTGGAATTTTAATTCTCTAGGAAAATAAGATAGCTTTAGTTGATTCCTTACATCACAGGCTGTATTAAAATCAAGAACAGAAAGACTTTTCAGAACTTCACTCTGCCAGGAAAATGAAAACATACCCCTACCTCTTTGAGGTACTATAGCTATTAAAGACATCTCTGAAGACCTGTCAATTTTATAATCATTCCACCTTTACAGTTAATGATATGTTTTTATTAAGAAAAACTCATGCAGTTAAGAAACATATTTTTCCCTGTGGTGTGTTACAAATATTCAGATGATGGTTTGTTCTTTTTGTATGAAACTATGCTGAAATGCAAAAAATGCAAGAAATGTAAAAAAGCAAAATGGCTCTCTGAGGAGGCCTTACAAATAGCTGTGAAAAGAAGAGAAATGAAAAGCAAAGGAGAAAAGGAAAGATATTCCCATTTGAGTGCAGAGTTCCAAAGAATAGCAAGGAGAGATAAGAAAGCCTTCTTCAGCAATCAGTGCAAAGAAATAGAAGAAAACAACAGAATGGGAAAGACTAGAGATCCCTTCAAGAAAATTAGAGATACCAGGGAATATTTCATGCAAAGATGGGCTTGATAAAAGACAGAAATGGTATGGACCTAACAGAAGTAGAAGATATTAAGAAGAGATGGCAAGAATACACAGAAGAACTGTATAAAAAAGATCCTCATGACCCAGATAATCACAATGGTGTGACCAATCACCTAGAGCCAGACATCTTGGAATGTGAAGTCAAGTGGGCCTTAGAAAGCATCCCTATGAACAAAGCTAGTGGAGGTGATAAATTCCAGTTGAGCTATTTCAAATCCTGAAAGATGATGCTGTGAAATGCTGCACTCAATATGCCAGCAAATTTGGAAAACTCAGCAGTGGCCATAGGACTGGAAAAGGTCAGTTTTCATTCTAATCCCCATGAAAGGCAATGCCAAAGAATGTTCAAACTACCACACAATTGCATTCATTGCACATGCTAGTAAAGTAATGCTCAAAATTCTCCAAGCCAGGCTTCAGCAATATGTGAACCACGAACTTCCAGATGTTCAAGCTGGTTTTAGTAGAGGCAGAGGAACCAGAGATCAAATTGACAACATCTGCTGGATCATCAAAAGAGCAAGAGAGTTCCAGAAAAAACATATATTTCTGCTTCATTGACTATGTCAGAGCCTTTGACTGTGTGGATCACAATAAACTGTGGAAAATTCTGAAAGAGATGGGAATGTCAGACCACCTGACCTGCCTCTTGAGAAACCTGTATGCAGGTCAGGAAGCAACAGTTAGAACTGGACATGGAAAAACAAACTGGTTCCAAAAAGGAAAAGGAGTGTGTCAAGGCTGTATATTGTCACCTATTATTTAACATATATGCAGGGTACATCATGAGAAACGCTGGGCTGGAAGAAGCACAAGATGGAATCAAGATTGCCAGGAGAAATGTCAATAACCTCAGATATGCAGATGATACCACCCTTATGGCAGAAAGTGAAGAACTAAAAAGCCTTTTGATGAAAGTGAAAGTGGAGAATGAAAAAGTTGGCTTAAAGCTCAACATTCAGAAAACGAAGATCATGGCATCTAGTCCCATCACTTCATGGGAAATAGATGGGGAAACAGTGGAAACATAGTCAGACTTTAATTTTGGAGTCTCCAAAATTATTGCAGGTGGTGATTGCAACCATGAAATTAAAAAACACTTACTCATTGAAAGGAAAGTTATGACCAACCTAGATAGCATATAGAAAAACAGTGAAATTACTTTGCCAACAAAGGTCCGTTTATTCAAGGCTATGGTTTTTCCAGTGGTCATGTATGGATGTGAGAGAAAAGCTGATTTCTGAAGAATTGATGCTTTTGAACTGTGGTGTTGGAGAAGACTCTTGAGAGTCGCTTGGACTGCAAGGAGATCCAACCAGTCCATTCTAAAGGAGATCAGTTCTGGGTGTTCATTTGAAGGACTGATGCTGAGGCAAAACTCCAATACTTTGGCCACCTCGTGCAAAGAATTGACTCATTGGAAAAGACCCTGATGCTTGGAGGGATTCAGGGCAGGAAGAGAAGGGGATGACAGAAGATGAGGTGGCTGGATGGCATCACCTACTCAATGCACATGAGTTTGGGTGAACTCCTGGAGTTAGTGATGGACAGGGAGGCCTGGCATGCTGCGATTCATGGGGTCGCAAAGAGTCGGACATGACTGAGCAACTGAACTGAACTGAACTGAAGCAGAAGTGACGTATATAAATGTATTAATGCTATTTTAGACATCTATATTATTATTTTACTGGTATTTATTATTTTCTTTATTAAAAGATTATCGTATCATATTTCTTTTATGATATAGTACCTTAAGTTTCTGAGAATAGAAATGCATTATGAACAAAAACATGTAAGAAAAAAGAGCAATGCCAAAGAATGTTCAAGCTACCATACAACCGCACTCATTTCACATGCTAGCAAAAGAATGTTCAAAATCCTTCTAGCAAAGGTTCAACAGCATGAGAACTAAAAACTTCATCATGTACAAACTGGATTTAGAAAAGGCAGAGGAACCAGAGCTAATGCCCAACTTCTATTGCATCACAGAAATAGCTAGAGAATTCCAGAAAAACATCTGCTTCATTGACTATGCTAAAGGCTTTGACTGTGTGGACCACAATAAACTGTAGAAAATTCTTCAAGAGATGGGAATACCAGACAACCTTACCTGCCTCCTGAGAAACCTGTATGCAGATCTAGTAGCAACAGTTAGACTGGACCCATGTCCAGTCTAACCAGAGCCTTGAACAATGGACTGGTTCCAAATTGGACAAGGAGTATGTCAAGGATATACATTGTCACCCTGCTTATTTAATTTATATGCAGAGTACATCATGCTGGGCTGAGTGAAACACACTCTGGAATCAAGATTGCTGGGAGAAATATTAGTAACTTCAGATATGCAGATGACACTACCCTTATGGCAGAAAGTGAAGAGGAATTAAACAGCCTCTTTATAAAGGTGAAGAGCAAAGTGAAAAAACTGGCTTTAAACTCAATATTCAAAAAACGAAGCTCATGGCATCTAGTTCCATCTCTTCACTGCAAATAGATGGCAAAACAGTGGAAACAGTGACAGACTTTATTTTCTTGGGCTCCATAATCACTGCACACAGTGACTGCAGTCACAAGATTAAAAGGCATTTGTTCCTTGGAAGAAAAACAATGACAAACCTAGATAGCATATTAAAAAGCAGAGACATTACTTTACCTACAATGGTTCATATAGTCAAAGCTATGGTTTTTCCCGTAGTTATGAGAGCCAGACAATAAAAAAAGCTGAGTGCCAAAAATTCAACGCATTTGAACTGTGGTGCTGGAGAAAATTCTTGAGACTCCCTTGGACTGCAAGGAGATTAAACCAGTCAATCCTAAAGGTAATCAACCTTTAGTATCTTTCGTGTTTTATTTCCATTAGGAAATACTGAATATTCATTGTAAGGATTGATGCTAAAGCTGAAGCTCCAAGACATTAGCCCATGCAAAGATGCCAATGTGAAGATGGGATGCAAAGAGCCGACTCTCTGGAAAAGAGCTTGATGCTGGGAAATATTGAAAGAAGGAGGAGAAGTGGACAACAAAAGATGAGATGGATCCATGGCGTCACTGACTCAATGGACATGAATTTGAGCATAGTCCAGGAGATCCTGAAGGACAGGAAAGCCTACTGTACTGCAGTTCATGAGATTGCAGAGAGTTGGAAACAACTGAGTGACTGAACAAAATCAAAAATAATACAAAAATAACGACACCTTCTTCAGAAGCTTTATTGTAATCTTTCAAGTTTAAAGTTACTGGAAACTATTTGGAAATGATATTTCTTCAGTAATTTGTATATAAAATATTTACTTTTTTTTCTTTTGTTCATGTTACTCAAAAGTGTAAACTAAACTTTATTTAAATATACTGTTATTAGACTTTACAAGAAATTTTAAAATCTTTTTCATAAAATTTCAAAATATCTTTTCTTGAGCGTTTGCTGCTGCTATAACAAAGAAAAAATATTTGATAGACAAATAAAAAGTTTGGATTTCAAAACTGGATGAGGCTTGCCAATTTGCTAGAGCTTTACACCATCTGAGTTTTACACCATCTGGGTCCATGGAGCCTATTCTGTAACAGACAGGAATGGTTTAGGAGCCATACGTGGAATAAAAATCACAGTACAACTCTAAATTTTCAGAATATGAATTTTATGATACTTCAGCACAGTCTGCTCTTCCATATTCACTAATCTAAAAATGGACAAAGATTGAGGTACCTACTGTGGCTAATGTATTCTGATACTATAGAAATAAGAAAAATAAAAATCACTCATTGAAACTAGGTTTCTGCCCAATTAAAGACAAGGAAAATTTCTTCCTTTAGTCTTTAATCCTATGCTACTTACAAATTTCCATTATTTCCTGGCTCTTAGACATATGCATGTTTCAAATCATTTAGTGACCATGTGTGATATGGTTTTTGGTCTTGAGTGCAACAGTAAGCTATTGATTCACACAACTTAAAATATTACAAAGATCATGAACTCCTTATTGCCAAATTCAGACTTAAATTACAGAAGTAGGGAAACCACTAGACCACTCAGGTATGACCTAAATGAAATCCATTACAATTATACAGTGGAAGTGACAAATAAATTCAAGGTATTAGATTTGATAGAGTTCCTGAAAAACTATGGATGGAGTTTCATGACATTGTATAGGAGGCAGTGAACAAGACCATCCCCATGTCTAAGGAAGCATTAAAAATAGCTGAGAAAAGAAGGGAATTGAAAGGCAAAGGAGAAGAGGAAAGATATACCCATTTGAATGCAGAGTTCCAAAGAACAAGGAGAGATAATAAAGCCTTCCTCAGTAATCAATGCAAAGAAATAGAGGACATGATAAAATGGGAAAGCTTAGAGACTTCTTCAAGAAAATCTGAGATATCAAGGGAACATTTCATGCAAAAATGGGCACAATAAAGGACAAAAATGGTACGGACTTAAAAGAAGCAAAAGATATTAAGAAGAGGTGGCAAGAATACACAGAAGAACTGTACAAAAAAAGAAAAAATTCTTCATGTCCCAGATAACCATGACAGTGTGATCACTCACCTAGAGCCAGGCATCCTGGAATGGTAAGTAAAACTGGGCCTTAGGAAGCATCACTATGAACAAAGCTGGTAGAGGTGATGGAATTCCAGTTGAGCTCTTTCAAATCCTGAAAGATGATGCTATGAAAGTGCTGCACTCAATATGCCAGCAAATTTGTAAAACTCAGCAGTGGCCACAGGACTGGAAAAGATCAGTTTTCATTTCAATCCCAAAGAAAGTAAATGGCAACGAATGTTCAAACTACCACACAGTTGCACTCATCTCACAGGCTAGCAAAGTAATGCTCAAAATTCTCCAAGCCAGGATTCCTCAGTACGTGAACCATGAACTTCCATATGTTCAAGCTGGCTTTAGAAAAGGGAGCAGAAACAAATTTCAAATTGCCAACATCTGTTGGATCATCAAAAAAGCATGAGAGTTCCAGAAAAACATCTATTTCTGCTTTATTGACTATGCCAAAGCCTTTGACTGTGTGGATCACAACAAACTGGAAAATTCTGAAAGAGATGTGAATACCAGACCCCCTGACCTGCCTTTTGAGAAATCTGTATGCAGGTCAGGAAGCAACAGTTAGAACTGGACATGGAACAACAGACTGGCTCCAAATAGGGCAAGGAGTACATCAAGGCTTTATATTGTCACCCTGCATATTTAACTTATATGCAGAGTACATCATGGAAACGCTGGGCTGGATGAAGCACAAGCTGGAATCAAGAATGCCGGGAGAAATATCAGCAACCTCAGACATGCAGGTGACACCACCCTTATGGCAGAAAGTGAAGAAGAACTAAAGAGCCTCTTGATGAAAATAAAAGAGGAGAGTGAAAAATTTGGCTTAAAGCTCAACATTCAGAAAACTGAGCGTATGACATCTGGTCCCATCACTTCATGGCATTTAGATGAGGAAATAGTGGAAGCAGTGGCTGACTTTATTTTTGGGGGCCCCAAAATTACTGCAGATGGTGACTGCAGCCATGAAATTAAAAGATGCATACTCCTTTGAAGGAAAGTTATGACCAACCTAGACAGCATATTAAAAAGAAGAGACATTGCTTTGCCAACAGAGGTCCATCTAGTCAAGGCTATGGTTTTTCCAGTAGTTATGTATGGATTTGAGAGTTGGATTATAAAGAAAGCTAAGTGCCAAAGAATGATGCTTTTGAACTGTGATGTTGGAAAAGACTCTTGAGAGTCCCTTGGACTGCAAGGAGATCAAACCAGTCAATCCTAAATTAAATCAGTCCTGAATATTCATTGGAAGGGCTGATGTTGAAACTGGATTTCCAATACTTTGGCCACCTGATGCAAAGAGCTGACTCATTTGAAAAGACCCTGATGCTGGGAACGATTGAAGGCAGGAGGAGAAGGGACAACAGAAGATGAGATGGTTGGATGGCATCACCAACTCAATGGACATGGGTTTGAGTAAATTCCGGAGTTAGTGATGGCAGGCAAGCCTGGCATGCTGCAGTCCACGGGCTCTCAAAGAGTCAGACAAGACTGAGCAGCTAAACTGAACCTAACTGAACTGATATCCGAAGGGCAAAGAAAAAGTCCATAATTACGTTTTCTAAAATAAATTATGAGAGAAAGAATTTCAGGGGTCTAGAATAAGGTGTATGCTATCTAAAGATTATAATCAAACTGAGAGAAATGTTAAGCCATCTTTCTCACTGGTTATATTGGTGCTCATTTAGAATCTGCTATTAGGATCTTTAGGAAACAAAATCTAATCAGATTGCTTCTATTGGCTTTCTAGATCTGCTGTTTCAAAGGATGACAAACTTGGTGGTCTAAAACAGCAGGAATATTTTACTGCAGTTCTGGAAGCTGGAAATCTGAAATCCAGGTGTTGGCAAGTTCCTGCTCCCAAAGTAGGCTTTCACAGAGAATCTTTCCTTATATATTTCAGCTCCTGGTGGCTTCAATATCCCATATGGTCTCCATTTTCATATGGCTTTCCCTACTCTCTCTGTTTCCCCTCTGTGTGTCATTTATGAAGATACTTGACACTGAATTTAGCCTGTATATTTCAGGATTATCTTATTTTTATATCCTTAATTTAATCACAACTGAAAAAACCCTTTCCCCAAATAAAGTCACATTCTCTTTCTCCAAGGGAGGGACATGGACAGGCCTTTGAGGATCATTCAACCCACTACACTGTGCTTATACTTAAAATCTTTCTGAGGAGACACATTTCCTTCAAATTCTTCAGTTATTCTAGAGACTGTTATATCTCTAAGGCCCACTGCTCACAACTTTATTCTTGAACTAAGCAGGATCTTAGAGTTATTTCCTCACTGTTACCAAACAAGAACATGTTCTATATAATGGTAAGTAAGCAATGGATACAAAATGATAGGAACAACTCCATAATACTTTTAATTTACTTAGCAGAGATATAATTTGGTTTACCTGTCAGTATGTTATATAAGTGAAATACTATGGCTTGCCCCACAGAATTTTTCAGATAGAAAAGGGATAGTTAGGGACTTTGGGAAAGTCATTTATACACTGCTATATTTAAAGTGGATAATCAGCAAAGGCCTATTGTATAGCACATAGAACTCTGCTCAATGTTATGTGCCAGTCTGATGGGATGCGGCTTTGGGGGAGAATGGATACATGTATATGTTTGGCTGAGTCCCTTGGCTGTCCACCTTAAATCACCACAACATTGTTAATTGGCTATACCCAAATACAAAATGTATTCAGTGTTAAAAAAATATTTTTTTAATTAAAAAAAGAAATAAAATCCAAGCCAGTTTTAAGTTGAGAGACAACTTTTTGAGAAAGAATACCTCTTGAAAGAGAGAGTTACTAAATTTGAGTTTAATTCATAAGTAGACTCTAAGAAAAGTTTATGTTTTGGAGAAAATTCAATGCTGACACCAAAGATAGTGTATACAAAGTCAAGAGAGAAGCATAGTGGTGAGTTATTTTTTGAATCATTCATGATTTGATGTTGCTGATGTCTATAGTGTAAGGAAATATAGTGTCAGAGAAACAAAGCTATCTGATTTTGAAAAATATCCTATCATTTATTAGATATAAGAGCATGTTTAAATACTTTGTGATCAAGAGGAATTCTTGTTGATTATTCAGATGACTCATTTGAGAATGACAAGATAAAAATTATGTAGACATTTTTCATAGACAAATAATAAAATCCTTATTAACCCCATACTTGGAGATATAATAGCAAAAAGATGGTAAAATTATGGGCCAATGAAAGAATAAAAATGAGAAAAATCCATAGGTGTGGATATAAAGAATGGAAGTTTAAAATTAAATTACTTATGGTCTTGATGATGTTTTAAAATGCACATTTTCTTCTTACTTTGAGACATAACTATCCTCTCAGTTTGATCAATACCAAAAATTTAGAGAATTTTCTTTATAAATACTGTAACAACATAATATTCATATTACTGTCAATATTAAAAATACATTCATTTATGTTTTCTGAACAAAGTGCCTTTTTATTGAAATATTTTGTATTCTCATATTTAACAATAATGCCAGTTCAGAAGTGAAAAATATGAATACTGTTAAAGAGTGAGAAAACATAATTTATCAAAAGTTAATTCAGGAGAAGAGTCAGGCTACATTTGAAAATAATTTTAAATTCAAAAATGAAAATATAAGACAGCTATTTATGGAGAAATAAAATCTAATTTCAGAATTACATTTCACTATACAAATTATTTATGTCTCCTATTAAGAAAAACATATTCATAGAGTACAATAGAAGAAAAATTATGACCAACCTAGATAGCATTTTCAAAAGCAGAGACATTACTTTGCCAANTTTATAATCCAACTCTCACATCCATACATGACCACTGGGAAAACCATAGCCTTGACTAGATGGACCTTTGTTGGCAAAGTAAAGTCTCTGCTTTTCAATATGCTATCTAGGTTGGTCATAACTTTACTTCCAAGAAGTTAGCGTCTTTTAATTTCATGGTTGTGATCACCATCTGCAGTGAATTTGGAGCCCAGAAAAATAAAGTCTGACACTGTTTCCACTGTTTCCCCATCTATTTGCCATGAAGTGATGGGACCAGATATCATGATCTTAGTTTTCTGAATGTTGAGCTTTAAGTCAACATTTCACTCTCCTCTTTCACTTTCATCAAGAGGCTCTTTAGTTCTTCTTCACTTTCTGCCATAAGGGTGGTGTCATCTGCATAACTGAGGTTATTTTAATCTAGGCAGTGTTAAAATATAAATGAGATCAGCTTAGTGGAATTGCTTTAAAGAATAATTCAATAATATGATATTTGATTATTAATCTTAAGAAAAATTTTGATTATACTCAATTTGTCTATGATGTATTTATATAAAGATAAAAGAATAAGCTAATGCTTATTATAAAAGGAATGTTGACCAAAAATACTTTTTTTTATATTCTTGATATATCATGATTGCAAAAGTGCCAATTTACTTGTAAACATCTTTGCTATAATATGAAAAAAACACAAAATTATATTATAATATATACAACTTTATAATATATAAAATTTCCCAGTTATCAATGCAAAGAAATAGAGGAAAACAATAGAATGGGAAAGATTAGAGATCTCTTCAAGATAATTAGAGACACCGAGGGAACATTTAATGCAAAGATGGGCACAATACAGGACAGAAAAGATATGGACTAAACACAAGCAGAAGATATTAAGAAGAGGCGGCAGAAATACACAGAAGAACTATACAAAAATAGATCTTCACGACCCAGATAATCACTATGGTGTAATCACACACCTAGAGCCAGATACGGGGAAGGCAATGGCATCCCACCCCAGTACTCTTGCCTGGAAAATCCAATGGATGGAGGAGCCTGGTGGGCTGCAGTCCGTGGGGTCGCTAAGAGTCGGACACGACAGAGCGACTTCACTTTCACTTTTCTCTTTCATGCATTGGAGAAGGAAATGGCAACACACTCCTGTATTCTTGCCTGGAGAATCCCAGGGATGGGGGAGCCTGGTGGGCTGCCGTCTATGGGGTCGCACAGAGTCAGATATGACTGAAGCGACTTAGCAGCAGCAGCAGCAGAGCCAGATATCCTGGATTGTGAAATCAAGTGGGCCGAAGGAAGTATCATTATGAACAAAGCTAGTGGAGGTGATGGAATTCCAGTTGAGCTCTTTCAAATCCTGAAAGATGATGCTGTGAAAGTGCTGTACTCAATATGCCAGCAAATTTGGAAAACTCAGCAGTGGCCACAAGACTGGAAATGGTCAGTTTTATTCCAATCCCAAAGAAAACAATGCTAAAGAATGCTCAATCTACTGAACAATTACAATCATCTCACACACTAGTAAAGTAATGCTCAAAAGTCTATAAGCCAGGCTTCAACAGTACGTGAACCATGAACTTCCAGTTGTTCAAGCTGGATTTAGAAAAGGCAGAGGAATGAGAGATCAAATTGCCAACATCTGTTGCATTATTCAAAAAGCAAGAGAGTTCCACAAAGGCATCTACTTTTGTTTTATTTACTATGCCAAAACCTTTGCCTGTATGGATCACAACAAACTCTGCAAAGTTCTTCAAGCGATGGGAATGCCAGACCACCTGACTTGCTTCTTGAGAAATCTGTATGTAGGTCAGGAAGCAACAGTTAGAACTGGACATGGAACAACAAACTGGCTCCAAATAGGGAAAAGAGTACATCAAAGCTGTATATTGTCACCCTGCTTATTTAACTTATATGCAGAGTACATCATGAGAAATGCTGGGCTGGATGAATTACAAACTATAATCAAGATTGCCATGGGAAATATAAAAAAAGAAAAACTCAGATATGAAGATGATAACACTTTATTGTCAGAAAGGGAAGGAGAAATAAAGAGCCTATTGATGAGCGTGAAAGAGGAGAGTGAAAAAGTTGGTTTAAATCTCAACATTCAAAAAATGAAGCTCATGGTATCCCATCACTTCATGGCAAATAGATGGAGAAACAGTGGAAACAGTAGCAGACTTTATTTTCTTGGGCTCCAAATCACAGCAAATGGTGACTGCAGCCATGAAATTAAAAGACACTTGCTTCTCGGGAGAAAAGCTAGGACAAACCTGGCCAGTATAGTAAAAAGAAGAGACATCACTTTGCTAACAATGGTCCGTCTAGTCAAAGCTATTGTTTTCCCTGTAGTCATGTATGGATGTGAGAGTTGGATCATAAAGAAGGCACCAAAGAACTCATGCTTTCAAATTGTGTTGCTGGAAAGACATTTTAGAGTCCCTTGGACAGCAAAGAGATCAAACTAGTCAATTCTGAAGGAAATAACTCTAAATATTCATTGGAAGGACTGACGCTGAAGCTGAAGCTCCAACACTCTGGCCACCTGATCCAAAAAACTGACTCTTTTGAACGGACCTCAATGCTGGGAAAGATTGAGGGAAAGAGGAGAAGAGGGCAATGGCAGTACTAATTTAATGGGTATGAGTTTGGGCAAACTCTGGGAGATGGTGAAGGAGAGGGAAGCCTGGTGTGCTGCAGTTCTTGGGTTTGCAAATAGTTGCACACAACTTAGCAACTGAACCACAACATGTATACATATAAGAAACATGTATACATATACATCACTTTTGATGCCTTTAAATTAGCTAATGCCAAAAATTGAGCAGTGCTTTAGTGTAGCACAATCATGTCATTCAAATCAATCTATGTAGAAAACACATCAGTGGTGGAGCTGGGGAAAGAAATACCACAAGCTCACTAAACTGCCTCCCATTGGGCAAATCCAACAGCTGTCAGAAACAAGAAAAACTTTGCTGCAACCAATAACTTTGAGCTTCTTGGAGCACAGGGCAAGATGAGAGAAGAGTGGAGAAAGATCTGGATGAGCCAGCAGAAGGTATTCAGCATAGTTACATTATATCATGTATTCCATAATTTAGGTTCTATAGCTTTTCCTTAATGCATTTGTATCACATGCAGAGATCTCAGCACATACTATTTCTCAATTATTAGTTGAATTATAAGCAAAGATAATGCATTTTATACTGATTTTTAATAAAAGCATAATTGAAACAAAACAAAATAAAGATTGTTTCCACAAGATTGGATGAGTGTTTTTTTGAAGGTATTATGAAATACAGTCACAGAGATGAGAGTAACCTCTAATCATCTAGACACTGCTGTTTGATCTAAAAGACATAGCAATTTTTGAAATACAAATTTAAGTTATACATTTTTCTTTTGAAATACAAGTTGCAAATTTTCTTTTCACAAGTGGTTAAAAAAACACAATTCATTATAAAAGGTGTATTTCTTTCACTTTATAAAATATAGGCATTCACTATGTTTGGCTCTATAATTATGAAATTATATATGAAAATTTTTCCATGGTAAAATTTTGAGAAGGCCATGATTTTCTATTTTTATGAGATTAGTCTCCTCTGGATCTCTTTAAATATGCATTTAGATAGTATAAAAATACCTTGACATAATCTAGAATTAAATTGTACTCTTCAAAGATTGGAGAGGGAACTGGCAACCCACTCCAGTATTCTTGCCTGGAGAATCCCATGAACAGAAGACCCTGGTGGGCTACTTTTCATGTGGTCACAAAGAATGAGACATGACTGAGTGATTGAACACTTCATAGATACCCATGGCGGATTCATGTTGATGTATGGTAAAACCAATACAATATTGTAAAGTAATTAACCTCCAACTAAAATAAATAAATTTATATTAAAAAAACCACAGATACTTTACTTCTTTGTAGTAAAGTAAAAATTGGTTGTATTTTCTGGACTAGAGTTTATCAGGACAAGTTCTTAAAAGTACTCTATAATCTGTTTCATGACCAGCATCTCCCAACAACCACCTCCAGGTCCCAGTGTACTGAGGTACACTGACCATCACGGTATATGATCTAAGACACTCACGTATATTTAATCAACAGCATATTTTTAATTATCAGTGATAAGTTAAGATATAACCGTATATCTCATTGTACACTTTCACTTCATAAAAGTCAAGAGAGTTATTATTAATCTCTTGCTATACTAGCCATTCCAAATAAAAGATAATTCGTATTATCTGAAAATAATAACTATTTTCAGGAAGCTTCACAATCTAGATGCAGATATGTAAATGGAGAGCTCATAATTCAATATATCACATGCTGTTATAGAGTTATTATTACAATATTTGTGGTCAGTTACCAAAGATATGATTTAAAGAGTAGGAATAGTGGAGGTGCCTTTAAAATGCTTAAAGATTAAACAGCATTTTGAAAAAATGATTATGGCACAAGGGAATTGTATATCTGAGACAGTCCAGGGAATTTTGAGACACTAATTGAGAACGTAAAATGACTGGAAGTAGAGTAAGGTTGTGAAGGGTTTGCAAGTTTCAAGGGTGAAATGTGGCCAGATCATGAAAAGTCTTACACTCTAAACAAAGGAGTGTCAACTTCATCTTTTAATTTACAAAGAACTAAAAGAGGTAGAAAGAAAAAGAAATATTGGGAGTATACTTCTTGTATTTACTGTTTTAAATTAGCATTTTTATTTTCATTTGGAGCATTGATTATTAAAGATCACAATAATCACTACTATACAAGCTATTGTGTCTTGAATTCCTAAGAGATACAATGTGGAAAAAAAACATCCAATTTAGTGATATGTTGATTTATTTCTCAGAACACTTCTATGAAGCAGGTGCAGCTATAATCATTTTATAAATTCAGATAGGTTAATGTAGACAGGTTAATTATACTACTCAAGTTGCCAGAATTATGAAGAAGACTAAGCAAAAGTTCATAGCCAGCTTAATTTGTAGTTTCTACAGTTTATGTTCAGTATTTTTTTAAACTCTCAAATATTCAAAATCACAAAAATCTAGTACTTTTTAATTGAAATATATTTTGACATGCAATAGCTTGTAAATTTAAGGTCTAAACTACATTTGATATATTTATATATTTAATGTGATTTTGTAGTGATAATTAGCATTTGAATCATATTATAATTTTTTTAGTAGTTGGAGTAATTAAATTCTAGTCTCAGCAAGTTTGATGATTATAGTGCAATATTGCTGTCTATACTCACTATGTTGTGTATTATATATCTAGAGTTTATTCAGTACTCATTGCAAGTCCGTACCTTTAAACGTCTATCCTATCTTCCACCCCTCCTCCCTTCATAGCAACAATTTTACTCTCTGTTTTTACAAATTTTTCTTTTTTTAATTCCACAAATGAATGATATCATACAGTTCTTACCGTTCCTTGTCTGACTTGTCTCACTCAGCATAGTGTGCTCAAGGTTCATCCGTGTTGTTCCAAAAAGCAGGTAAATGAATAAAGAAGATGTTCCAGGTGGTGCAGTGGTAAACACCTGCAGTGCAGAAGACACAGGAGACAGGGGTTTGATTCTTGGGTCAGGAAGATCCCCTGGAGGAGGAAATGGCAAGCCACTCTAGTATCCTTGCCTGGAAAATCCCATGGTCAGGGGAGCCTTGCAGGCGAGAGTCCATGGGGTCTCAAAAAGCTGGACACAACTGAGCGACTGAAGATGAGTGCGCGCGCGCGCGCACACACACACACACACACACACACACACACACTGAAACATTATTCAGCTGTGAGAAAAATCTAGTATGTTTACTGAGACATACATTTGACCAGTAATTTTATTATATTATGACTTGAAGTATATGGTTTTTTTTAATCAAAAATTTACCTGTTTCAATAATAACAATCTTAGAGAATTATAAAAATTAAAAACCAAAAGATGTTGTCGATGCGGGTTTGTTTTCCATTCAAATGAAAAGTGAGATGGCTGCTACTCTACCACTATCCTTTTAAAAATAAAGAGCCTAAATTTTTCATTTTCATAATCTATTAGTAATAAGGATATCTTTAATTTCACCATGTAATAAAAGGTATTTTCAACTCACCAGAGTGATTAGAGCTGAATTGCATATAGTGAAATAAAATTGATGTTTTACTGAGAAATGATATATCTCAAAGCAACATTGATATCACTAAACAAAATTCTCAGATATATTTTACATGACATGTATAACTTCTTTTTTTTTTCTTTATTTGTTTGTAAATATAAACTGTCTTAATCTAGATTGTATAGAAAATATTTCCAAAGTCTTGAGCACTGGTAAATTCAGGAGAATGAATATGAGTTTTACTCTTGGCAAACAAACTTACCTGCATATAAAAAAGAAGAGGACGATAAAGAGGAGGAAGCAGCAGCAGAGAAGAGAAATTTCTAGTTATTTAGAGCTATATGAAGACTAATAATTTAAAAATGCCATATTGATTGCAAATACTTTGCTTTGTCTGGTTTTACTAGCAAAGACCTTTTCTAAATTTATTTATTTATTCATTTGTTATTTTTTAATTTTTATTTTTACTTTATTTTACTTTACAGTACTGTATTGGTTTTGGCATACATTGACATGAATCCGTGGGAGAAAATTTGTTTACAGTGTTGTGTTGGTTTGACTGTACAACAATTCAAATTATAATTATAAATATTTTCCTTGCTTTGAAGCCTCCCTGCCCTCTCCCTATCTCACCCCTCTAAGTCAGTCATTACAGAGCACCAGACTGGGCTGTCTGTGTTATATATCAACTCCTCACAAGCTATCTATTTTACAAATGACAGTGTGTGTGTATCTATCTATCTATCTATCTAT
>SJYX01021166.1:19198-32005 GCA_006410675.1 Oreotragus oreotragus | reverse complement strand
TAGGGTGGGAGGTGGGAGGGGGGTTCATGTTTGGGAGTTCGTGTAAAAAATAAATAAATACAAAAAAATAAAGAAAAAAATTAATTAAAAAAAAGAAATAATGTATCAATTTTGTCTATTTAAACTTATAATTTTGACAATGGTCGTCAGATTCTATCAAAGCCAGTTCTGGGGTTATTGCCACTGTTATGAATCACATTCATTCTCAGGATGCTCAGGGAATTATATTATCATGATAATAAGCATCAAAGATTCAAACAAAAATGCCAGATCTCATCACATGGATAGAATTTAGTTGAAACAAGGTACAAAAATAACATTTTTCCCCCTACCATCTGCTGTGAGGTCTATTAAGGAGAAAACAATCCATGTTTCAGAAATAACTAGTGATGTTGGATTCCAGCAAGCTCATCAGCATATGCCGAAAAAAGAACATATAAAATGGAAGTTCCCATCAATGGCTCTGGGGATGCAGGTGATGGCAGTGCAATTAGAGCCATAGAAGTTGGGAGTCTGGATGAATATCTCCCAGACTGGTGAAGGAAGAAGGGGAGGTACATTAGACTTCTGACATTTTTAGAGACACATGACCCAGGACATACCTGCATTTTAATGGAAGCAGTTTTCTTACTAGAGCAAAAGAAAGATACACTTGGAAACTGATGAAATCAGGATCACCAAGAAATGGTAATATGGAGAAAATCAAGATAGATTTAAGACAATGAAATATGATGTATGATATTTCTTGTGCTCTAAATATAATTAAAAATGGAGACATTTCAGTTCAGTTCAGTTCAGACTCTGAGTCATGTCCAACTCATTGCGATCCCATAGAATGCAGCCAACAGGTCTCCCTGTCCATCAACAACTCCCGGAGTTTATTTAAATGCATGTCCATTGAGTCAGTGATGCCATCCAGCCATCTCATCCTCTGTCATCCCCTTTCCCTCCTGCCTTCGAATCTTTCCAGCATCAGGGTCTTTTCAAATGAGTTAGCTCTTCCCATCAAGTGGCCAAAGTATTGCAGATTCAACTTCAACATTAGTCCTTCCAATGAACATGCAGGGTTGATTTTCTTTATGATGAACTGGTTTGATCTCCTTGTAGTCCAAGGGACTCTCGAGAGTCTTGTCCAACACCACATTTCAAAAGCATCAATTCTTCAGCACTCAGTATTCCTTATAGTCTAACTCTCACATCCATACATGACTACAGAAAATCCATAGCCTTGACTAGATGGACCATTGTTGGCAAAGTAGTGTCTCTGCTTTTTAATATGCTAGGTTTAATATTACATTTGATCTTAGCCAAAAGGCCAAGAAGCAAGCTGACTGGGGCTCAGATCATGAACTCCTTATTGCCAGAATCAGAAAGTAGGGAAAACCACTAGACCACTCAGGTATGACTTAAATCAAATCCCTTATGATTATACAGTGGAAGTGAGGAATAGATTTAAGGGACTAGATCTGATAGAAACAGTGCCTGATGAACTATGGACTGAGGTTCCTGACATTGTACTGGAGACAGGGATCNACTAGACCATTCGGGTATGACCTAAATCAAATCCCTTATGATTATACAGTGGAAGTGAGGAATAGATTTAAGGGACTAGATCTGATAGAAACAGTGCCTGATGAACTATGGACTGAGGTTCCTGACATTGTACTGGAGACAGGGATCAAGACAATCCCCATGGAAAAGAAATGCAAAAAAGCAAAATGGCTGTCTAAGGAGACATTACAAATAGGAATGAAAAGAAGAGAAGTGAAAAGCAAAGGAGAAAAGGAAAGATATAAGCATCTGAATGCAGAGTTCCAAAGAATAGCAAGAAGAGATAAGAAAGCCTTCTTCAGCAAGGGATCAAGACAATCCCCATGGAAAAGAAATGCAAAAAAGCAAAATGGCTGTCTAAGGAGACATTACAAATAGGAATGAAAAGAAGAGAAGTGAAAAGCAAAGGAGAAAAGGAAAGATATAAGCATCTGAATGCAGAGTTCCAAAGAATAGCAAGTAGAGATAAGAAAGCCTTCCTCAGCAATCAATGCAAAGAAATAGAGGGAAACTACAGAATGGGAAAGACTAGAGATCTCTTCAGGAAAATTAGGCCCACCAAGGGAACATTTCATGCAAAGATGTGCTTAATAAAGGACAGAAATGGTATGGACTAAGCAGAAACAGGAGATATTAAGAAGAGGTGGCAAGAATACACAGAACTGTACAAAAAAGATCTTCATGACCCAAATAATCACAATAATGTGATCACTCACCTAGAGCCACATTCTGGAATGTAAAGTCAAGTGGGCCTCAGAAGGCATCACTATGAACAAAGCTAGCGGAGATGATGAAATTCCAGTTGAGCAGTTTTAAATCCTGAAAGATGATGCTGCTAAAGTGCTGTTCCTAATATGCCAGCAAAGTTGGAAAACTCAGTCATGGCCATAACTGGAAAAGGTCAGTTTTCATTCCAATCCCTAAGAAAGGCAATGCCCAAGAATGCTGAAACTAATGCACAGTTGCACTCATTTCACACACTAGTAAGGTAATGCTCAAAATTCTCCGAGCCAGGCTTCAGCAATACCAGAATTGTGAACTTCCAGATGTTCAAGATGGTTTTAGAAAAATCAGAGGAACCAGAGATCAAATTGCCAACATTTGCTGGATCATTGAAAAAGCAAGAGAGTTCCAGAAAAACATCTATTTCTGCTTTATTGACTATGCCAAAGCCTTTGACTATATGGATCACAATAAACTGTGGAAAATCTGAAAGAGATGGGAATACCAGACCATGTGACCTGCCTCTTGAGAAACCTATATGTAGGTCAGCAAGCAACAGTTAAAACCGGACATGGAACAACAGACTGATTCCAAATAGGAAAAGGAGTACATCAAGGCTATATATTGTCATCCTGCTTATTTAACTTATATGCAGAGTACATCATAAGAAATGCTGGGTTTGAAGAAGCACAGGCTGAAATCATGATTGCTAGAACAAATATCAATAACCTCAGATATGCAGATGACACCACCAAGGGCTAAAGAGCCCCTTGATAAAAGTGAAAGAGGAGAGTGAAAAAGTTAGCTTAAAGCTCAACATTCAGAAAACTAAGATCATGGCATCTACTCCCATCACTTCATGGGAAATAGATGGGGAAACAGTGGAAACAGTGTAAGACTTTATTTTGGGGGACTTGAAAATCACTGCAGATGGTGAGTGCAGCCATGAAATTAAAAGACATTTACTTCTTGGAAAGAAAGTTATGACCAATCTAGAGAGCATATTGAAAAGCTGAGACATTACTTTGCCAACAAAGGTCCATCTAGTCAAGGCTATGGTTTTTCCAGTGGTCATGTATAGATGTGATAGTTGGACTGTGAAGAAAGCTGAGTGCCACAGATTTGATGTTTTTGTACTGCAGTGTTGGAGAAGACTCTTGAGAGCCCCTTGGACTGCAAGGAGATCCAACCAGTCCATTCTGAAGGAGATCAGCCCTGTGTGTTCATTGGAAGGAATGATGCTAAACCTGAAATCCCAATATTTTGGCCACCTCATGCAAAGAGTTGACTCACTGGAAAAGACTCTGATGCTGGGAGGCATTGGAGGCAGGAGGAGAAGGGGACGATAGAGGATGAGATGGCTGGATGGCATCACTGACTAGATGGACATGAGTCTGAGTAAATTCTGGGAGTTGGTGATGGACAGGGAAGCCTGGCGTGCTGTGATTCACGGGGTTGCATAGAGATGGAAACGACTGAGCGACTGAACTGAACTGACTGAACTGAGGTTTAGTATGTCTAGGTTGGTCATAACTTTTCTTCCAACGAGTAAGCGTCTTTTAATTTCATGGCTGCAATCACCATCTGCAGTGATTTTGGAGCCCCCACAAATAAAGTCTGACACTGTCTCCACTGCTCTCCATCTATTTGCCATGAAGTTGTAGGACTGGAGCCATGATCTTTGTTTTCTGAAGAACTTTCTGTTTTCTGTTGAGTTTTAAGCCAACTTTTTCGGTCTTCTCTTTCACGTTCATCAAGAGGCTCTTTAGTTCTTCTTCTCTTTCTGCCATAAGGGTGGTGTCAGTCGTATATCTGAGGTTATTGAGATTTCTCCTGCCAATCTTGACTCCAGCTTGTGCTTCATCTAGCCCAGCTTTTCTCGTGATATACTCTGCATATAAGTTAAATAAGCAGGGTGAAAATATACCCCCTGATGTACTCCTTTTCTTATTTGGAACCAGTCTGTTGTTCCATGTCCAGTTTGAACTGTTGCTTCCTGACCTGCATATAGGTTTCTCAAGAGGCAGATCACATGGTCTGGCATTCCCATCTCTTTCAGAATTTTCCACAGTTTACTGTGATCCACACAGTCAATGGCTTTGGCATAGTCAATAAAGCAGAAATAGATGTTTTCTGGAAGTCTCTTGCTTTATCGATGATCCAGCGGATGTTGGCAATTTGATCTCTGGTTCCTCTGCCTTTTCTAAAACCAGCTTGAACATCAGGATGTTCACATTTCAAGTATTGTTGAAAGCTGGCTTTGAGAATTTTGAGCATTTCTTTGCTAGTGTGTGAAATGTGTGCAATTGTGTGGTAGTTTGAGCATTCTTTCGCATTGCCTTTCTTATGGATTGGAATGAAAACTGACCTTTTCCAGTCCTGTGGCCACTGCTGAGTTTTCTAAATTTGCTGGCATATTGAGTGCAGCACTTTCACAGCATCATCTTTCAGGATTTGAAATAGCTCAACTGGAATTTATCACCTCCACTAGCTTTGTTCATAGTGATGTTTCCTAAGGTTCACTTTAGTTCACATTCCAGGATGTCAGGTGAGTGATCACTCCATCATGATTATTTGGGTCATGAAGATCTTTTCTGTACAGTTTTTCTGTGTATTCTTGTCACTTCTTCTTAATATCTTCTGTTTCTGTTAGATCATACCATTTCTGTCCTTTATTGAGTCCATGTTTACATGCATGAAATGTTCCCTTGGTATCTCTAATTTTCTTGAAGAAATCTCTTGTCTTTCCATTCTATTCTTTTCCTCTATTTCTTTGCACTGATTGCTGAGGAAGGCTTTCTTATCTCTCCTTGCTATTCTTTGGAATTCTGCATTCAAATGGGTATACCTTTCCTTTTCTCCTTTGTTTTTGGCTTCTCTTCTTTTCATAGCCATTTGTAAGGCCTCCTCAGACAGCCATTTTGCTTTTTTGCATTTATTTTTCTTGGGGATGGTCTTGTTTCCTGTCTCCTGTATAATGTCATGAACCTCAGTCCTTCCTCAGTGCCTAACCTTCATTAGGCACTATGTCTATCAATTCTAGTCCCTTAAATCTATTTCTCACTTCCACTGTATAATTGTTAGGGGTTTGATTTAGGCCATTTCTGAACAAGTAGGAAGATAAACGTGACCTCCCTCAAAAGATCCCCAGCATGTAATGCTACAGTCCATACCCTCAACTCTGCAGCAGGCCACCACTGACCCACGCCTTCGTTGGAGACTACTCTAATTTTCTTGAAGAAATCTCTTGTCTTTCCATTCTATTCTTTTCCTCTATTTCTTTGCACTGATTGCTGAGGAAGGCTTTCTTATCTCTCCTTGCTATTCTTTGGAATTCTGCATTCAAATGGGTATACCTTTCCTTTTCTCCTTTGTTTTTGGCTTCTCTTCTTTTCATAGCCATTTGTAAGGCCTCCTCAGACAGCCATTTTGCTTTTTTGCATTTATTTTTCTTGGGGATGGTCTTGTTTCCTGTCTCCTGTATAATGTCACGAACCTCAGTCCTTCCTCAGTGCCTAACCTTCATTAGGCACTATGTCTATCAGTTCTAGTCCCTTAAATCTATTTCTCACTTTCACTGTATAATCGTTAGGGGTTTGATTTAGGCCATTTTTGAACAGGTAGGAAGATAAAGGTGACTTCCCTCAAAAGATCCCCAGTATGTAATGCTACAGTCCATACCCTCAACTCTGCAGCAGGCCACCACTGACCCACGCCTTCGTTGGAGACTCCCTGACACCCACAGGTAAGTCTGGAACAGTCTCCTGTGGTCACTCTTCCTTTCTCCTGTGTCCTGGTGTACACGGTTCTGTTGTGCCCTCCAAGAGTCTATTCCCCAGTCCTGTGTAAGTTCTGGCAGCTCTATCATGGGGTTAATGGTGACCTTCTCCAAGAAGACTTATGCCATACCCCCACCCAGAGCCTCTGTCCCTGTGGCAGTCCACTGCTGACCTGTACCTCCACAGGAGATGCTCAAATACAGTTCTGTCTCAGTCTCTGTGGGGTCCCTGCATGCTGGTGTGCACAAGGTTTGTTTGAGCCCTCTGTGTGTCTCTGGTGGGAATGGGGTTTGATTCTAAATGTGAATCTGCCCCTCCTACCATCTTGCTAAGGCTTCTCCTCTTCCCTTGGGCATGGGGTATCTCCTCACAGCCCCTCCAGTGCCTATCATCTTACTGGGGTTTCTCTGACCTTGGACGTGGGATATCCCCACATGGCCAGTCCAGCAAAGCACAGCCACCACTCCTGACCTTGGATGTGGGTGACACATTTGTGTAGTTAACTTACAGAATCAGCAAATTCATAACTTCAGGAAAAAAAGAAGCAATTATGAAATTAGAAGTTTGAAGGATATTTTATTTATTTTGGGGACTGAAAATAAGAGCAGAGGTGAAGTCAGTCTTATGTGCATTATGAATTATATCTTACATTTCATACACAAATAAAATTATTTAAATGAAGTGAAGTTAATACTATATATTCTTGATTTATATTTACTTTCAAAGCCATAAACAAGGAGCACTAGGCACACTTATTTATGGGGAAAGTTTATTTTTCCCCCAAAACCATTAATAAAATATAATTTTAAAAAATGAATGTCAAAAGCACATCCCATTTTCTATTCAACAATAAATAATTTTGCTTGTACTCCAAAAATAAACTATCAGAATGAAATATAACAAAAATGGCTCTTAGAGAACTATGGGAAATATTATATTTTTAGATCACTACAATTTAAACTTAGAGAACTTTATTATCCTTACTTACAACCACTTTTTATCAGGCCATCTCTTAAAGTGACCCCTTGTAATTAAAAGTACAGCCACAAGACAAGTCATGCTTTTGCTGTTTCTCAAGGGAGATGACATCTTGTTGAAATATGCATTTCCAACTTAAACAAAAGCATAAAAATAATTCTAATGTAATTAGTGAGGTTAGTGTTAATGCAGTTTCTAAGAACTGCAATTGTGTTTTACATGTGGGAGCAGAGACTATCAAAGTCAGTTCAGGAATAAAAGCTGAAAATAGAATATTTCTGTCTCTTGACAGAGTTTGCAGATAAAAGAAATGGCAAGAGAGTCAGATTTTCAATTTACTTGGGTTCCTTAAATTAACACCTTTAAACTCAAATTATTCTGGTAAATAAAATTATATATGTATGAAGAATGCATGCTATTTTTTTCAAGATAGATTTGACTTAAAAAAATAGAGATGTGACGGAAAATAGTACAACAAAATCTAGAATGCAAGTTGAGATTATTTTGTTAGCAGGGCATGTTCTATAACTTTTTAGGTAAAGATGATTTTAATCTTCATTGTTATTTAGTTAACATAAAGCTAACTCTTAACTACATGAAAAACATACTTGAGGAAAAATGATTCATTGGAACAGACAGATTTTCTGGCTTAGAATTGAACTAAACTGGAGATACAGACAGAAATGGGGGGGAGGTATTTATGTAGATACGCAAAGTAGAAAAAGTAGATTTTTTTCCCCCAGTATTTCTTTTTCCTTATTCTGTACTTTGCTGCTGCTGCTGTTTAGTCACCAAGGGTAGCCCGTCAGGCTCCTGTGTCCGTGGGATTTCCCAGGCAAGAATACTGGAGTGGATTGCCCTTTTCTTCTCCATGGGATCTTCCCAAGCCAGGGACTGAACCCAATTCTCCTGCATTAGCAGGAGGATTCTTTACCACTGAGTCACCAAGAAAGCCCATTCAATACTTTGTATGCCTTCAGATACAAATTCGTTATTCTAGTAGAGAGTCTGGTATTTTATCAAGATCGGTATACAAGGTAAAATTTTGCTCTCTTCTGTGCAATTTGAAATTCTCTCATTTGCTCAAGTTTATTTTAAATCATGTGACCTTTTTAAATGTTTTCTGACAGTTTCTTTCATACATATGATATATATATACATAAAAAATATATAAATATAAAACATATATATATATACTTGACAGTAAAATAGAACAGAAAATAAAAAAGAACAGAAAATGTCCTATAATATCATACAGAGATATACATTTATTTAAATCAAGGATGAGCTATGCAATCATTTACAAAATGTTCTAGAGTAGATAAAATGAAGAATCGCTACATTATTCACTACATAATGTATAACATGTTAAGCCCTATGGGGACTTCCCCTATAGCTTGGTCGGTAAAGAATCTGCCTGCAATACAGGAGATCTGAGTTCAATTCCTGGGCCATAAAGATCCCCTGGAGAAGGAAATAACAACCCACTTCAGTATTCTTGCCTGGAGAATCCCATGGACAGAAGAGCCTGGCAGGCTACAGTCCATGGGATTGCAAGGGTCAGATAAAACTTATAAACTAAACCACAACTTTAAGATCAAAATCAGATAAGGAAAATATGAGAATAGAAAATTTTAGATTAACTGACTTGTAAACATATAGTTATCTATATAAATATTAGAAAAAATTAATTCTCTAGTGCGCATATGTATAATGTCATCAGTTGGACTCATCTTAAAATTTCCTGAACCGTATTAGGAGTACATTTATTAATATAACCAAATACATTAAGATTTTAAAAGAAAAACATATGATGGTCTTAATAAATGCATCAGTAGAAAGTTATTATAAGGATCACTTCACTAGAATAAGAGAATCTTAACAATCACTTTCATTTAGCATTATCTTTGCCAGTCATCAAAAGTAAGTATCGTTCATTTTTTATTAAACATAGGAAATGTTAAAACTCTGTATTCTTAAAGTAGCAAATTCCATGACGCCTACTACTTTGAAAAAAATGAATAGAATAAGCTTTAAGCATCAAACTCTATTTTTTTTTAACTNAGTATTAGGAGTCCATTTATTAATATAACCAAATACATTAAGATTTTAAAAGAAAAACATATGATGGTCTTAATAAATGCAGCAGTAGAAAGTTATTATTAGGATTACTTCTCTAGAATGATTAAGAGAATCTTAACAATCACTTTCATTTAGCCTTATCTTTGCCAGTCGTCAAAAGGAAGTATCATTCATTTTTTATTAAACATAGGAAATGTTAAAACTCTGTATTCTTAAAGTAGCAAATTCCATGAAGCCTACTACTTTGAAAAAAATGAATAGAATAAGCTTTAAGTATCAAACTCTATTTTTTTTTTTAAATTAGCTCCTTCATTATACAGAGGAATTGGAAATAACACAAAAGACAGGTTACAATAACAAATTTCTTGGTCCTCCCTATTATCCTAAACTACTAAGTCTTTTTTTTTTTCTTCAGCTTTTTCCCCCCACTATGTATCTGTCCCTGTCATGGGTAATTTTACATTTAACTTGGCTGGGCTAAGGGGTACTCAGTAGCTGGTAAAACATTATTTCATTTCTGGTTATGTGAGTGTGTCTCTGAAAGAGATTAGTATTTGAATCAGTAACCTGAGTAAAGAAGATAACACTCATTAAGAAGGGTGAGCATCATCCAATCCATCAAAGGCTTGAATAGAACAAAATTTTGAAAAAGAAACCACAAACTCTCTCTCTTTCTCTCTCTCTGAGTGAGCTGGGACATTTATCCCCTGTCCTGGGCTCTTGAGCTATTGGGACTTAAAACAGACACTTACACCATTGTTCCCCACTTTTCCCACCATTTTCAGACCTTTGGAATTAAACTTAATTANACAAAATTTTGAAAAAGAAACCACAAACTCTCTCTCTTTCTCTCTCTCTGAGTGAGCTGGGACATTTATCCCCTGTCCTGGGCTCTTGAGCTATTGGGACTTAAAACAGACACTTACACCATTGTTCCCCACTTTTCCCACCATTTTCAGACCTTTGGAATTAAACTTAATTACACCACTGGCTTTCCTAGTTTTCTAGCTGTAGAATCTCTCAGTTTTCATAACTAATGTGCCTATTCAGTTCAGTTCAGTTCAGTCCATCAGTCGTATCCGGCTCTTTGAGACCCCATGAATTGCAACACGCCAGGCCTCCCTGTCTATCACCAACTCCCGGAGTTCACTCAAACTCACGTCCATCGAGTCAGTGATGCCATCCAGCCATCTCATCCTCTGTCGTCCGCTTCTCCTCCTGCCCCCAGTCCTTCCTATACTTAATAATAAATCTGTGTGTGTGTGTGTGTGCGTGCATGTGTGCATGAGTGTTCAATCACTTGGTCATGTCTGACTGTTTGCAGTCCCATGGACTGTAACTGGCCAGGCTCCTCTGTCCTTGGAATTTACCAAGAATACTGGAGTGGGTTGAAATTTCCTCCTCCAGGGAAGCTTTCCAATCCAGGGATTGAATTTGTGCCTCCTATGTCTCCTGCAGATCCTTTACCACCGAACCACCTGGGAAGACCCCTTTTGTTTTTTTTCCATTAACTAAGAAAGTTACATTTAATGAAACAGAACCAACAGGATATGCATATACATACATATATATACACACATGTATAGATTTTGTCAAGATTCCATTGTCTTTTCCTTCCATTATGCCCCTTAACACCACCATCATTTGCAAAATTCATTTGAATAATTTAATCTTCACTTTTATTTTTCTTGGCAGCAAAAAATGACACATTTAAACAATTAGGGCCATCACAGATTTATGTCTAGCTTCATCAAGAACGTGTGTGTGTGTGTGTGCATGTGCACACACATGCACATGTTCTAGTTGCTCAAGTCATGTCTAACTCATTGTGACCCCATGGAATATAGCCCACAAGGCACGACTGTCTATGGAATTCTCCAGGCAAGAATACTGGAGTGGGTAGCCATTCCCTTATCTAGGAGATCTTCCCAACCCAGGAATTGAAGCCAGGTCTCCTGCATTGCTGGCAGATTCTTTACCATCTGAGCCACCAGGGAAGGCCACATACATACTTGATAAAATTTAAGGAGAACTAAGCAATTATGCTATCACAGTCCTGCAGCTACAGAGACCTAACAAAAACCAGAAAGAATTTTAATTTTAACATTAGAATAAAAATGCATATACAATCACTTCTCACTTTGTTACTTTTTGTATTATCTGACTTTAAATATACAATGTGAAGATGATACAAATATTAAAGCACTTGCACAACAGCTTTCTAGTTTTTCACTTATTTTCCCTAAAGTAACCGGATTTTTTAAAAGACTACTTCTCGATGCAGGATGCAGGATGCTTGGAGCTGGTGCACGGGGATGATCCAGAGGGATGATGTGGGGTGGGAGGTGGGAAGGGGCTTCATGTTTGGGAGCTCATGTACACTCGTGGCATATTCATGTCAATTTATGCCAAAACCAACACAGAACTGTAAAGTAAAATAAAGTAAAAATAAAAATTTTAAAAATAAAATAAAAGACTACTTCAGCTTTAGTTTCAGCTGGAGTTCTGAAAGCAATGAACAATACAACTGATGCAGAGAAACCTAAAATAATCTATCCAGAGCCTGCTAAGAGATCATGAAACTGGTCTAGAGAGTGTCAATGAGCTTTCATTTTCAAATCTGTATTAGTGGGTCAGGTTGCAAAAGCCAGGAAAGAGGCTTTGNGGAGTTCTGAAAGCAATGAACAATACAACTGATGCAGAGAAACCTAAAATAATCTATCCAGAGCCTGCTAAGAGATCATGAAACTGGTCTAGAGAGTGTCAATGAGCTTTCATTTTCAAATCTGTATTAGTGGGTCAGGTTGCAAAAGCCAGGAAAGAGGCTTTGTGTGTGTGTATGTGTGTGTGTGTGCAGAGCTATTGAAGTTTGTGGGCCATTCTTGTCCAATATCTTATTGAAAAAAGTCTCATTATTCCTCAGAGTAATGCTTTAAATACTTCTCTCTTTTCAGATTCTTTTTGACAATAGGGAACACTTTCTACTAACCACTTTTCCCTCTATGGTTCTTTGAATTTTGTAGGCATGATATAGTGAACATAGGGACTCAGTGGGGCTTCCAGGTAGCACAATGGTAAAGAATCTGCCTGCCAGTGCAGGAGGCACAAGAGACCTCAATTCGACTGTGAGTTGGGAATATCCCTGGAGGAGGAACTGGCAACTGAATCCATTATTCTTGTCTGGAAAATTTCATGAACACAGGAGCCTGGTCATCCATTGGGTTCCTATCATCCATAGGGTTGCAGAGTCAGAAATGACTGATCACACATACAACTCATACAAACAGGTACTCAATAAAAATGTTACAAAATGAGAGAGTTCAGGACAGACATAAGGAACTGGTCAAGTTTTACTGAATTTGAAGTTGAAATGAACATATAGTATATAAAATAATGGAGCCACAATAGGCAATATATGTCATCAGCTGAACTGTTAAAGACCAGAATCTGCTAAAAAAAAAAAAAATGCATAGGTAGGTAGAGAGATAGATAAACAATTCACCCAATCTCAGATTTGTTAAAAATAAAGACTATATCAGAATTAGAGTCAATTAATAAGGAAGAATAAATTAGTCAATTAATAGTGAATAGTGAGCTTAAGATTAGCTGATTAACATTTTGTGAATAATAAAAAGTATAGATAGAGTCTATGTTAATATTGTTTCCCTAAAACCACATTACATGTCATCTAGCC
>SJYX01021166.1:41-13475 GCA_006410675.1 Oreotragus oreotragus | reverse complement strand
ATCAGTCCTGGGTGTTCATTGGAAGGACTGATGTTGAAGCTGAAACTCCAGTATTTTGGCCACCTGATGCGAAGAGCTGACTCATTTGAAAATACTCTAATGCTGGCAAAGATTGAGGGCAGGAGGAAAAGGGGATGACAGAGGATGAGATGGTTGGATGGCATCACCGACTCAATGGACATGGATTTAGGTGGACTCCTGGAGTTAGTGACGGACAGGGAGGCCTGGCATGCTGCGGTTTATAGGATTGCAAGGAGTTGGACATGAAAGAGTGACTTAACTGAACTGAACTGAACTGAGAATTGACATTTACTGGTATGACAAATGTGGGAAGGAAACAAGTTTTGAAGAAAAAAAAACAGTTAGCTCAAGTGTCTGTGAAAGAGTAGACATGCATGTCCTAGAAAATCAGAAGGTTGTGGTGTTGCTGAAAGCAGAGAAATATGCATTTCATGAAGAAGGCAATGCTTAATAGTGACAGCTCTAGAATTTTTACTAGGAGAGTTTAAAAAAAAAGAAGTTGGAGTCAGCTGATTGTGTTGTTAGTGCATCTGTTTCATCGCAAAAGAGTTCAGAGAGAAGTGATCAGTAAGAAGTAGATTTATTTAGAGAGAAACACACTCCACACTCAGACTGCATGTCATCTCAGAATATGATTCAGTGAGAGAGAGAGGGCTTGGGAGAAATATACTCCACAAGGGGCCATCTCAGAAGGGGCAAGAGGCCTTAAAATTTGGCATGATTAATTTTTACAGGCTGGGTAATTTCACAGGCTAGTGAGTGGGAAGATTCTTCCAATTATTTTGGGGAAGGAATGGAGATTTCCATGAACTGGGCCACTAAATACTTTTTGGCCTGTTATGATTAGCCTCAAACCAGGCACTGGGGGGTATGTCATTTGTATGTATGCTCAGTTGCTCAGTTGTGTCCAACTCATTGAGACCCTATGGACTATATCCTGTCAGACTCCTCTGCCATGGGATTTTCCAGGCAAGAATACCAATGTAAGTTGTCATTTCCTACTCCAGGGGATCTTCCCAAACCAGAGATCAAATCTGCATCTTCTGTGTCTCCTGAATAGCATAGCGGGCAGATTCTTCTAGCACTGCACCTGGCCCAAGGGAATGTCATTTAGCATAGGCTCATTCAATACAATGAGCATATACTGAGGCACAAGGTCTAGTGGAAGTCAAACTTTCTGCCATCTTGGAACTAGTTGATTCTAACCAGTTTTTGTCATGTCCTGTGGCTAGGTGGTGCTAGTGGTAAAGAATCTGCCTTCAATGCAGGAGATCTGAGTTCAATCTTGTCCAAAGTTTTGTAAAGCAAAACAAAAAGTCAGGAACTTAATTTTTGGTGTATGAGGTTGATCTGTAATATATATCAGTCAGGATTTATTTTCAACTCACCACTACTATTATGAAGTAAGGGTCATGGACTTGCACTTGGCCAGACTCACCTCAGTTCAGTCCCTCAGTCATGTCCAACTCTTTGCATCCCTGTGGACTACAGAATACCAGGCTTCCCTGTCCATCATCAACTCCTGGAGTTTACTCAAACTCATGTACTCACCACTACTATTATGAAGTAAGGGTCATGGACTTGCACTTGGCCAGACTCACCTCAGTTCAGTCCCTCAGTCATGTCCAACTCTTTGCATCCCTGTGGACTACAGAATACCAGGCTTCCCTGTCCATCATCAACTCCTGGAGTTTACTCAAACTCATGTTCATTGAGTTGGTAATGCCATCCAACCATCTCATCCTCTGTTGCCCCCTTCTCCTCCTACTTTCAATCTTTCCTATCACCAGGATCTTTTCCAATGATTCAGTTCTTTGCATCAGGTGGCCAAAGTAGGATTTGTTTTCAGCTAACCACTACTATTATTGAAGGAGGAAACAGAAGAACAGGCTCGATCTTGAAAGCAGGACTCCATCTTGGGCCGGACTGTGGACTTTGAGCTATATGCCCAGTATCTATGGAAATGAGATACCAACTGAAAAACCAGACCCTTCCCCAACAATGGAAGAGCCCCAGGGCTTGTACCTAGACTCCCTGTCACCTAAAAGAATACCCTAATTATCTGTGTAACCAAATAGAATCATAAATTCTATTGTGCTGATTGGGGCGTGACCACAGGCCTATTGATAATTGTCTACTGTTAACTACCTAGACTTAAGGCATACGAATCACAGGTTTAAGGCACAGGAATCATGGGTTAACTTTGACTGTATCTTTCTTTTCCTTTGTTCAGACTAGTTTCAGAGAATTTGGGGAGGTGAATTTGAGCACATACACTTAGGGTAAATAAGGTTTCCACAAAAACTGGTCAAGGTCCTTGGCTAAAAGGAGACTCTGCTTTGGGCCTGCCGGTGTAATAAACTGCACTCTGCTATCTGCATTGTCCTTCTGAGTGAGTTTGTTTCCCGGAACACGTGGCTACAACTTTTGGTGCATTGGCTGGGAGACTCCTCACTTTGAAGAGACAAGTCCCAGTTGGGACTACTCTGAGGCCTTATGGCTTAAATACTCTAGAAGGGGAAGGTGCCTCACCTTTCTGGAAGGATTCTGCTTCTCAATGCCCAGACCTTTCACATTAGCAGGTAGTGGATGGCAGCATGGGAACTGAGCATTCAGGTGAGGAGGGACCCACCTGGCAGGGTGGAAGATGGGGCCTGATCACTCTCCTGGAAGGGACTAGAAGGGGCATGGGCTCACAGGAGCCTGGAATAAGCAAGTGGCAGCTATTGCTTGGTATGCAGGTTGATGAGCATGTTAGGGCTTAGGAAAGAAATTTGTGAATGTCTTTTAGTAGGTGGTGTCCATGCCATCTTGGGGAAAATTATTACCAAGCAATTTCCAGGGGATTGTTAGGAGAAGAAATTTGGTCTTCATGTGCTCGTATTCTGCCCTTCCCAAGGAGGTGTCCCATCTGCTCTGAAATTCTTGATCCCCTCAGAATTGTCAGGCTAGAAGAAGGGAGATACATAAATGAGCACAAATTGCCTTTTCTGGATACTGCCTGGGATGTGGGATATTTAATCCATCTGTATTTTCATCCATATGTGATCAAGCCCACCAAGGCAGAACAGACTTTACAAGTTAAGGGAGAAACAATCTTGTACCACCTGGTGTTCTGGTTTGGCCATGCTGAATGGCAGGTGAAGACATGCCAATCCCCCTTCTCTCTCTGGGATCTGGCAGGTAAGCTCTTCTAACCCCAATTAAGAAGGAGGCAGAATGGCAATTTAAGTGTTTCATTGAGTGGAAATATTAGAAGTACATAAGGTACCAAGAACTTTGTAGACAGAACAAAAAGTAAAAGTAGAAGAAGGTCCGAGAATGTAAGCAAGATGAGGGGAAGTGAATCTAAGGCAACTGTATTGGAGTGCATGATTAAAAATTTAAAGAAGGGATCTGGAGGGACTATGGGGTGAAAAACATCTATTTCTGCTTTATTGACTATGTCAAAGCCTTTGACTGTGTGGATCACAATAAACTGTGGAAAATTCTGAAAGAGATGGGACTACAAGACCACCTGACCTGCCTCTTGAGAAATCTGCATGCAGGTCAGGAAGCAACAGTTAGAACTGGACATGGAACAACAGACTGGTTCCAAATAGGAAAAGCAGTACGTCAAGGCTGTATATTGTCACCCTGCTTATTTAACTTATATGCGGAGTACATCATGAGAAATGCTGGACTGGAAGAAACACAGGCTGGAATCAAGATTGCTGGGAGAAATACCAATAACCTCAGATATGCAGATGACACCACCCTTATGGCAGAAAGTGAAGAGGAACTAAAAAGCTTCCTGATGAAAGTGAAAGAGGAGAGTGAAAAAGTTGGCTTAAAGCTCAACATTCAGGAAACGAAGATTATGGCATCTGGTCCCATCCCTTCACGGGACATAGATAGGGAAACAGTGGAAACAGTGTCAGACTTTATTTTTTGGGGCTCCAAAATCACTTCAGATGGTGACTGCAGCATGAAATTTAGACACTTACTCCTTGGAAGAAAAGTTATGACCAACCTAGATAACATATTCAAAAGCAGAGATATTACTTTGCCGACTAAGGTCCATCTAGTCAAGGCTATGGTTTTTCCAGTGGTCATGTATGGATGTGAGAGTTGGACTGTGAAGAAGGCTGAGTGCTGAAGAATTGATGGGTTTGAACTGTGGTGTTGGAGAAGACTCTTGAGAGTCCCTTGGACTGCAAGGTGATCCAACCAGTCCATTCTGAAGGAGATCAGCCCTGGGTGTTCTTTGGAAGGAATGATGCCGAAGCTGAAACTCCAGTACTTTGGCCAACTCATGTGAAGAGTTGACTCATTGGAAAAGACTCTGATGCTGGGAGGGATTGGGGGCAGGAGGAAAAGGGGACGACCGAGGATGAGATGGCTGGATGGCATCACTGACTCGGTGGACGTGAGTCTGAGTGAACTCTGGGAGTTGTTGATGGACAGGGAGGCCTGGCGTGCTGTGATTCATGCGGTCACAAAGATTCGGACACCACTCAGCGACTGAACTGAACTGAACTGAACTGATGGGGTGAAGACGAGGCCTAATTGCCCCCATATACTCTGTGAAGTCAAATGGCCCCCTATGGGAGTAGGATAGCCACCAGAGGACACCATGAACTTAAAAATAGTGGAAGCAGTGTATACAGTAGTCACAGCAGAGCCAGGACACCCGGATCAATACCCATATACTGATTCATGGCTAAGGGTAGCTCAGGACCCTCCTACATGGACAAGGTTCTGTATCCAAAAGGGAAATGGAAAAATATTAATGGTACAAAAATTGACTGATGATAAAAAAGGAAATTCTACAGGATTTGGATGGGGATGACCTGACCCCTCCCCCATACTGGATAATCATGTGCCTGCCTTTCAGTGCTCCATCAGGACCAGAGGCTGCCTTAATGCCCGATCCAGGGCCAGATGAAGTTCCTGCAGCAGCCGCTGCTCCTCCGCCAGCTCTCCCAGAGATCATAGAGCCGCCATTTCAGCAGGATCCAGTCCCAGCGATGGAGACCTCTGGTCAACGCCCCCAGGATTCCACCTCAGCCAGATCTCCTAGATTGTACCCACCTCTCTTGGTGAATACTGATGGGGAGGGGGAAGAAAACACAGGACTTATTCAGAGGCTGTGCTCTGCCAAGGAACAGGGGGAAAGAACCCCACTTCAAATGCACTTCAGAGAGCTAAAACAGCATCTAGTTCAGGATGCATGTGGGCATTACCATCTGCCCCCTGTAGCCTATTATTACCAGCCATTTACCTTTACAGATATATTAAACAGGCAGAGAGACACACTCTATTGTACTCAGAGGAGCCACAAGCCACGATTAGGCTAATGGAGACTATTTTTCAAACCCACCACCCTACATGGGATGACATAATCCAACTACTAGCCTCACTTTTCAGCACTGAGGAAAAACACAGGATCCTAACTGAGGCCAGAAAATGGTTAAGAGAAATAGCACCTGAGGGTACTGCAAATCTGCAGCGGTGGGCAGAACAAGCCATCCCCGATGAGAGGCCCAATTGGGACTGTAACACAGAGGAAGGGACGGGCCACCTGGAGAGATATTGGGCAGCTATTTTACAAAGTATCAAGAGGGGGGCCCAAAAACCTATGAGTATGGCAAAATCCTCCAAAGTGATTCAAAGGTAAAGTGAATCATCCTCTGAGTTCTAGGAAGGACTGTGTGAGGCCTATAGACTTTATATGCCAATAGATCCAGAGGCTGCTGGGTCTCAGATGGTGATAAATGAAGCCTTTGTGTCTCAAGCCTACCCCAAAAATGTCAGATGGGGGGACACAAGTGACTCATGAATTTTTATACATACTTGAATGCCCAGTACTTTTGTTGGGAAGAGACCTGCTATCTAAATTGGTGACACAAGTGACCTTTCCCCCATGAAAGACCCACTCTTTGAGTGGGCTCAACCACCCATTTACTCTTCCTCTCGATAATCCCTCAAGATGAATGGAGGTTGCACAATCTCCCGGAAGGAAAACCAGATGGGCTAAACAGTAGAGAGAGAGAAAGAGAGAGAGAGAGAGTTAACTCAACAATTCCCTGAGGTCTAGGCTGAAGACAACCCCCTCTCCCAACACCCAGGTTTGCAAAACAAGTTCCACTGGTAATAGAACTCAAACCCAGTACAATTATGTCAGCACCCACCTTGGGCCTGCCAGACCTTGCTAAGCCATTTACTCTTTATGTGACTGAAAAGGACAAGGTGGCTATGGAAGTATTGTGCCAGACTATGGGACAAACATGTGGCTTATCTCCCGAAATGGCTGGACAATGTTGCTACTGTGTGGCTGGGATGCTTACGGGCAGTTGCTGCAGTTGCCTTACTGGGCCAGGAGGCAACCAAGATGACTTTGGGTCAAGATTTGATCATAAAAGTACTGCATGAGGTCAATACTTTCCCAGGAGACCACCTTGGGCCTGCCAGACCTTGCTAAGCCATTTACTCTTTATGTGACTGAAAAGGACAAGGTGGCTATGGAAGTATTGTGCCAGACTATGGGACAAACATGTGGCTTATCTCCCGAAATGGCTGGACAATGTTGCTACTGGGTGGCTGGGATGCTTACGGGCAGTTGCTGCAGTTGCCTTACTGGGCCAGGAGGCAACCAAGATGACTTTGGGTCAAGATTTGATCATAAAAGTACTGCATGAGGTCAATACTTTCCCAGGAGGGGACCTCCATAAATGGCGGTTGACATCCTGGATTGCTCAATACCAGGGACTGTTATGTGAGAACCCCCATGTTGCTACTGAGCCTTATCAGGCCCTGAATCTGGCCACTCTCCTTCTTGTGGGAGAAGGTGGGCCCACACATGATTGTAATAAAACATGCCAGCAAACCTGACTTGAGAGACGAGCCAATCCCAGACCCAGATTTGGTCCTGTACACCAGTGGCACTGGCCTGGTGAAACAAGGACAACTGTTGGGATATGCAGTAGTCATGGAAGAAACTATCGTTGAGGCTAGCTCTCTACCATCACACTGGTCTGCTCAATGGGCCAAACTATATGCTCTAATCTGGGCCCTCCAGCTGTCAAAAGGTAAGAAGACAAACATTTACACAGATTCCAGGTATGTTTTTGCCACACTACATGTACACAGGGCTCTGTATAAAGAGAGAGGCCTTTTGACAACTGGTGAAAAAGATATTAAAAATAAGGAAGAAATTAAGACCATATTAGATGCTGCCTGGGAACCAGAAAGGGTTGCAGTCATACACTGCTGAAGACATCAAAAAGAGGATAACTCCCTGGGCTCGGGGAAATAGACTGGCAGATAAAACCACTAAACAAGCAGCCGAGGGCTTGGGGATACAAATGAAGTCCCTATGAAAGCTATCATATATCATTGGTGGAGCTGCCTGAGCTAACGCTGGACTTTCCAGAATAACTGAAGCCCAAAACCAACTAGCCAAATTAGAAAGGGCCAACAAGACTGAAAAGGGATGGTGGGAATTGCCAAGTGGCAAATTATTGGTACTGGAGGAGCTGACACCCACTCTGGTAAGCCAAACACAGCAAGCCACCCACCTAGGCCATGATAAACCAGAAGAGTTAATTCAAAAATATTTCTTGGTTCCCCACCTCTCTTCCCTATGCAAGACAGAATCTCAGAACTGCACTGCCTGCTCACAGGTCAAAGCTTTCTCTCAGCACAGACAGAAATCTCCGGGGATCCAGCTAAAAAGCACACTGCCCTTCGAACACCTGGAAGTGGACTTCACTGAAATGAAACCTCACCGACACTACTGTTACCTGCTGATCATGGTATGTATGTTCTCAGGATGGGTAGAAGCTTTTCCTACCTGGACTGAAAGAACATCAGAAGTAGACTGGTGCCTGCTTAGGGAGATAGCTCCCAGATTTGGATTTCCTGCCAGCATTGGATCAGGCAGTGGCCCAGCTTTCATAGCTGATTTAGTACAACAAGTAACCAAAACTTTAAACATCAAGTAGAAATTACATACAGCATATAGGCCCCCAGAGTTCTGGGATGGTGGAAGGAACCTACCAGACACTTAGAGAGACACTCTCCAAGTGGATCATAGAGACTGATTGATCTTGGGTGGACTTTTTTCTGATGGCTCTGCTCAGACTCAGGATGATCCTACGGTGCCATGGCTATTCTCCATATGAAATTGTGTATGGGAGGCCCTCTCCTATAATAAAACAAGTGTCAACAGATTTGCCTCAGTTATGGAAAGATGAGATTTCACAGCAGATGGAACAACTGGGTAAGGTAAGAAATCAGCAACTAAGTTTGTACAAGAAAGGGTATTGTTCCTCCTTGGGGAACAGATTCACAAATTTGTGCCTGGGGATCAGGTGTGGGTCAAGGACTGGAAACACGATTCCTTGGCCCCACATTGGAAGGGTTCATATACTGTTGTTCTAACCACGCCTACTACAGTTAAAGTTACAGGTGTCACTCTCTATATCCACCACATGAGGATGAAGAAAACATACCATGCAGACCCAGAAAATGCCAAGTGGACTGCGTGGGTGGACCCCACTGACCCTCGAGAGACTAAGATCATCCATAAGAAGAAGGAAAAGAAGATCCTGGACGAGCCCCTTCAGGATGAAGCAGCGTAATCAATTCCTGCTGCTTGGCCTCATCAACGTGATTTTGAATTTAACTTCTGTTTCAACTCAGGACGATGTTTTCATCTCATGGGCACATTCCTATGCAGACTTCCACAACACCTCCAACTGCTGGGTATGTGGGGCTATGCATCTATGGAGGGACTTCCTTGGTGGGTGTCACTACTCTTCCAAGGAGTTTTTAAACCACTCTGGTCTTTTCTGGGATGACAAAAAGAGACTTTCCTTTCTCTTGTCAATCATAATCTCTCCCTGCTCTCTTGGTGTAAGCCAGATCTACAGTCAATAGTCTCTGGTCATGGGGTTACATTTGATATAAACATTAGTTTCATAGGAATATCAAAAGCCTATACCTCATATTTAAAGAACAAAAAGGAAAAAAAAACCTTCATGACCGGCAAGGAAGCACAGGCCTCTAGGTATGCTGAACAATTCTACTACGTCTGGGATGAATATTTCCAGATGACCCCAGAAAAGGGTCAATTAAGTATTCCCAGTGCTATATGCTGGGAACAAAAAGAATGAAGGGTAGGGTTTGGTGACCATCCATTAGACCCCAAAGAACTAAAATATATGGGGTACCTATCCCCTGAACAATGTAAACAAACATTCGAGGTCACATACCACCCCAACCAGTTCATTCATTGGCCAGGTTTTGATTAGAAATATAACCCTGGAATCTGCTGGGTGGTGCCAACTGGAATCCAATGGCTTTGTGGGCCTAACTTTTGGCCTTGGTTACCAATCAGCTGGGTGGGCCGCTGCACACTGGGATTTGCTTTTGCCCATGGCAGCATAAAGCCTAACTTATAACAAGCCCAGTAAAGCTACCTTATATACATGCTAGGTGGACAAGGTCTGTGTTTCAATGGTGTGAATATATTGCTGTTTTATTCATATCTCCTATAGGGACAACAAATATTATGATTAAATTAGAAGCCTTGACTAATTTCACAAAACAGGCCCTCTTAGATAGTGATAAAGCCATCCAAGCTTTAAATGAAGAACAAATTCAAATAAGAAAAGCAGTGATTCAAAATAGAATGGCTTTGGGCATGCTCACAGCTACTCAAGGAGGGACTTGTGGTATAATTAAGGTTGAACATTGTATATATATTTCTGATTTATCTGGCAATGGATCAGCTGCTTTAGATGACATGAAAAACCAGGTAAAAGCAATGTCAAATGAAAGCATTTTTTTCTGGACTTCAGTCCTGTCTTGGGTGAAGGATGATTGGTAGAAAACTATATTTACCATTGTTACAGTTGCCTTGATAGTTCCGCTTTGTGGACCCTGCATTTTACAATGTATTATGAACTTTGTAACCCAAAGGATTGTGTCATTCTCCCAAAGAGGCAGTCAGAGAGGCAGAGTGCAATATATCCCTATGAGTGATGCTCATATTATGATTTAGAGTATGAAGAGGGGGTAATGAAGGAGGAAACAGACAGAACAGGCTCCATCTTGAAAGCATGACTCCATCTTGGGCCAGGCTGTGGACTTTGAGCTATATGCCCAGTATCTATGCAAACAACATACCAACTGAACAAACTAGACCCCCCAGATGGAAGAGCCCCAGGGCTTGTACCTAGACTTTTTGTTGCCTAAAAAAAAAAAAAAAACCTAATTATCTGTATAACCAAGTAGAATACTAAATTCTATTATGCTTATTGGTATGTGACCACAGGCCTATTGATAATTGTTCACTGTTAACTACCTAGGCTTAAGGCATAAGAATCACAGGTTAACTTTGATTGTATCTTTTTTGTTTCCTTTGTTCAGACTAGTTTCAGATAATTTGGGGAGGTGGGTTTGAGCACTGTACACTTAGGGTATATAAGGTTTTCACAAAAACTGGTCGGGGTCCTTGGCTAAGAGAAGACTCTGCCTTGGGCCCTCTGGTGTAAAAAATTGCACTCCGCTATCTGCATTGTTTTTCTGAGTGAGCTTGTATCCTGGAATGCGTGGCTACAACATTATGAAGTAAGAGTCATAGATGGTTTCAGACTTGCACTTGGCCAGATTAGTTTAGTCTGATTTGCTACTTGGATTCAGAATAATGAACACTAATAAGCAAATGTAATTTTCCAGTCTTTATTATAGATAAATTTATTTATTTTATTTAAATAATTTATTTTAATTGGAGGTTAATTACTTTACAATATTGTATTGGTTTTGCCACATATCAACATGAATCTGCCACAGGTATACACGTGTTCCCCATCCTGAAACCCCCTCCCTCTTCCCTTTCTCTACCATCCCTCTGGGTCATCTCAGTGCACCAGCCCCAAGCATCCAGTATCATGCATCAAACCTGGACTGTCGATTCATTTCAGATATGATATTATACATGTTTCAATGCCATTCTCCCAAATCATCCCACCCCCTCCCTCTCGCACAGAATCCAAAATACTGAGATGTGTATAAGAGACAGGTCTATGGGGTCACACAGAGTCGGACTGACCTGACTTAGCAGTAGCAGCATAGGTTCAGTTCACTTCAGTCTCTCAGTTGTGTCTGACTCTGTGCAACCACATTAATCACAGCACGCCAGGCCTCCCTGTCCATCACCAACTCCTGGAGTTTACCCAAACTCATGTGCATCGAGTTGGTGATGCCATCCAGCCATCTCATCCTCTGTCATCCCCTTATCCTTGTGCCCCCAATCCCTCCGAGCATCAGGGTCTTTTTGAAAGAGTCAACTCTTCACATGAGGTGGCCAAAGTATTGGAGTTTCAGCTTTAGTATCAGTCCTTCCAAAGAACACCCAGGACTGATCTCCCTTAGAATGGCCTGGTTGGATCTTCTTGCAGTCCAAGGGACTCTCAAGAGTCTTCTCCAACACCACAGTGCAAAAGCATCAATTCTTCAGCACTAATCTTTCTTCACAGTCCAACTCTGACATCCATACATGACCACTGGAAAACGATAGCCTTGACTAGATGGATCTTTGTTGGCAAAATAATGTCTTTGCTTTTTAATATGCTATCTAGGTTGGCCATAACTTTCTTTCCAAGGAGTAAGCGTCTTTTAATTTCATGGCTTCAGTCACCATCTACAGTGGTTTTGGAGCCCCAGAAAATAAAGTCTGACACTGTTTCCACTGTTTCTCCATCTATTTCCCATGAAGTGATGGGACCAGATGCCATGATTTTCATTTTCTGAGTGTTGCGTTTTAAGCCAACATTTTCAGTCTCCTCTTTCACTTTCATCAAGAGGCTTTTTAGTTCCTCTTCACCTTTTGCCATAAAAGTGGTGTCATTTGCATATCTAAGGTTATTGATATTTCTCCCTGCAATCTTGATTCCAGCTTGCGCTTAGCAATCTGTAAAGTGAAATATATTTTTCCTGCAACTAAATACAGAAGTGTTAAACCATACATTTTATGATAAATGCATTATAACAAGTGAAGCAATAAGCTCCAGAATTGGTCAATGGATTTCCAATAATATTAAGTTTAACTTCTGACCCTACTAGAAAAATTTTAAGTCAATAGTAATCAAATCCTTCAAGTTATAAAGACAAAATACAATATAAATGAGCAAACTGCATACATAGGAAAATCAAAAATGAAAATAACACAATTTCAATAAACAAGCAAATGGAAAAAAAAAGGGTTTCATGACAAAATATACATACACAAAAAAAACTTGTAAGCAGAGAGAATTGGAAAGAAAATGGAGACAGAAAAATAGCCAAATAATTTTCAGTTGAGTATACACTGGTATCAAAATTTTAGAGGGAAATTTCTAATATTTAAAACTCTGNTATGTCTCCTTTGGAGAAATGTCTATTTAGTTCTTTGGCCCATTTTTTGATTGGGTCGTTTATTTTTCTGAAATTGAGCTGCAGGAGATGTTTGTATATGTTTGAGATTAGTTGTTTGTCAGTTACTTCATTTGCTATTATTTTCTCCCATTCCGAAGGCTGTCTTTTCATGTTGCTTATAGTTTCCTTTGTTGTGCAGAATCTTTTAAGTTTAATTAAGTCCCATTTGTTTATTTTTGCTTTTATTTCCAGTATTCTGGGAGGCGGATCATAGAGGATCCTGCTGTCATTTATGTCAAAGAGTGTTTTGCGTGTGTTCTCCTCTAAGAGTTTTATAGTTTTTGGTCTTACATTTAGATCTTTAATCCATTTTGAGTTTATTTTTGTGTATGGTGTTAGAAAGTGTTCTAGTTTCATTGTTTTGCAAGTGGTTGACCAGTTTTCCCAGCACCACTTGTTAAAGAGATTGTCTTTAATCCATTGTATATTTTTGCCTCCTTTGTCAAAGATAAGGTGTCCATAGGTGTGTGGATTTATCTCTGGGCTTTCTGTTTTGTTCCATTGATCTATACTTCTGTCTTTGCGTCAGTACCATACTGTCTTGATGACTGTGACTTTGTAGTAGAGCCTGAAGTCATACAAATGTATTCTGAATTCATGATTCTCTATTTTTCAAATGTGAGTTTAAAGGCTACACTGTATACTTAAAAGCACTTATTTTTACAATGGGAAAATTATTATAATAATTATAAATTATGTTTTATATAATATATAATTATATATTGGTTATTTTATAATGATTATTATAATAAAATTATAATAATTACAGAGAATTATTACATATTTCATGTACTGCCCAGATATGAATTAGCTTGAAGATGGTTAGTGAGAAAATATTAATAGAGTTTATATCCTGTCTAATGATATTGAATATTTGAACCATGGTAAGATCCTTAATTTTAATCATATTCCATAATTAAAGTTATATGAACATATATGTAGATAGTGAAG
>SJYX01021165.1:58230-78310 GCA_006410675.1 Oreotragus oreotragus | reverse complement strand
CTGGATGGCATCACTGACTCGATGGACGTGAGTCTAAGTGAACTCCGGGAGTTGGTGATGGACAGGGACACCTGGCGTTCTGCGATTCATGGGGTCACAAAGAGTTGGACATGACTGAGTGACTGAACTGAACTGAACTGAGGAAGGAAAAGAGTAGAGTTTTATGTAGCAAAATAAGAGAGGCGTTGATTTAGACGCTTTCACAGTTTCTTTTTATTTCACTTTCGTTGTCCTCAGATTTACAATGGCTATTTTATTTATCGCTTTGTACTCAGAGGCCTTCCAACAAAATGAGTTTGTTTTTGACATGAGTGGCTCCATGTGCGGTACCAAGATGAAGCAGGTAACAGGGACCCTGGGGGTCTTTTGTAGCTTTTGATTTAGAAAACTCAGAAAGCAGAGTGCTGGAACAGTAGTTCCCTGAGACCAGACTCCCTGCCATCCCATCACCCTTTGACCTTATAGGCTTAGTCCTACCTTAGTGTCTTGGTTTCTTATCAGTTAGAACCCCCATAGACATGGAGCCACAGAACCCTAGGAATACTGAAACATAGGACCACAGGGCTTGAACCCATCGATAGCCTCTGCTACAAGCCTCCAGGTCTCATAAGTGCTCAGAGTTAAAGAGCCTTTGAGCTAGAGTACTCTGGCATCATAAAGGCTGCATCAAAAATATTAAAAGTTTGATCATTTTGGACTCTGAATTGTTAAGGGGCCACAGCTTTGTTTTCTTGTTTTTTGACTACATAGCCAAAAGAGTACTCTGCCCTGGGCTTATAGTTCTTAGCTGTAGAGTCCTGGTTCCATCTAGGCTTCAATCTTGTTCCCTTTACCAGAGCACTGTTGAAACAGAACCTAGGAGCCATAAACCAAAATGATTCTGATTTTAGAGCCTGAATCCATAAACTTCTGGAAACAGCTTTTCAAACCATCAGACTGTGGAGGTCCAGAGTATAAGGTTCTGATTTTAGGGCAGTATCACCTTTGTTGCTGAAAGAAGCATACTTTGGAAGTAAGGTATAGAATGCACGATCCCCTGAATTTTAGCATCATGGGTACCTGGGTGCCTAAGACTTCACAAAGTCTTTGGAAATTAAACTCTTTCAGGGTAAGATTATTTTTTGTGTTATAAGCTCCAAGTCTCTAGCACTAGTTATCCTAGGCCAGAGTGGTTTTTCAGCCCCTGAACCATAGTATCTTTTGACTAAACCTGAGGTCTACATGTCCAGTCTACATTCAAATGTATTTAATGATTACTTCATTTAAGATATGATATTTTTTAGTTTTAGAAATCAGCATTAGTGAGTTAAAGAGATCATTGCAAAGTATCTTAACTGAGACAAAGACATCCCAAAGAGTGAAAATAATAGTTAGAAACGTGTGTCAGAAAGCCAAATGATAAAATAAATTATATTTTTGTTTATTCATTTTTATTGAAATATAGTTGATTTATAGTATTGTGCCAATCTCTGCTGTACAGCAAAGTGACTCAGTTATACACATATATACATTCTTTTTTTCTTTGAATATTCTTTTCCATTATGGTTTATCATAGAATATTGAATATAGTTCCCTGTGCTAGGATCTTATTGTTTATCCATTCTATATATAATAGTTTATACATATTAATCCCACACTCCTAGTCCTTCCCTTCCCCATCCCTTCCTGCTTTGCAACCACAAGTCTGTTCTCCACGTCTGTGAGTCTGTCTTTGTTTTGTAGATAGGTTCATTTGTGTCATATTTTAGATTCCACATATAAATGATAATGATGAAATAATTTAATCTACAGCTTAGAGAATACCAGTTAGGGAAAGCATAAAGAAAACTAGAATTAGGTACACCATGGGCAAGCTGTTGAAAACAGTGAAAGTGAAGAAATAATCAGAATCATTGAGAGTGAATTACTATCATCAGGAAATAATAATACATCTTAGAAATGAACTTGGAAAAAACCTATGAAAAGTCACAGGCAGTGCAATGACTTTTTAAAAGGAATTATGTATTTAAAAAACTAACAAGCTATGTTCTATACCCAGTCAAAATGTTCTTCAAAAATTAAGGTAAGGGACTTCCCTTGTGGTCCAGTGGTTAAGAATCTGCCTTCCAGTGCAGGGGATGAGGGTTCGATTCCTATTTGGGGAAAGAAGATCCCACATGCGTCAAGATAGCTAAGCAAAAGCACTACTGAGCCTGTGTGCTCTAGATCTCATGTGTCAGAACTAGAGAAGCCCACTCACTACAACAGAAGATCCCACATACCTCAACTAAGACTCAGTGCAGCCAAATAAGCATAATTATTTTTTTAATGAAGGTAAAATTATGACTTTTAAAATACTTATTGACAGAATTTTTTGTCAGCAAACTCAAGCTACAAGAAGAATTAGAGGATGTTCTTTAAGTTAAAGTAAAATTAACCTAGATGGACAAACAGAATTTTAGAATGGCTGAAGTTCTCTTGGAAAAAATATACACATGAGTAAATATAAAAGAATATTGTTTCCCCATCTTGTGGAGGATTCATGTTGATGTATGGCAAAACCAATACAATATTGTAAAGTAATTAGCCTCCAATTAAANCTCAAGCTACAAGAAGAATTAGAGGATGTTCTTTAAGTTAAAGTAAAATTAACCTAGATGGACAAACAGAATTTTAGAATGGCTGAAGTTCTCTTGGAAAAAATATACACATGAGTAAATATAAAAGAATATTGTTTCCCCATCTTGTGGAGGATTCATGTTGATGTATGGCAAAACCAATACAATATTGTAAAGTAATTAGCCTCCAATTAAAATAAATAAATTTATATTAAAAAATAAAATGGGAAAAAGAATACTGTTTTTAAAACAATATAATTGCTTGCTATAGGATTTATAGTAGGTACAATTAAAATACTTAAAAATTTAAGTGCATGAAGGAAATAGTTAGATGGTTTTATTCTTTCATTCTTTGAGAAGTGATTAAACTTCTAAGTTAAGGTAGACTATAATAAGGTAAGAATTCATATTGTAATATTAAGGGTAAAGACAAAAGCAACAACACAACAATATATAACTAAAAATCTAATAAAGGAGATAAAATGAAACAGTAAAATATTATTAATAACAAATCCAAAAGAAGTCAGAGAAGGAGAATTAAAGATACAAAGAACAGATGGGACAAATCAAAAAGTAGTATTAAGATATTAAGTTTATGGGAGGAGAAATGATGGTGAAGTAGAAGGACCCTGAGTTCACCTCCTTTTACAAGAACACCAAAATCACAACTAACTGCTGAAAAAACAATTTAAAAAAGGACCGGAACCAACCAAGAAAGATATTCTACATCCAGAGACATAAAGAAGAAATCTGACTAGTTGGTAGGAGGGATGCACTCATGATATAATCAAATCTAATACCCCTGAGTGGTCAAACCACAAACTAGAAAATAATTATTAATATATTGTAGAAGCAAGACTTCTAAGACCCATGTCAGTTTCCCCAGCCTGAGTGTGTGGTATCAGGAGGAGGAGCCCCCAGAGTATTTGGCTTTGAGGATCAGTGGGGCTTCATTGCTGGAGCTCCACCAAACTGGGAAAGACAGACTCCACTTTTGCAGGGCACACTCAAGGTCTTGTGTTCAACAAGACCCAGGGCAAAATCAGTGACTTCATAAGAGCTTGGGCCATATCTACCTGCTGGTCTTAGAGAGCCTCCTGGGGAGGTAAGGGTGGTTGTTTTTCTTGCTGGGGTCTTATAAACTGGTGTCAGAAATATTGGCGCTTTCACCACAGCAAACATTGTCTTCAATGGTGAAAAATTGAAAGCATTTCCCCTAAAGTCAAGACAAGGAACAAGACAAGGGTGCCCACTCTCACCACTACTATTCTACATAGTTTTGGAAGTTTTGGCCACAGCAATCAGAGCAGAAAAAGAAATAAAAGGAATCCAAATTGGAAAAGAAGAAGTAAAACTCTCACTGTTTGCAGATGACATGATCCTCTACATAGAAAACCCTAAAGACTCCACCAGAAAATTACTAGAGCTAATCAATGAATATAGTAAAGTTGCAGGATATAAAATCAACACACAGAAATCCCTTGCATTCCTATACACTAATAATGAGAAAGTAGAAAACGAAATTAAGGAAACAATTCCATTCACCATTGCAACGAAAAGAATAAAATACTTAGGAATATATCTACCTAAAGAAACTAAAGACCTATATATAGAAAACTATAAAACACTGATGAAAGAAATCAAAGAGGACACTAATAGATGGAGAAATATACCATGTTCATGGATTGGAAGAATCAATATAGTGAAAATGAATATATTACCCAAAGCAATCTACAGATTCAATGCAATCCCTATCAAGCTACCAGCGGTATTTTTCACAGAACTAGAACAAATAATTTCAAGATTTGTATGGAAATACAAAAAACCTCGAATAGCCAAAGCAATCTTGAGAAAGAAGAATGGAACTGGAGGAATCAACTTGCCTGACTTCAGGCTCTACTACAAAGCCACAGTCATTAAGACAGTATGGTACTGGCACAAAGACAGAAATATAGATCAATGGAACAAAATAGAAAGCCCAGAGATAAATCCACATACCTATGGACACCTTATCTTTGACAAAGGAGGCAAGAATATACAATGGAGAAAAGACAATCTCTTTAACAAGTGGTGCGGGGAAAACTGGTCAACCACTTGTAAAAGAATGAAGCTAGAATACTAACACCACACACAGAAATAAATTCAAAATGGATTAATGATCTAAACGTAAGACCAGAAACTATAAAACTCCTAGAGGAAAATATAGGCAAAACACTCTCTGACATAAATCACAGCAGGATCCTCTATGACCCAAGTCCCAGAGTAATGGAAATAAAAGTAAAAATGGACAAACGGGACCTAATTAAACTTAAAAGCTTTTGCACAATGAAGGAAACTATAAACAAGGTCAAAAGACAGCCTTCAGAATGGGAAAAAATAATAGCAAATGAAGCAACTGACAAACAATTAATCTCAAAAATATACAAGCAACCCCTGCAGCTCAGTTCCAGAAAAATAAATGACCCAACCAAAAAATGGGCCAGAACTAAATAGACATTTCTCCAAAGAAGACATAGAAATGGCTAACAAACACATGAAAAGATGCTTAACATCACTCATTATCAGAGAAATGCAAATCAAAACCACAATGAGGTACCATTTCACGCCAGTCAGAATGGCTGCGATCCAAAAGTCTACAAGCAAATAAATGCTGGAGAGAGTGTAGAGAAAAGGGAACCCTCTTACACTGTTGGTGGGAGTGCAAACTAGTACAGCCACTATGGAGAACACTGTGGATATTCCTTAAAAAACTGGAAATAGAACTTCCATATGACCCAGCAATCCCACTGCTGGGCATACACACTGAGGAAACCAGAATTGAAAGAGACACCCCAACGTTCATCACAGCACTGTTTATAATAGCCAGGACATGGAAGAAACCTAGATGTCCATCAACAGATGAATGGATAAGAAAACTGTGGTACATATATACAATGGAATATTACTCAACTATTGAAAAGAATGCATTTGAATCAGTTCTAATGAGGTGGATGAAACTGGAGCCTATTATACAGAGTGAAGTATATCAGAAAGAAAAACACCAATACAGTCTATTAACATATATGTATATATACTGAATTTAGAAAGATGGTAATGATGACCCTATATGTGAGACAGCAAAAGAGACACAGGTGTAAAGAACAGACTTTTGGACTCTGTGGGAAAAGGCAAGGGTGGGATGATTTGAGAGAACAGAATTGAAACATGTACATTATCATATGTGAAACTGATCAGCAGTTCAGCTTCGATGCAGGGTGCTTAGGGCTGGTGCACTGGGATGACCCAGAGGGATGGGATGGGGAGGGAGACGAGAGGGGGGTTTAGGATGGGGAACATATGTACACCCTTGGCTGATTCATGTCAATGTATGGCAAAACCACTACAATATTGTAAAGTAATTAGTCTCCAATTAAAATAAATAAATTTATTTTTTTAAAAAAGAAACATTGGGGTTTTCATTTACTTGAGTCCTTGGAGGCAGACATCTTGCTTGTGTAATTAGCCCCTAGGCCTTGTTGTTGTTGAGTTGCTCAGTCGTGTCCAACTTCTTTGTGACCCCATGGAATGAAGCACACCAGGCTTCCCTGTCCTTCACTATCTCCTGGAGCTTGTTCAAACTCATGTCCATTGAGTTGGTGATGCCATCCAACCATCTCGTCCTCTGTCGTCCCCTTCTCCTGTCTTCAGTCTTTCCCAGCATTAGGGTCTTTTCTAATGAGTTGGCTCTTTCCATCATTTGGCCAAAATATTGAAGTTTCAGCTTCAGCATCAGTCCTTTTAATGAATATTCAGGACTGATTTACTTTAGGATTAACTGGTTTGGTCTCCTTGCAGTCCAAGGGACTTGCAAGAGTCTTCTCCAACACCACAGTTCAAAAGCATCAATTCTTNGCCAAAATATTGAAGTTTCAGCTTCAGCACCAGTCCTTTTAATGAATATTCAGGACTGATTTACTTTAGGATTAACTGGTTTGGTCTCCTTGCAGTCCAAGGGACTTGCAAGAGTCTTCTCCAACACCACAGTTCAAAAGCATCAATTCTTCGATGCTCAGCCTTCTTTATGGTTCAACTCTCATATCTGTACATGACTACTGGAAAACCATAGCTTTGACTAGACAGACCTTTGTCAGCAAAGTAATGTCTCAACAGTGTAAAATGGTTTTTAATATGCTGTCTAGATTTGTCATAGCTTTTCTTCTAAGGAGCTAGAGTCTTTTAATTTTGTGGCTGCAGTCACCATCTGCAGTGATTTTGGAGCCCAGAAAAATAAAGTCTGTGACTGTTTGCATAGTTTTCTCATCCACTGCCATGAAGTGATGGGACCAGATGCCGTAATCTTAGTTTTTTGAATGTTGAGTTTTAAGCCAGCTTTATCACAGCAGCATCCATCAATAGAAAGGCTGCCTAAAGACTTTCTGAACCCACAGCCATCTCCAGGAATGCCCGTTAATGTGGTTATGCCCACCAGAGGGCCAAGATTTAGCTTTACCCAGCAGTGGGCAAGCCTGACCCTTCCTACCAGGAAGTGTGCCCAAGTCTCCAGACTAGCCTCACTCATCAGGGGGGCAGATACCAGAAACAAAAACAAAACAAGGAAAAAACACATTTCCTCAGCCAATGGAACTGAGTCTGTAAACAGGTCAGGACCTGCCCTGGGACCAGCTGATGCCTGGCTTGTGGATGACAAGAGGGGCGTGCACTCCTGTGACACATAGGCCACCCCCAGCAGAAGGGCCACTTCTCCAAGGTTGATAAATGTAACTAACCTACCATATACATAAAAGCACACATATAATTTAGACCAAATGAGACAGCATAGGAATATTTTCTAGACAAAGGAACAAGATATAATCCCCCAAAAAACAAGTAATTAAAATGGACATAGGCAATCTATCCTAAAAAAGAGTTCAGGGTAATGATCATAAAGATGATTTGGGAATTCAGGAAAAGAATGGATGCTCAGAGTGAGAAGGCACAAGATGTTTTTAACGAAGAGTTAGAAAATATAAAGAACAACCAAAGTTGAAGAATACAATAACTGAAATAAAAGCCACAATTGGAGGAGTCAATGGCAAAATAGATGAGGCAGAAGAAATGGATAAGAGTCCTGGAAGATAGAGTGATGGAAATTATTGCTGTGGAACAGAGGAAAAAGAATGAAAAGAAATGAGGAGAGCATAAGAGACCTCTGAGACAACATCAAATGTACCAACATTCACATTATAAGGGTCTCAAAAAGAGGAGAGAGAGAGAAAGGACCTGAGAAAATATTTAAAGAGATAGTAGCTGAAACTTCCCTAACATGAGAGAGGAAACAGTCACTTAAGTCCAGGAAGCACAGAGAGTCCCATATGTGATTAACACAAGGAGGAACACTCTGAGATACATATTAATCAAACTGACAAAAATTAGAGATGAAGACAAAATATTAAAAGCCAAAAGAGGGGTTTTCCTGGTAGTTCAGTGGTAAAGAATCTGCCTGCCAATTCAGGAGACATGCGTTTGATCCCTGGTCCCAGAGGATCTCACATGCCATGGAGCAACTCCTGTGTGCCACAACCACTGAGCATCTGCTCTAGAGCATGAAAACCACAATCACTGAAGCCCGAGTACCCTAGAGACCATGCTTCACAAGAGAAGCCAGTGCAATGAAAAGTCTGCTGTCTGCAACTAGAGAAAAGCCTGTGCAGCAGTGAAGACCCATCATAGCCAATAAGTAAATAAAAGTATTTTTTAAAAGAAACAAGGGAAAAATAATATATAGCATCCAAGGGAATCCCCATTAGGTTATCAGCTGATTTTTTTCAGCAGAAACTCTGCAGACCAGAAGGGAATGGCATGGTTTATTTAAGGTGATGAAAGGGAAAAATCTACAACCAAGAGTACACAGGAAGACTTGCTCAGATTTGACAAAGAAATCAAAATCTTTATAGGCAAGCAAACACTAAAAGAATTCAATACCACCAAACCACCTTTACAACAAATGCTAAAGGATCTTCTCTTGGTGTAAAAGAAAGGCTACAACTAGAAATAAGAAAATCACAAAATAACAAAACTTTCTAAGGGAAATACACAATAAAGGGAAACATACAATAAAGATAGGAAATGATCCACACAAATATGATATCTAAACCAGTAATCATGAGAGGAGGAGAGAACGAATGCAGAATATTTTAAATATTTTATAATAACCTATAAGGGAAACCAATCTGGAAAAGAATATGTGTGTATATGTGTGTGTTTATATATATAAACTGAATATATATATATATATATATATATAAGCTACATATATATGACTACCCGTATACATACTTCTATCACTATGTGTGTGCTTAATAACTCAGTTGTGTCTGACTCTCTGCAACCTCATGGACTGTAGCCCACCAGGCTCCTCTGTCCATGGAATTCTCCAGGCAAGAATACTAGAGTTGGTAGCCATTCCCTTCTACATATATATACATATACTTGTTGTTTAGTTGCTAAGTCATGTCTGACTCTTTTGTGACCCATGGACTGTAGCCCACCAGGCTCCTCTGTCCATGGGATTTTCCAGGCAAGAATACTGGAGTGGNACCATCTGCAGTGATTTTGGAGCCCAGAAAAATAAAGTCTGTGACTGTTTGCATAGTTTTCTCATCCACTGCCATGAAGTGATGGGACCAGATGCCGTAATCTTAGTTTTTTGAATGTTGAGTTTTAAGCCAGCTTTATCACAGCAGCATCCATCAATAGAAAGGCTGCCTAAAGACTTTCTGAACCCACAGCCATCTCCAGGAATGCCCGTTAATGTGGTTATGCCCACCAGAGGGCCAAGATTTAGCTTTACCCAGCAGTGGGCAAGCCTGACCCTTCCTACCAGGAAGTGTGCCCAAGTCTCCAGACTAGCCTCACTCATCAGGGGGGCAGATACCAGAAACAAAAACAAAACAAGGAAAAAACACATTTCCTCAGCCAATGGAACTGAGTCTGTAAACAGGTCAGGACCTGCCCTGGGACCAGCTGATGCCTGGCTTGTGGATGACAAGAGGGGCGTGCACTCCTGTGACACATAGGCCACCCCCAGCAGAAGGGCCACTTCTCCAAGGTTGATAAATGTAACTAACCTACCATATACATAAAAGCACACATATAATTTAGACCAAATGAGACAGCATAGGAATATTTTCTAGACAAAGGAACAAGATATAATCCCCCAAAAAACAAGTAATTAAAATGGACATAGGCAATCTATCCTAAAAAAGAGTTCAGGGTAATGATCATAAAGATGATTTGGGAATTCAGGAAAAGAATGGATGCTCAGAGTGAGAAGGCACAAGATGTTTTTAACGAAGAGTTAGAAAATATAAAGAACAACCAAAGTTGAAGAATACAATAACTGAAATAAAAGCCACAATTGGAGGAGTCAATGGCAAAATAGATGAGGCAGAAGAAATGGATAAGAGTCCTGGAAGATAGAGTGATGGAAATTATTGCTGTGGAACAGAGGAAAAAGAATGAAAAGAAATGAGGAGAGCATAAGAGACCTCTGAGACAACATCAAATGTACCAACATTCACATTATAAGGGTCTCAAAAAGAGGAGAGAGAGAGAAAGGACCTGAGAAAATATTTAAAGAGATAGTAGCTGAAACTTCCCTAACATGAGAGAGGAAACAGTCACTTAAGTCCAGGAAGCACAGAGAGTCCCATATGTGATTAACACAAGGAGGAACACTCTGAGATACATATTAATCAAACTGACAAAAATTAGAGATGAAGACAAAATATTAAAAGCCAAAAGAGGGGTTTTCCTGGTAGTTCAGTGGTAAAGAATCTGCCTGCCAATTCAGGAGACATGCGTTTGATCCCTGGTCCCAGAGGATCTCACATGCCATGGAGCAACTCCTGTGTGCCACAACCACTGAGCATCTGCTCTAGAGCATGAAAACCACAATCACTGAAGCCCGAGTACCCTAGAGACCATGCTTCACAAGAGAAGCCAGTGCAATGAAAAGTCTGCTGTCTGCAACTAGAGAAAAGCCTGTGCAGCAGTGAAGACCCATCATAGCCAATAAGTAAATAAAAGTATTTTTTAAAAGAAACAAGGGAAAAATAATATATAGCATCCAAGGGAATCCCCATTAGGTTATCAGCTGATTTTTTTCAGCAGAAACTCTGCAGACCAGAAGGGAATGGCATGGTTTATTTAAGGTGATGAAAGGGAAAAATCTACAACCAAGAGTACACAGGAAGACTTGCTCAGATTTGACAAAGAAATCAAAATCTTTATAGGCAAGCAAACACTAAAAGAATTCAATACCACCAAACCACCTTTACAACAAATGCTAAAGGATCTTCTCTTGGTGTAAAAGAAAGGCTACAACTAGAAATAAGAAAATCACAAAATAACAAAACTTTCTAAGGGAAATACACAATAAAGGGAAACATACAATAAAGATAGGAAATGATCCACACAAATATGATATCTAAACCAGTAATCATGAGAGGAGGAGAGAACGAATGCAGAATATTTTAAATATTTTATAATAACCTATAAGGGAAACCAATCTGGAAAAGAATATGTGTGTATATGTGTGTGTTTATATATATAAACTGAATATATATATATATATATATATATATATATAAGCTACATATATATGACTACCCGTATACATACTTCTATCACTATGTGTGTGCTTAATAACTCAGTTGTGTCTGACTCTCTGCAACCTCATGGACTGTAGCCCACCAGGCTCCTCTGTCCATGGAATTCTCCAGGCAAGAATACTAGAGTTGGTAGCCATTCCCTTCTACATATATATACATATACTTGTTGTTTAGTTGCTAAGTCATGTCTGACTCTTTTGTGACCCATGGACTGTAGCCCACCAGGCTCCTCTGTCCATGGGATTTTCCAGGCAAGAATACTAGAGTGGGTTGCCATTTCCTTCTCCATGCACTTCAGTGAAAAGACTAAAAAAGGTAGAATTCAATTATATATTAAAAAAAGTAATAGATTGACCTTAAATATAAGGACACAGGCTGAAACTAAAAGGATGGCTGGTGTCTTGCATTAATGCCAGAACAAACAGTCTTTGAATCAGTACATATTAGCAAAGATAAAGATTAACATTTTATAATGATAAAAGGATCCATTAAATTGTAAGATACAACATTTATAAATTTTCTTACACCCATTGTCACAGGTTTGATATATATTAAAAAATAAAAAGATGAAAAATAAACAGTATCTGCAATAAATTATAAACTCCTCTACAAAACTGATAGAAATAAATTCACAGTTATAAGTAGAGATTTTAACATGCTTCTCTCAGTAACTAGTAAGACAATTCAGTTCAGTTCAGTTCAGTCACTCAATTGTTTTTGACTTTTTTCAACCCCATGGACTGCAGCACTCCAGGTTTCCCTGTTCATCACCAACTCCTGGAGCTTGCTCAAACTCATGTCCATTGAGTCGGTGATGCCATCCAGCCATCTCATCCTCTGTCGTCCCCTTTACCTCTTGCCTTCAACATTTCCCAGCATCTGCTGCTGCTGCTGCTGCGTTGCATCAGTCATGTCAAACTCTCTGTTGGAGCTGGACATGAAGTCTCTGTGCAACACCATAGATGGCAGCCCACCAGGCTCTTCTGTCCCTGGGATTCTCCAAGGAAGAATACTGGAGTGGGTTGCCATGTCCTTCTCCATTCCCAGCATCAGGGTCTTTTCAAATGAATCCATTCTTCACATCAGGTGGCCAAAGTTTTAGAGCTGCAGCTTCAGCATCAGTCCTTCCAATGAATATTCAGGGGTGATTTCCTTTAGGATTGACTGGTTTGATCTCCTTGCAGTCCAAGGGACTCTCAAGAGTCTTCGCACCACAGTTTGAAAGCATCAATTCTTCAGCACTCGGCTTTCTTTATGTTCTAACTCTCACATCCATACACGACTACTGGAAAAACCATAGCTTTGACTAGATGAACCCTTGTTTGCCAAATAATGTCTCTGCTTTTTAATTTGCTGTATAGGTTGGTGATAGCTTTTCTTCCAAGGAGTGAGTGTCTTTTAATTTCATGGCTGCAGTTACCATCTGCAGTGATTTAGGAGCCCAGGAAAATAAAGTTTGTCATGATTTCCATTGTTTCCCTATTTATTTGCCATGAAGTGATGGGACCGGATGCCATGATCTTTGTTTTTTGAATGTTGAGTGTTAAGTCAGCTTTTTCACTTACCTCTTTCACTTTTATGAAGAGGCTCTTTAGTTCCTCTTTGCTTTCTGCCATAAGGGTGGTGTCATCTGCGTATCTGAGATTATTGCTATTTCTCCTGGCAATCTTGATTCCAGTTTGTGCTTCATCCAGCCTGGCATTTCACATAATGTACTCTGCGTAAAAGTTAAATAAGCAAGGTGACAATATACAGCCTTGACATACTCCTTTCCCAATTTAGAACAAGTCTGTTGTTCCATGTCCAGTTCTAACTGTTGCTTCATGACCTGCATACAGATTTCTGAGGAGGCAGGTAAGGTGGTCTGGTATTTCCATCTCCTGTAGAACTTTCCACAGTTTGTTGTGATCTGTACAGTCAAAGGTTTCAGTGTAGTCAATAAAGCAGAAGTAGATGAAAAGGATGAAAAGGACATCTTTGTTTTTTTTTTGGTGTTAGTGGTAGAACTAACTAGTTAGTAGAACTAACACCAAAAAAAAAAAAAAAAAAAAAAGAATAAACAGAAAACCTGAGCACTTCTAGTATNTTTTTTTTTTTTTTTTGGTATTAGAGAAAAAAAAAAAAAATTAATAAAAAAAAAAAAAAAAAAAAAAAAAAAAAAAAAGGATATCCTTTTCATTATAGGGGACTGGAATGCAAAAGTAGCAAAAATAAGACAATTAACAAATATGTAAGGATATGTGTGATTTGAACAACAATATTAAGCAGTTTGACTTTGAATGACATCTATAAAGCACTACACCAAATGATAGCAGACTATAAATTCCTTTTAAGTGCCCATGAAACAATTTCTAAAAGAGATCATACTCTGGGGTATGTTTTTTTTTTTCCATTTTAGAATAAACATTAAAATCACAATGATATACACTACACCTACTGAAAAATGTTTTTAAAAACAAAACCAAACTAAGGCAAACCAAAACTTTGTAATCAAATGCTGGTGAGGATACAAAATGACAGAAACTCTCATATATTACTGGTGGGAATGGAAAATAGTACAGCCACTTTGGAGAGTAGTTTGGGAATTTCACATAAATTTAGAGAAAATAAAAACTTGCCCTATAACCCAGAAATCCTATTCCTAGGATAAAAATTTTTTCCAATAGAAAACAAAGCTTAAATTCACATAAACTTTGTAAAGAAATGTTTTAGTGGCTCTATTTATGCCGACTAAAAGGAAACAATTCAAATGTTCTTCAACTGGTGAATATTTAAATAAACAGTGCTACATCCATACAATGGAATGTCAAGTATTTACCCTGGTTAAATGAAAACTCATGTTCACATGAAAATCTGTTCACAAGTGTAGAAGATTTATTTATGATTGCCAAAACCTGGATATAGCTCCAATATCCTTCAAATGGTGAATTAAAAAAAAAAAAAAGCTTTGAAGCATGTATACAGTAGAATACAGTGCTTAATAGCGTGTGACTCTTTGAGGCCCCATGGACTATAGCCCACCAGGTTCCTCTGTTCATGGAATTTTCCAGACAAGAATACCGGAGTGGGTTGGCATTTCCTACCATACCGTGTAATCTTCCTGACCCAGGGACTGAACCCTCATCACTTGCGTCTCCTGCATTGGCAGGCAGATTCTTTACCACTGAGCCATGTTGAAAGCCTCTAATAGAATACTGGTGGTGGTGGTGGTGGTTTAGTCACTAAGTCGTGTCCAACTCTTGTGACCCTATGGAATGTAGCCCGCCAAGCTCCTCTGTCCGTGGGGTTTTCCAGGCAAGAATACTGGAGTGGATTGCCATTCCCTTCTCCAGGGGATCTTCCCGACCAAGGAATCAAACCCAGGTCTCCTGCATTGCAGGCAGATTCTTTACTGACTGAGCTATGAGGGAATACTACTCAACAGCAAAAAGAAGCAAACTACTTATATATGGAGCAACATAGATTAGAGAGAAAAAAAAAACTACAGATTTCAAATGCTACATACTGTGTAATTTCATACATATGACCTTCTGGAAAAGGCAGTGTTATTGAAAAACAGCTCTGTTTTTGTTGGGACTAGAAGAGAGGTGAAAGAATAGACTATAAAAGGACAATATGAGAGAATTTTTTGAGGCTTTAACTGTTCTGGCTTCGCTGATAGTTCAGTTGGTAAAGAATCCGCCTGCAATGCAGGAGACCTGGGTTTGATTCCTTGGTTGGGAAAATCCGCTAGAGAATGGATAGGCTACCCATTCCAGTATGCTTGGACTTCCTTTGTGACTCAGCTGGTGAGGAATCCACCTGCAATGTGGGAGACCTGGGTTAGATCTCTGGGTTGGGAAGACCCCGTGGAGAAGGGAAAGGCTACCCAATCCAGTATTTTGGCCTGGAGAATTCTGTGAACCCTATAGTCCTTGGGGTTTCAAAGAGTCAGACACGACTGAGAGATTTTCACTTCACAATTGTTCTGTATCTTTCTTTTATTTTAGATTATGTGACTGTATGTATTTTTTTTAAAAAATCATAGAATTATAAAGAAAAAATAGTAACTTTTATTCAAGTAAAGGAAGTAATAATAAGTACTTATTGTGAGAAACTTTATGCTTGTAAGGCTTATAACTTCAAAAAAATTATCAAATTTCTTAAAAAATACAACTTACCAAAACACACAAAAGATCAAAAGTGTGAATAATTCTCTATATGTTAAATAAGTTGAATATGTAGCTGAACTTCTTTCTACCAAGAAAACTCAGATGTAAGTGGATGCACTGCAAATTCTTGGAGCATTTAAGAAAGAAATATTTGCCTATTTTACATAAACTCTGTCAGAGAATATAATAAAGATGAAACATTTTGCAAATTGTGTTATGAGACCAGATTTACCCTGATACCAAAACCTGACAAAGAAACTATAAGAATTATAACTTTCATGAACATGCAAAAGTTGTAAGCAAACTATTTGCAAATTAAACCCCATAACATATGAAAAAGATAATGCATCATGACAAGAGATATGTATTTCAGGAATTCAAGATAATGAAACAGCCAACCGAACAAGGAGGCAATCTATAGGATGGGAAACCTTATATTTAATCAGGGGTTAATATCGAAAATATGCAAGCTACTTCTGCAACTCAACAGCAAACAAAATAAAAACAAAAAAGTAAAATAACAACTTGATTTAAAAGTGGCCCAAAAACTTGAATAGATATTTTTCCAAAGAAGACATTAAATGACCAACAGATAACATGAAAAAAAAAATGCTCAATTTCACTAATTGTCAGGGAAATGTAAATCAAGCCCACAGTGAGATATTACCATGCACCTGTCAGGATGGGGTGTGTGTGTGTGTGTGTGTAGGCAGAGTGAGCAAATGTTGGTGACGATGTGGAGAAATTGAAACTCTTGCACATTGTTGTTGGAAATCACAGTGATGCAAACATTATGGTCAAAAAAGAATTGCTGTATGGCTCAGGAAACTCAAACAGGCACTCTCTATCAACCTAGAGGGACGGGATGGGGAGGAAGATGGAAGGGAGGTTCAAAAGGGAGGGGATATATGTATACCTATGGCCAATTCATGTTGAGATTTGACAGAAAACAACAAAATTCTATAAAGCAATTATCCTTCAACAAAAAAATTAAAAGAAAAAAAAAGAATAGAACTACCAATTCCACCTCTGGATATATATTCCAAGAAAACATAATCACTATCTTGAAGACATATCTGCACTCTCAAGTTCATTGTAATACTATTCACAATAATCAAGATGTGAAAGTGCTAATCACTCAGTCGTGTCCAACTCTTTGCCACCCCATGGGCTGTAGCCTGCCAGGCTCCCCTGTCCATGGGATTCTCCAGGCAAGAATACTGGATTGGGTTGCCATTTCCTTCTCTAGAGGATCTTCCCAACCCAAGCAATCTAATATGTTTATAAATTGGAAAAAAAAAAAACAAAGCATGAATCATAAAGAATAAACTTTATCAAATGGTCTTTGTCAATAGTGCAAAGTCTTGTTCTTTGAAAGACAATATCAAGAAAATGAAAAGGCAAACCACTGACTGAGAGTATATATTTGCAATGTGTATTAGAGGGAAAAATTCAGATTAAAATAATAACTCTAAAAAGTCAACAATAAGAACACACAAAGCTAATTAAGAACCATGATAAGCAATGCCAAGAGGAAGAAGTCAGGTTCCAAATCATACACTATGACATCTTGGGAAAACAAAATTATAGAATGAAGAACACATAAGAAGTTGCTAGGAATTAAATTTGTTTGGAGAGTTTGACCAGAAAGGTTTTGTATAGTGGAACTTTAGGGCATGATGAAACTGTGTGGTTTCTTGATCATGAACATTGTTATATGACGCTGCATTTGCTAAAATCCATAGAACATACATGTAAATTAAAAACAAATTAAAATATGGCTAAATATTTGAACAAATGTTTTACTAAAGAAGATGTACAAATGTGCAACTAGCTTGTGAAGGGTATTTAATATCACTTCTTATCAGGTAAATAAAAATTGAAACAACACTAACAGACCACTACACAACCACTGGATGAATAAAATTAAAGGACTGAAAATTCCAACTGCTGATGAGGATGTAGGACAAGTGAAACTCTCATGTGCTGCTGGTGGGAGTGCAAAATGTTATAGCTACATTGGCAAACAATTTCAAAATATCATAATTTCAAATATACACTCAATGATATTACTCAACAATCTCATCTTTATGTATTCACTCAAGAGAAATAAACATATGTCCATAAATGACTTACACAGAAATGTTCATAGAAGGTTTATTTATAATAGCCTCCAATCTGGAAAAGAGACTGCTAACACTTTTTGATCAGTGAATGGACAAACATTATAGTATATTTACATGATTAAAGCTATTCAACAATAAACTGAATAAACTTATGTATGCAAAATCATGAAGAAGTCCCAAATATAGGTTTTAAAAATCACTCAAAAGAGTACACAGCATATAATTCCATTTATTAATATACAAAATCCTTTCATAAATTCTGTTGTCAATCCTTTTTTAGAAATGAATTTATTTATTTTAATTGGAGGATAATTACTTTACAATATTGTGATGGTTTTTGCCATACAATATGCATCAGCCAAAAGTATACAAATGTCCCTTCCATCCTGAACTCCCATCTCCCTCTCCAATCTAACCCTCTATAAATTCCACTTATATGACAAAAATGATCTTTTTCTTTTGACAGAAAGAAGCTAAGTTGTTGCCTAGGCCTTGGAGCACATGGGAACTTTTTTGGGTGATGTAAATATTCTACATCTTGATTGTGGAGGCTGTTTCATGGGTCTATACATTGAAAACTTGTTAAACTATAAATGTAAAATGGTTGCATTATACTGTATGCAAATAATACCTCAATAAATTTTACCTTAAAAAACTAAATGATTGCTAGTCTCTGCGTTACCATAATAAAGCAAAGAGTGGCCATCTCAATAGATGTACCAAGAGAATTGATAAAGTCAGCACCTGTTCAGGATTAAAATTCTTGGCAAACTTTATTTTGATTTAATAAAAGGTATTTGCAAACAATATACAGATGGTATCTTACTTGTTCAGTCGCTAAGTTGTGTCCAACTCTTTGTGACCCCATGGACTGCAGTATGCCAGGCTTCCATGTCCTTCACTATCTCCTGGAGCTTGCTCAAATTCATGTCTACTGAGTCTATAATGCTATCAAGCCAGCTCATCCTCTGCCACCCTCTTCTCCTTTTGTTCTAACCCTCTATAAATTCCACTTATATGACAAAAATGATCTTTTTCTTTTGACAGAAAGAAGCTAAGTTGTTGCCTAGGCCTTGGAGCACATGGGAACTTTTTTGGGTGATGTAAATATTCTACATCTTGATTGTGGAGGCTGTTTCATGGGTCTATACATTGAAAACTTGTTAAACTATAAATGTAAAATGGTTGCATTATACTGTATGCAAATAATACCTCAATAAATTTTACCTTAAAAAACTAAATGATTGCTAGTCTCTGCGTTACCATAATAAAGCAAAGAGTGGCCATCTCAATAGATGTACCAAGAGAATTGATAAAGTCAGCACCTGTTCAGGATTAAAATTCTTGGCAAACTTTATTTTGATTTAATAAAAGGTATTTGCAAACAATATACAGATGGTATCTTACTTGTTCAGTCGCTAAGTTGTGTCCAACTCTTTGTGACCCCATGAACTGCAGTATGCCAGGCTTCCATGTCCTTCACTATCTCCTGGAGCTTGCTCAAATTCATGTCTACTGAGTCTATAATGCTATCAAGCCAGCTCATCCTCTGCCACCCTCTTCTCCTTTTGCCTTTAATCTTTCCCAGCATCAAGGTCTTTGAAATGAGTTAACTCTTTGCATCAGGTGGCCAAAGTATTGGAGCTTCAGCCTCAGTATCAGTCCTTCCAAAGAATATTCATGGTTGATTTCTTTCAGTATTGACTGGTTTGATTTCCTTGCAGTCCAAGGGACTCTCAGTAGTCTTTTTCAGCACAACAATTCAAAAGCATCAATTCTCCAACATTCTTTATGTTCCAACGCACACATCTGTACATTCAGTTTAGTTCAGTTCAGTCGCTCAGTCGTGTCCGACTCTTTGTGACCCCATGAATCGCAGCATGCCAGGCCTCCCTGTCCATCACCCCGGAGTTCACCCAAACTCACGTCCATCAAGTCAGTGATGCCATCCAGCCATCTCATCCTCGGTCATCCCCTTTTCCTCCTGCCCCCAATCCCTCCCAGTATTCAGAGCCTTTTACAAAGAGTCAACTCTTCACATGAGGTGACCAAAGTACTGGAGTTTCAGCTTTAGCATCACTCCTTCCAAAGAAATCCCAGGGCTGATCTCCTTCAGAATGGATTGGTTGGATCTCCTTGCAGTCCAAGGGACTCTCAAGAGTCTTCTCCAACACCACAGTTCAAAAGCATCAATTCTTCAGCACTCAGCTTTCTTCACAGTCCAACTCACATCCATACATGACCACTGGAAAAAGCATAGCCTTGACTAGATGGACCTTTGTTGGCAAAGTAATGTCTCTGCTTTTGAATATGCTGTCTAGGTTGGTCATAACTTTCCTTCCAAAGAGTAGGCGTCTTTTAATTTCATGGCTGCAGTCACCATCTGCAGTGATTTTGGAACCCAAATAACGAAAGTCTGACACCGTTTCCACTCTTTCCCCATCTATTTCCCATGAAGTGATGGGATCTGATGCCATGATCTTCGTTTTCTGATTGTTGAGCTTTAAGCCAACTTTTTCACTCTCCTCCTTCACTTTCATCAAGAGGCTTTTTAG
>SJYX01021165.1:21941-57927 GCA_006410675.1 Oreotragus oreotragus | reverse complement strand
AGTTAAATAAGCAGGGTGACAATATATAGTCTTGACGTACTCCTTTTCCTTTTTGGAACCAGTCTGTTGTTCCATGTCCAGTTCTAACTGTTGCTTCCTGACCTGCATATAGGTTTCTCAAGAAGCAGGTTAGGTGGTCTGGTATTCCCATCTTTTTCAGAATTTTCCACAGTTTCTTGTGATCCACACAGTCAAAGGCTTTGGCATAGTCAATAAAGCAGAAATAGATGTTTTTCTGGAACACTCTTGCTTTTTCGATGATCCAGCAGATGTTGGCAATTTGATCTCTGGTTCCTCTGCCTTTTCTAAAATCAGCTTGAACATCTGGAAGTTGATGGTTCACATATTGCTGAAACCTGGCTTGGAGAATTTTGAGCATTACTTTACTAGTGTGTGAGATGAGTGCACTTGTGTGGTATTTTGAGCATTCTTTGGCATTGCCTTTCTTTGGGAATGGAATGAAAACTGACCTTTTCCAGTCCTGTGGCCACTGCTGAGTCTTCCCAATTTGCTGGCATATTGAGTGCAGTACTTTCTGTACATTACTGCTGGAAAAAACCCATTGCTTTGATTTTACAGACCTTTGTCATCAAGGTGATGTCTCTGCTTTTTAATATGGTGTCTAGGTTTGTCATAGCTTTCCTTCCATGGAGCAAGCATCTTTTAATTTCATGGCTGCAGTCATCACTGGCAGTGATTTTGGAGCCCAAGAAAATAAAATCTAAAAAAAAAAAAAAGAAAAGAAAATAAAGTCTATCACTGTTTCCCCTTCTATTTGCTATGAAGAAGTGGGACCAGATGTCATGATCTTTGTTTTTTGAATATTGAGTTTCAAGTCAGCTTTTTCACTTTCCTTTTTCACCCTCATCAAGGGGCTCTTTAGTTCATTTTCACTTTCTGCCATTAGAGTGATATCTTCTGCACATCTGAGGTTATTGATATTTTTCCTGGCAGTCTTGATTCCAGCCTGTGATTCATCCAGCCCAGCATTTTGCATGAAATACTCTGCATACTTTATATAAATAGGGTGACAATATACAGCCTTGTCATACTCCTTTCCCAATTTTGAACCAGTCAGTTGTTCTATGTCTAGTTATAATTGTTGCTTCTTGATCCACATACAGGTTTCTCAGGAGGCAGATAAGGTGGTCTGGTATTTCCATCTCTTTCAGAATTTTCCACAGTTTATTGTGGTCCACACAGTCATAGGTTTTAATGTAACAAAGCAGTGAAAGTGTTAGTTGCTCAGTTGTGTCCGACTCTTTGTGGCCCTATGGACTGTAGTGTCCATGGAATTCTCAATGCAAGAATACTGGAGTGGCTTGCCATTTCCTTCTCCAGGGGATTTTCCTGACTTGGAGTTTGAACCCAGGTCTCCCACATTGCAGGTAGATTCTTTACTGTCAGAGCCACCAGGAAAGACCTAATGAAGCAGAAGTAAATGTTTTTCTGGAATTCCTTTGCTTTCTCTATGATCCAGTGAATGTTGAAAACTCGATCTCTGGTTCCTCTGCCTTTTCTTAACCCAGCTAGTATACCTGTAAGTTCTTGGTTCACGTACTGCTAAAGCCTAACTTGAAGGATTTTGAGTATAACCTTACTTACCCCACTTACTAGCGTGTGAAATGAGTGCAGTTGTACTGTAGTTTGAACATTCTTTGGCATTGCCCTTCTTTGTTAGATTTACATCTGTTTCTTTTTAATGCTAATGTAAATGGCATTATGCCTTAATTTCAAATTCCCATTGTTCGTTGCAGATGTATAGGAAAGTGATTGAGTTTTGTATATTAACCTTGTCTACAGTATTGCTATAATCATTATTTCTAGGATGATTTTCTGCTGATTCTTTGGATTTTTTTTACAAAGACAATCATACTATCTGTGAAAACAAAATCAACTTTAGATCTTCCATCCCGATATGTATGCCTTTATTTACCTTTCTTGTCTTATTACATTAGCCAAGACTTGCAGTATGATGTAGGAGTGGTGAGTGAGGACATCCTTGCCTTGTTCCTGATCTTGGGAAAGCATTTCTAGTTTCTTGCCTTTAAGTATAATGTTAACTGTAGGAGTTTTTTGTAGGCATTCCTTATTGAATTAAAGAAATTTCTCTCTATTCCCAGTTTGCTTAGAGTTTTTATCATGAATAGGTGCTGAATTTTGTCAGATGCATTTTTTTGCATCTATTGATTGATTTTTCTTCTTTAGCCAGCTGATATGATGGATTAAATTAATTGATTTCCTTAGTTGGAGCAGCCTTGCATACCTAGAATAGATTGCACTTGTTGTGTAATTCTTTTTATACATTATTGGATTATATTTGCCTGTATTTTGTTCAGGATTTTTGATTCTAAGGGAGAAAAATAAAGTGCCAGAAACTGTCCCTGAAGATACACCAGCTTCAACTGAAATAATCTCAAAAAGGTAATGCAACAACAAAGACAAGAACTAATGGAAATCAGGACAATGGTATATGATCCAAATAAGAATATCAACAAAGAGAAGTTATAAGATGGAAAAAAAAAATTCTGGAGCTGAAAGCTATAAGAACTAAATGACAGAATTAACTCGGGAAGTTCAACAGACTTGATTAGACAAAAGGAAAAATCAGTGAGCTTAAAGATAGGACATTTGAAATTAGTGAGTCTGAGGAGAAGAAATTTTAAAAAAGAATGAAAACAAATGAAGAAAGCCTAAGGGACTCATGGGACACAATAAAGGAGGCAAATATACAAATTATGGGAGTCCCAGAAAGAGATATGACAAGGTGACAAAGAGATTATTTGAAGAAATAATAGCTAAAAATTTACCAAATGAAAGGAAAGATGACTCTACTAATCCAAGAACTTAACAAATGTTAAGATTAAAAAAAAATCCATAGCATGAAATATAATTCAGTTGTTGAAAGTGAAAGACAATGAGAGAATTTTGAAAGTAGCAAGTGAAAAACAACTCATAACTTACACGGAGTCTTCAATAAAATCTTCAACCAATTTATCAGCAGAAACCTTGGAGACCAGAAAAAATAGAATAAAATATTTAAGATACTGAAAGAACTGTCAATTCTTTCTTTTTCATGTTAAAATAGACTTTATTTTCCTCCCAGCTTTATTGGGATATAATTGACCAAATTAAATTATATATAAGTAAAATGTACAACTTGATGATTTGATAAGCATAAACATTGTGAAATGATTAACATAATCATATTAATTAATACATCCATCACTTAAGGGTTTTTTTTTTTTTGGTGAAAATCTTTAAGATCTACTCTTAACAAATTTCAAGTATAAATTAAATATTATTAACTATAGTTACCATGCTGTACATTAGATAACCAGAGTTTATTAATCTTATAACTCATATCCATTGACAAGAATATCTCCATTCCAAGGTCACTGGTTTGATCTCCATGGGGCCAAGTTTGCTTGCTACTTTGAGCTTCCCTTGTGGCTCAGATGGTAAAGAAACAGCCTGCAATGTGGGAGACTTGGGTTCAATCCCTGGGAAGGGAAGATCCCCTGGAGGAGGGCATGGCAACCCACTCCAGGTATTCTTGTCTGGATAATTCCCATGGACAGAGGAGCCTGGCAGGTTACGGGCCATGGGGTCACAAAAAGTCAGACATGACTGAGTGACTAAGCACAGCACAGCAGCCCCCATTAATCACCACTTTACTGCCTGTTTCTGTGAGTTTCACTTTTTTTTTTTTTAGATTCCACCTATAAGTGAGGATAATATCTCCTTCTGCTTCATTAACTACTCTAAAGCCTTTGGCTGTGTGGATCACAACAAACTGGGAAATTCTTCAAGAGATGGAAATACCAGACCACTTTATTTGCTTCTTGAGAAATCTGTATGCTGGTCAAGAAGCAACAGTTAGAACCAGACATGGAACAACCTACTGGTTCCAAATTGGGAAAGGAATACATCAAGGCTGTATATCGTCACCTTGCTTATTTAACTTATATGAAGAGTACATAATGCAAAATGCTGGACTGGATGAAACACAAGCTGGAATCAAGATTGCAGGGAGAAATATCAATAACCTCAGAAATACAGGTGACACCACCCTTATGGCAGAAAGTGAAGAGGAACTAAAAAGCCTCTTGATTACCAGACCACTTTATTTGCTTCTTGAGAAATCTGTATGCTGGTCAAGAAGCAACAGTTAGAACCAGACATGGAACAACCTACTGGTTCCAAATTGGGAAAGGAATACATCAAGGCTGTATATCGTCACCTTGCTTATTTAACTTATATGAAGAGTACATAATGCAAAATGCTGGACTGGATGAAACACAAGCTGGAATCAAGATTGCAGGGAGAAATATCAATAACCTCAGAAATACAGGTGACACCACCCTTATGGCAGAAAGTGAAGAGGAACTAAAAAGCCTCTTGATGAAAGTGAAAGAGGAGAGTGAAAAAACTGGCTTAAAACTCAACATTCAAAAAATGAAGATCATGGCATCCGGTCTCATCACTTCGTGGCAAATAGATGGGGAAACAATGGAAACCAGACCACCTTACTTGCCTTCTGAGATATCTGTATGCTGGTCAAGGCTGTGCACCTGAAACATATAATATTGTACCTCTGCTGCTGCTGCTGCTGCTGCTAAGTCGTGTCAGTCATGTCCGATTCTGTGTGACCCCATAAACATCAGCCCACCAGGCTCCTCTGTCCCTGGGATTCTCCAGGCAAGAATACTGGAGTGGGTTGCCATTTCTTTCTCCAATGCATTCATGCATACTAATTCGCTTGTCATGTTCGACTCTGTGTGACCCTATGGACAGCAGCCCTCCAGGCTCCTCTGTCCACAGGATTCTCCAGGCAAGAATACTGGAGTGGGTTGCCATTGCCTTCTTCTCAACTATGCCTAAATAAAAAAGAATACACACAGATGGGCGACAATTACTTGAAAAGCTGTTCAACATAATCAGAGAAATTTGAAATCAGAATCACAATGAAATATTACTTCACATTTGTTAGGATGTCTTTAGCAAAAAGTCAAAAGATAACCTGTATTGGCAAGAATGTGGAAAAAAGAGTATGCTTGTCCACTATTGGTGGGAATGTAAATATGTACAGCCATTACGGAAAACATATGGAAGCTTCTAAAACAAACAAACAAACAAACAAACATATAATCAGCAACCCCACCTCTAAGTATGTATTCAAAGAAATAGAATTATCTCAAAGAGATATCAGCACTCTCATGTTCATTGTTGCATTATTCGTGAAGGAAGATCTGGAAAAAACCATATGGATAATGTGTCCATAAGGGTAATAAAGATATATATATATATGAACATTATTCAGCCATAAGAAATAACACAATCCTAACTTTTGTGACAATGTGGATAAAGCTGGATCTCATTATACTAAATAAAAGAAGCCAGACAGAGAAAAACAAATCTATATCCTCAGTTATCAGTCAGTTTAGTTTAGTTGCTCAGTCACGTCTGACTCTTTGTGACCCCATAGACTGCAGTATGCTAGGCTTCCCTAGCCATTACTAACTCCCGGAGCTTGTCCATTGAGTTCGTGATGACATCCAAGCATCTCATCCTCAGTTGTCTCCTTCTCCTCCTGCTTTCAATCTTTCCCAGCATCAGGGTCTTTTCCAATGAGTCCAATCTTCCCATCAGGGGGCCAAAGTATTGGAGCTTCAGCTTACTTTCAATCTTAGCTTTGATCAGATGAACCTTTATCAGTAATGTTTCTGCTTTTTAATATGCTGTCTAAGATGGTCATAGCTTTTCTTCCAACGAGCAAGTGTTTTTTAATTTCACGGTTGCAGTCGCCATCTGCAGTGATTTTGGAGTCCAAGAAATATAGTCTTGACAACCAAAGCTGAAAGAAAGATCACCACAGAAGAGTCAAGATGGCAGAATAAAAGGATGCAGAATTTGTCACTCTTCATAAGTACATAAATAATTCATCTACAAACAGAACAATTTCCACAGAGCACTTGCTTGACATTAGCATAAGACTGGACACCTAAAAGAATGAAAGACAGAAGATAAAAAAGTATAATAAAAAAATGGACCAGTAACTCTTGTGGGGAGCTGAAGGTGATGGGAGGCTCCATCACTCAGAAAAACTCCATCACAGTGGGGAAATCAGCTAGGACAGGAAAATACCTTTGGGAAATCAAAGGAGAATGCAGCAGATGGTCTGTGGAAGGCAGGACAAAGTAAGAACAGCATGCAGAGGTGATCCTAAGATGGCGGAGGAATAGGATGGGGAGACCACTTTCTCCCTGACAAATTCATCAAAAGATCTTTTGAATGCTGAGCAACTTCCACAAAACAGCTTCTGAATGCTGGCGGATGACACCAGGCACCCAGAAGGGTAGTCCATTCTCGTTTAAAGGAGGTAGTACAAAATATAAAAGACAAAAAGAGTGACAAAAGAGAGGGACGGAGACCCATCCTGGTGAGGGAGTTGAGAAGGAGGAGAAGTTTCCAAACACCAGGAAACCCTCTCACTAGCAGGTCTGTGGGGAGTTTTGGAATCTCAGAGGGCAACATAACCAAGAGGGAAAACAAAAACAAAAAACAAACTCCACAGAATATGTGCCTTAACCGCAACTCCCAGCGGAGAAAGCCCAAACACTCATGTCTGCCACCAGTGAGCAGGACAGGTGAGGGTTGCATGCTTAGGGTAAGGACCAGGCCTGCATGCCCTGAGGACAGTCTGAGGGAGTTAACATGAGATAGCAACCCAAACTGTGGGATAGCCAGAGAGAGAGAGAAGAAAAAAAGAGAGAGAGAGAACTTTCCCTTGAAAAGCTCTAACCTAAGGCACAGGCTGGCCTGCTCACAGAACAAAGGATTGAGTGAATACCAAAGGAGAGCTAGCCAGCTACGGACAGGCCCATCCGCCCAATGGAGGCAGAGAGGCAGGCAGGCGACAGCCAGAGCCAGAAGGCAAGGGACAATCTTGGCCTCAGAGATGGCATCCACCACCAAACTGTGAGCAGGCTCCCAGTTGCTAACCAAATCTTCCTGGGATCCTGGACGGTTGACATCTGCCAGGAGAGTCACAACCTGAGATCCCCAGAGGAGACACACGGCACACCTGAGACGGCGCTCTTGCGGCACACCCAGGAAACTGAGCAGCTGGGACTGGGGAGGTGATAAGACACACCACACACCTGGGATAGTGCACTCACCAAGCACCTGGTTGCCTGATCTGTTCGCACCTGGGAAGGGCACAAAACGCATGTCAAACTGAGTCTGTGCCTTTGTGGAGTACCCGAGAACCTGAACCTGAGCAGCTTAGGCATGGGAAGTGCATGTAACACAGGGGCTGCTTTGGACAGTTCCCCTTCAGAGCAACCTGGAGCCTGAGCAGTGTAGACTGGGAAAGCACAGGCACCATGAGCTGGGGCAAAGCCAGTATGGTCCATACACTGCATGCACTCCCCACACATGCCAGTGATACTTGTTTGCAGTGTTCCTCCCTCTCCACAGCACAACTGAACAAGTGAGCATAAATAAGTGACCACCTTCGCCCCCTTTTGTCAGGGTGGAAATTAGACACTGAAGAGACTTGCAAACAGAAGAAGCCAAAATAAACAAAGAAGAGGGAGCCGCTCTAGAAGTGACAGGGGCAACAGATGAAAACCCTGTAGTTAGCATTGACTAAGCATTGAATGACAGAGGATGAGATGGCTGGATGACATCACCAACTCGATGGACATGAGTCTGAGTGAACTCCAGGAGTTGGTGATGGACGGGGAGGCCTGGCATGCTGCGATTCATGGGGTCGCAAAGAGTCGGACATGAATGAGCGACTGAATTGACCTGAACTGAACTGAAGCATTGGAAGAGGCCTATAGACCTTGAGAAGAAGTTTAAGCTGGAACAAGAAACTATCTGAAATTGAACTGACCCCACACTGCCTTCGACAGCTTCAGAGAAATTCCTAGATATATTTTTACTATTATAATTTTTAAGTTCTTCATTACTCCTTTAATTTTCATTTTTATAACCTACTATTACCTTTAAAAAATAGACCCTATTTTTAAAGCAAATTTCACATGTGCAGTTTTTATAATTTTTATGATTGATTTTATTTTGCATTTTTAATACTGTATTTTTGAGAATCTAAACTCTAGATTTTTAATCTTTGCTTTTTGGTATTTGTTATCAATTTTATACCTTTAAGAATCTAATCGTCAGTATCTATTTTTACTTCAGTATCCATTTAAAGGTGTGATTACTGATTTGATTCCTGGGTTGGGAAGATCCCCTGGTGGAGGGCATGGCAACCCACTCCAATATTTTTGCCTGGAGAATCCCATGGATGGAGGAGCCTGGCGGGCTGAAGTCCATGGTGTCACAAAGTCAGACACGATGAAGCAACTAAGCACAGCAAAGCACAGCACAGCACAGCACAGCACAAACTTACCTAAGGAGGCAAAAGACCTGTTATGCAGAAAACTGTTAAGATACTGGCTATAGAAATCAAAGACCTCATTAACTGAAGGAGAGATATACCATGTTCTTTGTTTGAAAGAATCAATATTATGAAGATGACCATACTATCCAAAGCAATCTATAGATCCAATGCAACCAAATTACAATGGCATTTTCTACAGAACTTGAACCAAAAATTTATAATTTGCATGTAAACATAAAAGACCCTGAGTAGCCAAAACAACCTTGAGAAAGAAAAAGGGAAGAATTAAACTCATGCAGATGCTTTACCGTCTGAGCCACCAGGGAAGCCCCTGTTATTGTTCAGTCACTGTCTTTTCTGACTCTTTGCAACCCCATGAACTGCAGCACACCAGACTTCCCTGTCCTTCACAATCTCCTGGAGTTTTCTCAAACTCATGTCTATTGAGTCAATAACGCATTCCAAACATCTCATCCTCTATAGTCTCCTTCTCCTCCTGCTTTCAATCTTCCCCAGCATCAGGGTCTTTCCCAATGAGTCAGCTTTTTGCACCAGGTGGCCAAAGTATTGGAGCTTTAGCATCAGTCCTTCCAATGAACATTCAGGGTTGATTTCCTTTAGGATTGACTAATTTTAACTCCTTGCTGTCCAAGGAATCTTGAGTCTTCTCCAGCAACATGATTTGAAAGCATTAATTCTTAGGTGCTCAGACTTCTTTATGGTCCAACTGTCACATCCATATGTGACTACTGGAAAAACCATAGCTTTGACTAGATGGGCCTTTGTTGGCAAAGTAATGNTTGACTAATTTTAACTCCTTGCTGTCCAAGGAATCTTGAGTCTTCTCCAGCAACATGATTTGAAAGCATTAATTCTTAGGTGCTCAGACTTCTTTATGGTCCAACTGTCACATCCATATGTGACTACTGGAAAAACCATAGCTTTGACTAGATGGGCCTTTGTTGGCAAAGTAATGTCTTTGCTTTTTAATCCACTCTCTAGGTTTTTCATAGCTTTTCTTCCAAACAGCAAATGTCTTTTAATTTTCTGGCTGCAATCACGGTCCACAGTGATTTTGGAACCCAAGAAAATAAAGTCTTTCACTGTTTCCACTTTTCCCCCCATCTATTTGCCATGTAGTGATGGGACTGGATGCCACTATCTTAGTTTTTTGAATGTTGAGTTTTAAACCAGATTTTTCACTCTCCTCTTTCACCCTCATCAAGAGGCTTTTTAGTTCCTATTCGCTTTCTGCCATTAGAGTGGTATCATCTGCATATCTAAGATTGTTGATATTTCTCCTGGGATTCTTGATTCCAGCTTGTGAATCATCCAGCCTGGTATTTCACATGATGCACTCTGCATATAAGTTAAGTAAAAAGGGTGATAATATATAGCCTTGATGTACTCCTTTCCCAGTTTTGAAACAGCTTATTGTTCCATGTCTGGTTCTAACTGCTGCTTTTTGCCCTGCATACAGGCTTCTCAGGAACAGGTAAGGTGGCCTGGTATTCCCATCTCTTGAAGAATTTTTTCCGGTTTGTTGTGATCAACACAATCAAAAGCTTTAGTGTAGTCAATGAAGCAGAAGTAGATTTTGGGGGGAATTTCTTTGCTTTTTCTGTGATCCAGTGGATGTTGGCAATTTGATCTCTGTTTCCTCTGTGTTTTCTAAATCCAGCTTGTACATCTCAAACTCTCAGTTCACATACTCCTGGAGCCTAGCTTGAATTATTTTAATCATATTCTTTCTTCCCTGACTTCAGACTATTCTACAAAGCTACAGTCATCACCTCACACCAGTCAGAATGGCAATCATTAAAGAAAAATACAAAGAATAAATGCTGGAATCGATGTGGAGAAAACAGAACCCCCTTGCACTGTTAGTGGGAATGCAATTGATACAGCCACTGTGGAAATAAGTATGGATGTGCCTTATAAAACTAAAATTAGAACTACCATATGACCCTGCTATCCCACCACTGGGCATAAACCCTGAGGAAAACCATAATTCAAAAAGACACATATACCTCAGTATTCATTGCAGCACTATTTACAGCAGCCGGGACATGGAAGCCACCTAACTGTCCACTGATAGATGAATGGGTAGAGAAGATTTAGTACATATATGAAATGGAATATTACTGAGCCATAAAAAGAACAAAGTTGGGTCATTTGTAGTGATGTGGATGGCCTTAGAGTCTGTCATAGAGACTGAACTATGTAAGAAAAGGGAAAAACAAGTATCATATATTAACACATATATATCACATATATATGAAATATAGGGGCTACTCAGGTGGCTCAGATGGTAAAGAGTTTGCCTGCAATGCAGGAGATCCAGGTTCAAACCCTGGGTCAGAATGAATTCCTCCTACAAGGGATTGGCTACCCACTCCAGTATTCTTGCCTGGAGAATTTCATGGACAGAAGGGCCTGGCAGGCTATAGTCCATGGGATCACAAAGAGTCAAACATGATTTCACCCTTTCACTTTCATGGAATCTAGGAAAAGTATACAAATGAACCTATTTACAGGGCAGGGATATAGATGAAAATGTAGAGAATGGATAAGAGGGCACAGGAGAGGAAAGCGATTGTGGGATTAATTGAGAGAGTAGCATTGACATATATACACTACCATGTGTAAAATACATAGCTATTGGGAGGCTTCTGTATAGCACAGGGAGCTCAGCTTGGTGTTCTCTGATGACCTAGAGGGGTAGGATGGGGGTTTGGTGGGAGGCTGATGAGGGAGGGGATATATGTATACATATAGCTGATTCACTTTAACAGAATAAACTCACACAACATTATAAGAAATTATACTCCAATAATGATAAAAATAAGAAAGATCACCATATAACTTGGTAGGACAAAAGTAAAAAAAAAAAGAATAAGGATGGAACTTGTGTCTCTGGGAGTGAGTTCTCAAGAGAAAAGTTTCTTCTCCCTTGGAACCCACTTCAGGAACTAGAAGGTCAGCTGGGACAGTTAGGGAACCTCATTGAGAGATCAGCCCAAACCATATTCACCATGTTACCACAATCCCCAGCCTGACACACAAAGCATGCATGTTAGTATGTTAGCTGGGTGCTGAAACTTGGACTTCAATGGAAAGACTCAAAGAGAAGACTTGGTTTGGCTGCATGAAAACAGCCCAAAGGGCTTAAGGTGTGTTCTTTACTGCAACTGAGGTTGTACCACATAAGATAGAGCCTATGTCCAGTATAGGAGCCCCACTGTTATCATGCATGTGAAGGGAACAACATGGCTCTGCCATAGCAGCCTTATTCTTAGTATGTTCATAGGGGTTGAAGCAAAGCTTTGGGATTGCGTAAGGACCAGTGGATCACTCACATGCAGAAGCAGTGCTTAAATCTAAGTGAATTCCTGGTGGATGTGCTACTTCAGTGGATTCACACTGGTGGCTTTGTGAATGCAGCTCTTGGGGGACATCTGAGTTGATTACTGTACTCTCATAGCTGAGGTGTATCAGATGTCAGCAGCAGCAGACTTTGTGGCCAGTTACATGCAGAAGCAAGGCTGAAACTCGAGCTGATTACCAACATCCCCACAGTGGAAGTGGGGCCAGGGCAGTGCCAACAACTGTGTATTTTTTGAGGAAACACACCAGGTGACAAGTGCTGTCATAGAGTTGCATGTCCTGAGAGACAACTCCTGGGGAGAAACACACAGCAGCTCCTTTCCAAGTGGGAAATCTCCTTTCCCAGCACTCCAGTCCCACTTACCTTCCACCAAGGTGTATAACAGTTTCAGGGGATCTCTACTCCAACAACTAGGGAGCAAACTCTGCCCCTGATAGAGCAAAGAGGATGTCCCACCCAACATCCACTTCAGGTTATGGTCACCACAACACCAATCACACCACTATCAAAGGACTAATAGGCAACACATTCTGAGGAAGGATGTGGCAGGCATCCATACCAAATATAGTCCTTGCAACAAAAATATTGGGGTCACACAGCCTACACAAGGATGCTCTTGCATAAAAACAGACCTTCAATATCACAGTAAATAAATGTATCTCCTAAATTTGTAGAGCCAGAGGAATATAAGCAAAATAAAAAGTCAAGGAACAACTCCCAATTAAAAGTTGGGAGTTTTATCTTGAAGAACTCAATAAAGCCCCTGAATGAAATACACACACACACACACACACACATACACACACACACACCTCTGATATAGGAACACCTAAATGTGTAAAATAAATGCTAACAGACATAAAAGATGAAATTGACAGGAATTAAATAATAGTAGGAGACTTTGCCACCCCACTGACATCAATAGACAGACCATCCAGATAGAAAAAAACAGTAGGGCAACAAAAGTCCTAAATAACATAATAGACCAGTTGGACTTCACTGACATCTACTGGACACTACGTTAAAAGAAACAACAACAACAACAACAATAACAAAACCCAACTGAACTAAAAAACAAACAAACAAACAACAATAAACCCAAACCAGAAAATACACTGTTTTCAAGTGCTCATAGAGCATTCTGTAGGATAGACCACATACTAAATCACAAAACAATTAATTTAAATTTAAGCAGATAATCATTATTTCAACCATCTTTTCTGACTACAAGAAGCATGTTTCTAGTATGAAACTGGAAATAATCAACAGAAAGAAAAGCAGGAAAAAATAGCTATCATGGGGAGATTAAACAACATGCAACTAAAAACCCAATGGATTAACAATGAAACCAAAGAAGAAATCAGAAAATACCCTGAGACAAGTGACAATGAAAACACAACCTTACAAAAATCTATGAGACAAAAACAGTTCTAAGAGGGAAGCTTATAATGATATAGGCCTTCCTCAAGAAACAAGAAAAATTTCAAATAAACAACCTAACCTACCACCTAAAACATTTAGGGGGAAAAAAGAACAAAATCCAAAGTCACCAGGATAAAGGAAGTAATAAAAATTAAAGAGGAAATGAATAAAATAGGGATTAAAAAACAAGAGAAAATATTAATAAAACCAAGAATTGTTCTATTCTTAAAAGATAAACAAAGTTGACAAACTTCTAGCCAAAATCACCAAGAAGAAAAGAGTACCCAAATAAATAAAATAAGAAATGAAAAAGAAATAACATCTGATACCACAGACATACAGAAAAATCATAAGACAATAGTATGAATAGTTATATGCCAACAAACCATACAACTTAGAAGAAATGGACACATTTTTAGAAACATGCATCCTGCCAAAACTGATTCAAGAAGATGCAGATAATTTGACTACTCAAATTGTAATGAAATCTCTAATAAAATAACATTGCAAACAAAAACCCAGGGCAAGACAGCTTCATTGGGGGATTCTACTGAACATACAAGGAATAACCGATACTCTACCCTTCTCAAGCTATTACAAAGCATTGAAGAGGAAGGAACATTTGCAAATTCCTTCTATGAACCCACCATCACCGTTATACCAAAGCCAAACAAAGAAACTACAAAAAAAGAGAAAATTATATATAGAGTGGAATATTACTCAACCATAAAAAGAACAAGATAATGCTACTTGCAGCAATATGGATGGACCTAGAAATTGTCGTACTGAGTGAAGTCAGATACAGAAATACAAATATATGATACTGCTCATATTTAGAATCTAAAAACAAAGGTACAAATGAACTTATTTACAATATGGAAAGAGAGTCATGCATGTAGAAAACAAATTTATAGTTACCAAGAGATGGGGTGGGAGAGATAAATTGGGAGGTTGGAATTATATATACACATTATCATATAAAAAATAGATGACTCAGACGAACCTGCTGTACAGCAGAGGGAACTCTACTTAATACTCTGTAATGGCCTATATGGGAAAAATCTTAAGAAAAGAGTGAATATACATACATGTATAACTGATTCGTTTTGCTGTATAGCAGAAACTAACACAACATTGTAAATAGATTATAATAAAATTTTTTTTAAAATTAGACCAATATCTTTGATGAAAAAAGATGCAAAAATCCTCCATAGTATATTAGGAAAATGAATCCAACAATACATAAAAAGGATCATACAGCATGATAAAGTTAGGTTTATTCCAGCATCACAAAGATGATTCAACATATACAAACTAATCAGTGTGATACACCATAGTAACAAAAGGAAAGACAAAATCAATATNTATCTTTGATGAAAAAAGATGCAAAAATCCTCCATAGTATATTAGGAAAATGAATCCAACAATACATAAAAAGGATCATACAGCATGATAAAGTTAGGTTTATTCCAGCATCACAAAGATGATTCAACATATACAAACTAATCAGTGTGATACACCATAGTAACAAAAGGAAAGACAAAATCAATATAATCATCTTAATAGATGCAAAAAATATTTGAGAGAATTCAATATCCATTCATGATAAAAAAAAAAAAAACTCACCAAAGTGAGTATAGAGGAAACATATCTCAACCTAATAAAAGCTATTTATGACAAGCACACAGCCCACATAATCATCAATGGTGAAAAGCTGAAAGCCTTTCCACTAAATTCAGGAAAAAGACAAGGATGCCCACTCTCACAACTTCTATTCAACATAGTATTTAAGTCCTAGCCCCAGCTGTCAGACCAGGAAAAGAAGTAGAAGGTATCCAAATTGGAAAGGAAGATGTGTAACTGTCACTATGCAGATCACATAATAATCTATATATAGAACCCTAACATCTTCACACAGAAACTGTTAGAACTAATAAAAGATTTCAGCAAGGTTAAGATACAAATATCTGTTGCATTTCTTTATACTAACAATTAAATATTTGAAAAGTTTAAAAATATTGTTTAAAATTGTGTCAAAAAATAAAATATCTGAACGAGATGATGCTGTGAAAGTGCTGCACTCCATGTGCCAGCAAATATGGGAAACTCAGCAGTGGCCACAGGACTGGAAAAGGTCAGTTTTCATTCCAATCCCAAAGAAAGGTAACGCCAAAGAATGCTCAAACTACTGCACAATTGCACTCATCTCACACGCTAGTAAACCGATGCTCAAAATTCTCCAAGCCAGGCTTCAGCAATACGTGAAGTATGAAGTTCCAGATGTTCAAGCTGGTTTTAGAAAAGGCAGAGGAACCAGAGATCAAATTGCAAACATCCACTGGATCATCAAAAAAGCAAGAGAATACCAGAAAAACATCTACTTCTGCTTTATTGATTATGCCAAAGCCTTTGTTTTGGGAGCCGCGTTAGGCATTACTGACAAAATGGAGGCACGGCCCCAACCCCCTCTCCTCATCTCGCAGGCATGGTCCCGGGATGAAAGAGTTAGGGCTTATGATTCTGACTTGTTCTTTCCTTTCTTCGGTTGAGTTGGCTGGAAAGAATGTTAAGGTGCTTGAGAGAAGCATGAGAAAGCAGAAAGCCTTCTGCAGTTGTGCCCAGAAAATAATCTATAAAATAAACCATTGATATTTGTTCAAGGATCTTTACAAAGAATGTTCCAGGATGAGCACATAGGCCACAGCTTGAGGCCATGGGAAGGATTGTTTTCTGAGACTTGTTTGTGAGGGAAATATTTATGGCAAAAGAAGTTTGGTGAGTTTAGGGTTTAGGAATAATTAAGAATAGCTCATGGCATCTGGTCCCATCACTCCATGGGAAATAGGTGAAGAAACAGTGGAAAAGTGTCAGACTTTATTTTTGGGGGCTCCAAAATCACTGTAGATGGTGACTGAAGCCATGAAATTAAGACGCTTACTCCTTGGAAGAAAAGTTATGACCAACCTAGATAGCATATTCAAAAACAGAGACATTACTTTGCCGACTAAGGTCCACCTAGTCAAGGCTATGGTTTTTCCAGTGGTCATGTATGGATGTGAGAGTTGGACTGTGAAGAAGGCTGAGTGCCGAAAAATTGATGCTTTTGAACTGTGGTGTTGGAGAAGACTCTTGATATTCCCTTAGACTGCAAGGAGATCCAACCAGTCCATTCTGAAGGAGATCAGCCCTGGGATTTCTTTGGAAGGAATGATGCTAAAGCTGAAACTCCAGTACTTTGGCCACCTCATGCAGAGTTGACTCATTGGAAAAGACTCTGATGCTGGGAGGGACTGGGGGCAGGAGGAGAAGGGGACGACTGAAGATGAGATGGCTGGATGGCATCACTGACTCAATGGACGAGAGTCTGAATGAACTCTGGGAGTTGGTAATGGACAGGGAGGCCTGGCGTGCTGCAATTCATGGGGTCACAAAGAGTCGGACACGACTGAGCGACTGAACTGAACTGAACTAAAGAATAGCTAGAAGCCTTTTTAGGAGATAGTGGTCTTAAGATGCTAGGGGCAAACGGGATTTAGAAAGATAAAAAATAAACTGAGGAATGTAGCATGAGTTACAATATAATCACAGTTAAGTATAGGACACAGAAAGTAAATAATAGATAGTAAAGCCAATTCTAAGAGAATCACTGAAGCAGGAATTCTGTTTGAAGGACAACAATGATTTCTGGAGACAGTAAATCTGGGTAGGGGAAACTAAAAATGTCAAACCTCTGACCTAATGCTTTTGTCAAAGTATAAAAGAAAACTTGAAGCTTGAAATAAACATGTAGTTCTGTACTATGAGTCAGAGGCTACATCATCATCTGCTGACACCGCTCACCCCTTCAGGCTGATTCCCTGGCTGCTGGAGCTGGACTCTGGCACCTTTGTCTGTGTGGATCACAATAAACTGTGGGAAATTCTGAAAGAGATGGGAATGCCAGACCACCTGACCTGCCTCTTGAGAAATCTGTATGCAGGTCAGGAAACAGCAGTTAGAACTGGACATGGAACAACAGACTGGTTCCAAATAGGAAAAGGAGTACGTCAAGGCTGTATATTGTCACTCTGTTTATTTAACTTATATGCAGAGTACATCATGAGAAACACTGGGCTGGAGGAAGCACAAGCTGAAATCAAGATTGCCAGGAGAAATATCAATAACCTCAGATAGGCAGATGACACCAACCTTATGACAGAAAGTGAAGAATTAAAGATCCTCTTGATGAAAGTGAAAGAGGAGAGTGAAGAAGTTGGCTTAAAGCTCAACGTTCAGAAACTAAGATCATGGCATCTGGTCCCATCACTTCATGGCAAATAGGTGGGGAAACAGTGGAAACAGTGTCAGACTTTATTTTTTCTGGGCTCCAGAATCACTGCAGATGGTGACTGCAGCCATGAAATTAAAAGACACTTACTCCTTGGAAGGAAAGTTATGACCAAACTAAATAGCATCTTCAAAAGCGGAGTTCATGTACACCCATGGCGGATTCATATCAATGTATGCCAAAACCAGTAGAGTACTGTAAAGTAAAATAAATAAAAAAATAAAAGTAATGGAAAACCTAAAAAAAAAAAAATTAAAAAAAAGATAAAAAAAAAAAAAAAGCAGAGACATTACTTTGCCAACAAAGATTCGTCTATTCAAGGCTATGGTTTTTCCAGTGGTCATGTATAGATATGAGAGTTGGACTATAAAGAGGGCTGAGCACCAAAGTATTGATGATTTTGAACTGTGGTGTTGGAAAAGACTCTTGAGAGTCCCTTGGACTGCAAGGAGATCCAACCAGTCCATCCTAAAGGAGTTCAGTCCTGGGTTCTTTGGAAGGACTGATGCTAAAGCCGAAAGCCCAATACTTTGGCCACCTGATGCGAAGAGCTGACTCATCAGAAAAGACCCTGATGTTGGGAAAGATTGAAGGCAGGAGGAAAAGGGGATGACACAGGATAAGATGGTTGGATGGCATCACCAACTCAATGGAAATGGGTTTGGGTGGACTCCAGCAGTTGGTGATGGACATTGAGGCCTGGTGTGCTGCAGTTCATGGGGTCTCAAAGAGTCGGACACGACTGAGTGACTGAACTGAACTGAACTGGAAATGGCCATACTACCCAAAGAAACCTACAGATTTAATATAATTCTTATCAAAATGCCCATGAGATATTTAACATATTTCACATTTCACACACACACACACACAAAAACAGCTAGCACAGTCAAAAAAAAAAAAAAAAGGCAGAAGATCTAAATAGATGTTTTTTCCAAAGAAGACATACAGATAGCTAACAGGCACCTGATAAGGTGCTCAACATCACTAATTATTCAGTTCATTTCAGTTCAGTTGCTCATTCATGTCCAACTCTTTGTGACCCCATGAACTGCAGCATGCCAGGTCTCTCTGTCCATCACCAAGTCTCAGAGTTTACCCCAACTCATATCCACTGAGTCGGTGATGTCATCTAACCATCTCATACTCTGTTGTCGCCTTCTCCTCCTGTCTTCAATCTCTCCCAGCATCAGCGTCTTTTCAAAACAGTCAGCTCTTTGAGTCAGGTGGCTAAAGTATTGGAGTTTCAGCTTCAACATCAGTCTTTCCAATGAATATTCAGGACTGATCTCCTTTAGGATGGACTGGTTGGATCTCCTTGCAGTCCAGGGGACTCTCAAGAGTCTTTCCAACACCACAGTTCAAAAGCATCAATACTTTGGCTCTCAGCCCTCTTTATAGTCCAACTCTCATATCCATACATGACCACTGGGAAAACCATAGCCTTGAATAGACAGACCTTAGTCAGCAAAGTAATCTCTCTGCTTTTTAATATGCTGTCTAGGTTGGTCATAACTTTCCTTCCAAGTAGTAAGCATCTTTTAATTTCATGGCTGCAATCACCATCTGCAGTGATTTTGGAGCCCAGAAAAAATAAAGTCTGATACTGTTTCCAGTTTCCCCATCTATCTGCCATGAAGTGATGGGACCGGATGCCATGATCTTCATTTTCTGAATGTTGAGCTTTAAGCCAACTTCTTCACTCTCTTCTTTCACTTTCATCAAGAGGATCTTTAATTCTTCTTCACTTTCTGCCATAAGGGTGGTATCATCTGCCTATCTGAGGTTATTGATATTTCTCCCAGCAATCTTGATTTCAGGTTGTGCTTCCTCCAGCCCAGCGTTTCTCATGATGTACTCTGCATATTTGCCATGAAGTGATGGGACCAGATGCCATGATCTTAGTTTCTGAACGTTGAGCTTTAAGCCAACTTCTTCACTCTCCTCTTTCACTTTCATCAAGAGGATCTTTAATTCTTCACTTTCTGTCATAAGGTTGGTGTCATCTGCCTATCTGAGGTTATTGATATTTCTCCTGGCAATCTTGATTCCAGCTTGTGCTTCCTCCAGCCCAGTGTTTCTCATGATGTACTCTGCATATAAGTTAAATAAACAGAGTGACAATATACAGCCTTGACGTACTCCTTTTCCTATTTGGAACCAGTCTGTTGTTCCATGTCCAGTTCTAACTGCTGTTTCCTGACCTGCATACAGATTTCTCAAGAGGCAGGTCAGGTGGTCTGGCATTCCCATCTCTTTCAGAATTTCCCACAGTTTATTGTGATCCACACAGACAAAGGTGCCAGAGTCCAGCTCCAGCAGCCAGGGAATCAGCCTGAAGGGGTGAGCGGTGTCAGCAGATGATGATGTAGCCTCTGACTCATAGTACAGAACTACATGTTTATTTCAAGCTTCAAGTTTTCTTTTATACTTTGACAAAAGCATTAGGTCAGAGGTTTGACATTTTTAGTTTCCCCTACCCAGATTTACTGTCTCCAGAAATCATTGTTGTCCTTCAAACAGAATTCCTGCTTCAGTGATTCTCTTAGAATTGGCTTTACTATCTATTATTTACTTTCTGTGTCCTATACTTAACTGTGATTATATTGTAACTCATGCTACATTCCTCAGTTTATTTTTTATCTTTCTAAATCCCGTTTGCCCCTAGCATCTTAAGACCACTATCTCCTAAAAAGGCTTCTAGCTATTCTTTAGTTCAGTTCAGTTCAGTCGCTCAGTCGTGTCCGACTCTTTGTGACCCCATGAATTGCAGCACGCCATCAGATTTCTCAAGAGGCAGGTCAGGTGGTCTGGCATTCCCATCTCTTTCAGAATTTCCCACAGTTTATTGTGATCCACACAGTCAAAGGCTTTGGCATAGTCAATAAAGCAGAAATAGATGTTTTTCCGGAACTCTTGCTTTTTCAATGATCCAGAGGATGTTGGCAATTTGATCTCTTGTTCCTCTGCCTTTTCTAAAACCAGCTTAAACATCTGGAAGTTCACAGTTCATGTATTGCTGAAGCCTGGCTTGGAGAATTTTGAGCATTACTTTACTAGCATATGAGATGAGTGCAGTTGTGTGGTAGTTTGAGCATTCTTTGGCATTGCCCCTTTTTGGGATTGGAATGAAAACTGACCTTTTCTAGTCCGACAGCCCTTGCTGAGTTTTCCTAATTTGCTGACATATTGAGTGCACTAATTATTAGTGAAATGCAACTCAAAACTACAATGAAGTATCACCTCACAGCAGGCAGAATGGCCACCATCAAAATGTCTACAAATAGTAAATGCTGGAGAGAAAATGGAGAAAAGGGAACCCCTCTAAACTCTTGGTGGGGTTGTACATTGGTGCAGCCACTATGGAAAACTGTATAGAGCTTCCTTTAAAAAGCCGAAAATAAGAATGCCATATGTTCCAGCATTTCTACTTCTGGCTATATGTTTGTAAATACCAAAGACTCTAATTTGAAAATATAAAATGCATCCTAGTGTTTATATAAGCATGAACTTACAAAAGCCAAAGCATGTAAAGAACACAAGTGTCCATCAAGAGATGACTGGCTTACGAATATGTGGTACAGATATACAATGGAATATTACTCAGTCATTGCCATTTGTAGCCATACTGGTGGACCTAGAGAATATTGTACTTAGTTAAGTAAATCACACAAAGCCAAATACTGTATTATATCAGTCATTTGTGAAATCTAAAAAATAATATGAATGAAGCTATATACAAAACAGAAAGAGACTCAAAAACATTAAAAACAAACATGGTTATCAAAATGGAGAGGAAGGGAAGGACAAATTAGAAGTACAGAATTAACAGATACAAGCTTCTATACATGAGGAACAGGGATTTGCTCTACAGCATAGGGTAAGTACTTATTATATCATAGCATACAAAATTATACTCAACATGTTATAATTACCTATAATAGAATATAATGTAAAATACATACCTGAATCACTTTATTGTACACCTGAAACAGGTTGTGTTAGTTTCAAGTATATAGCAAAGTGAATCATATCTATATATCCATTCTTTTTCAAATTCTTTTCCCATATAGGTTATTTCAGAATACTGAGTAGAATTCCCTGTGTTATACAATAGGTCTTTGTTGATTATCTATTTTATATATAATGTCTTTGTATGGGTTTCTTTGGGTTCATCTTGTTTGGCACCCTTTGTGCTACTTGTACCTGGATATTTATTTTCTTCTTCAGGTTTCAAAGTTTTCAGCTCTAATACCATCAAATATATTTTCTATCCTTTTCTTTCTCTTTTCTTCTGGGACCCCATAATATCAATGCTGGTAAGCTTGATATTGTCCCATAAGTCCTTTCAAATATTCTGATTTATAATTGTTTTGTTGTTCTAGTTGGGTTATATCTATGTTTCTGTCTTCCAGGTAACTTAGGTGTTCTTCTATATCACCTAGTCTGCTGTTAATTTCTTGTAGTGTGTTTCCTATTTCAGTTATTTTATTCTTGAGTTCTGACTGATTTTTTTTTTTATATATTCTAGTTCCCTGTTAAAATTCTGTGTTCATCTATTATTTTCCCTAGTTTATTTTCCCTAGCATCCTTATTATTTAAATCTTTAACTGGTAAATTGCTTGTCTCTGTTTCATTAGTTTTTTCAGGTGTTTTCTTACTTCATTTGGAATCAACTCCTCTGTCTTCTCCTTTTGCTTATCCTTCTCTGTTTCTATGAAATTAGGTGAAACAGTTATCTATTCAGATCTTGAAGAGGTGTCATTCTGTGGAACTATCCCTATTGAGTCTGCATGTGCTCAGTGGCTTTGGTGGGAGAGCTAGATCTGAAGTAATCATGCATCCTGTCTTTCCCCAGGGTGCACTGGCTGCTATCACTTTGGTAGGAAGTGATGGTGAAGATGGAGTGGGTAAAGTCAGAGCCAGGGCTTCTCCTCTACTTAATGGCCAACACTATCATATCAGGGGCAGGGGTGGGTTCTACATTGCTGAAGCAGAATTCCAGAGATTCAGGTCCATGCTGACTCCATCTCCCACAACTGTGAACTATTCTTGCCCATGGCATCCCTTGCTCTAACGGAGAGTTGTGCTATGGAGTGAGAGGTGCTGGAGCGGGTGTTAAGTGCCTCTGTGAATGCCAATAATGTATGCCCTTGCCCCGTTCAGATGTCATGACTGGTCTGAGCCAAGTCTGTGCCCTACAATACTCTCCTCAGCTGCAGCAACCTTCACCCCAATGTACTGCTATGTTGTGGAGCAAGAAGAGATAGAGTGAGCACTGGCTGAGGCTCGGATGTGTGCTAGGGTTGTCATGGGAAATGAGACAGAGTCTTGGGCAGTTTAAATCTTCTTTCTCTGCCTCATTTCAGTAATAAGCATGCATGCACACACTCTTCATGAATGATGTCTAGGTTTCTTACAGCCGTACTGTCATTCACACTTCTTTTCAAACCAGCTAAGAGGATTCATCCACCTGGTGTTAGACCTGGGGCTAGGGTGTCCAATATGTCATTTGGATCACTCATTTCTTAGGTAGGGTCTCTTAGTTCTTGTAATCCCACTCCTTCTTCTGTGTCCCCTACTAGGAGTGCAGGTCCTGGCCTGATCATTTCTCTGTCCTTTGTACCTGATTCCATGTGGATCTGTCTTATACAGCCTTGGTTGTATAAGAATTTTTATGCCATTCTCCACCCATTTTCAGTGAGAATTGCTCCACATGCATTTTTTTAAATAAAAACATTACTCTGACTGACTGACTGACTGGCTAACTAAAGTTCATAGTTTACATTAAAGCTCACTCTTTGTGATGTACATTCTATACGTTTGTCAAATATAAAGTGACATGTACCCATCATTACAGTATCTTACAGAGTAGTTCCACTGCCCCCAAATCCTTTGCATTTTTTCCTTTTCTATAAAATCTGCTTCTGCTAAAAGGCCAACAGAACTGCTTCATGGGTGTCCACATTGGAGGCTTGGCAGAGTCTGTGCTATCAGTTGTGGGCGCCTTGGATGGGGGAGTGCTCTGGTGAGAGGAGAAGCATGGAAAGTGGCATCGTCACTGAGAAGCAGCTGCAGAGCCAGTGAATTCTATTCTTAAATCATTGGTGGTAGTTAAAAACATTCTTCATCTTGCAGGTATGGAGACTAGTTTGCCTTTGTGGTCATCATTTGTAGTGTAAGACCCAGAGGATCTGGGGTCTGTGTGGCCCACATGTCCTGGCCACTGGAGTTAGAGGACCATGGCCAAGTTCACATGCAGTTATCTCCACTATTTGTGTCTGCACCTCTTCTTTTTTTTCAAATTAATTACTTTAATTGGACAGTAATCACTTCATAACATTGTGATGGTTTTTGCCATACATCAACATGAATCGGCCATGGGTATACATTTGTCCCCTCCATCCTGAAACCCCTGCCAACCTCCCTCCAAACCCTATCCCTCTAGATTGTCCCAGAGCACTGGCTTTGGGTGTCTTGCATCATGCATCAAACTCGCATTGGTCATCTGTTTCACATATGATAAAGTATATGTTTCGAAGTTATTCTCTCAAATTATCCCACCCTCGCCTTCTCCCACTGAGTCCAAAAGTCTGTTCTTTACATCTCTGTCTCCTTTGCTGCCCTGCATGTAGGATCATCGGTACTGTCTTTCTAAATTCCATGTGAGTGAAAGTCGCTCAGTCATGTAGGACTCTTTGTGACCCCATGGGCTATACAGTCCATGGAATTCTCCAGGCCAGAATACTGGAGTGAGTAGCCTTTCCCTTCTCCAGGGGATCTTCCACACCCAGGAATCAAAACGGGGTCTCCTGTATTGCAGGAAGATTCTTTACCAACTGAACTATCAGGGAAGCCCTTTAAATTCCACATATATGCATTAATATACAGTATTGGTATTTCTCTTTCTGACTTACTTCACTCTGTATAATAGACTCTAGGTTCATCCACCTCATTAAGACAGACTCAAATGTGTTCCTTTTAATAGCTGAGTAATATTCCATTGTGTATATGTACCAAACTTCCTTGTCCATTAATCTGCTGATGGACATCTAGGTTGCTTCCACATCCTAGCTGTTGTATATAGAGCTGCAGTGAACATTGGGGTGCATGTGTCTCTTTCAATTCTGGTTTTCTCACAGTATATGCCCAATGGTGGGATTGCTGGGTGGTATGTCAGTTCTGTTCCCAGTTTTTAAAAAAGTATCTCCATACTGCTCTCCTTAGTGGCTATACCAGTTGGCATTCCCACCAATAGTGTAAGAGAGTTTTCTTTTTTCCACACCCTCTCCAGCATTTATTGTTTGTAGTCTTCTGATGATGGCCTTTTGGATTGGTGTAAGATGATACCTCATTGTTGTTTTGATTTGCATTTCTTTGCAGCCAAAGATGGAGAAGCTCTATACAGTCAACGAAAACAAGACCAGGAGCTGACTGTGGCTCAGATCATGAAATCCTTATTACCAAATTCAGACTTAAATTGAAGAAAGTAGGGAAAACCGCTAGACCATTCAGGTATGACCTAAATCAAATCCCTTATGATTATACAGTGGAAGTGAAAATAGATTTAAGGGCCTAAATCTGATAGATAGAGTGCCTGATGAACTATGGAATGAGGTTTGTGACACTGTACAGGAGACAGGGATCAAGATCATCCCCATGGAAAAGAAATGCAAAAAAAAAAAAATTTCTGTCTAGGGAGGCCTTACAAATAGCTGTGAAAAGAAGAGAAGCAAAAAGCAAAGGAGAAAAGGAAAGATATAAGCATCTGAATGCAGAGTTCCAAAGAATAGTAAGAAGAGATAAGAAAGCCCTCTTCAGTGATCAATGAAAAGAAATAGAGGAAAAGAACAGAATGGGAAAGACTAGAGATCTCTTCAAGAATATTAGAGATACCAAGGGAACATTTCATGCAAAGATGGGATAGATAAAGGACAAAAATGGTATGGACCTAACAGAAGCAGAAGATATTAAGAAGAGGTGGCAAGAATACACAGAAAACTGTACAAAAAAAGATCTTCATTACCTGGATAATTACGATGGCGTGATCACTCATCTAGAGCCAGACATCCTGGAATGTGAAGTCAAGTGGGCCTTAGAAAGCATCACTACGAACAAAGCTAGTGGAGGTGAAGGAATTCCAGTTGAGCTATTTCAAATCCTGAAAGATGATGCTGTGAAAGTGCTGCACTAAATATGTCAACAAATTTGGAAAACTCAGCAGTGGCCACAGGACTGGAAAAGTCAGTTTTCATTTCAATCCTAAAGAAAGGCAATGCCAAAGAATGCTCAATCTACCACATAATTGCACTCATCTCACATGTTAGTAAAGTAATGCTCAAAATTCTCCAAATCAAGATTCAGCAATACATGAACTGTGAACTTCCTGATGTTCAAGCTGGTTTTAGAAAAGGCAGAGGAACCAGAGATCAAATTGCCAACATCTGCTGGATCATGGAAAAAGCAAGAGAGTTCCAGAAAAACATCTACGTCTGCTCTATTGACTATGCCAAAGCCTTTGACTGTGTGGATCACAATAAACTGTGGGAAATTCTGAGAGAGATGGGAATACCAGACCACCTGACCTGCCTCTTGAGAAATCTGTATGCAGGTCAGGAAGCAACAGTTAGAACTGGACATGGAACAACAGACTGGTTCCAAATAGGAAAAGGAGTACATCAAGGCTGTATATTGTCACCCTGCTTATTNGAAATTCTGAAAGAGATGGGAATACCAGACCACCTGACCTGCCTCTTGAGAAATCTGTATGCAGGTCAGGAAGCAACAGTTAGAACTGGACATGGAACGACAGACTGGTTCCAAATAGGAAAAGGAGTACGTTAAGGCTCTATGTTGTCACCCTGCTTATTTAACTTCTGTGCAGAGTACATCATGAGAAGTGCTGGACTGGAAGAAACACAAGCTGGAATCATCAAGATTGCCGGGAGAAATATCAATAACCTCAGATATGCAGATGATACTACCCTTATGGCAGAAAGTGAAGAGGAACTAAAAAGCCTCTTGATGAAAGTGAAAGAGGAAAGTGACAAAGTTGGCTTAAAGCTCAACATTCAGAAAATGAAGATCATGGCATCCGGTCCCATCACTTCATGGGAAATAGACGGGGAAACAGTGGAAACAGTGTCAGACTGTATTTTTGGGGACTCAAAAATCACTGCAGATGGTGATTTTGCAGCCATGAAATTAAAAGATGCTTACTCCTTGGAAGAAAAGTTATGACCAACCTAGATAGTATATTCAAAAGCAGAGACATTACTTTGCCAACTAAGGTCCGTCTAGTCAAGGCTATGGGTTTTCCAGTGGTCATGTATGGATGTGAGAGTTGGACTGTGAAGAAGGCTGAGCGCCGAAGAATTGATGCTTATGAACTGTGGTGTTGGAGAAGACTCTTGAGAGTCCCTTGGACTGCAAGGAGATCCAACCAGTCCATTCTAAAGGAGATCAGCCCTGGGATTTCTTTGGAAGGACTGATGCTAAAACTGAAACTCCAGTACTTTGGCCACCTCATGCTAAGAGCTGACTCATTGGAAAAGACTCTGATGCTGGGAGGGATTGGGGGCAGGAGGAGAAGGGGACAACAGAGGATTAGATGGCTGGATGGCATCACTAACGTGAATCTGAGTGAACTCCCGGAGTTGGTGATGAACAGGGAGGCCTGGTGTGCTGCAGCTCATGGGGTTGCAAAGAGTCGGACACGACTGAGCGACTGAACTGAACTGAACTGACCTGAAAGATGGATCCCTCTTCCTGCTACCTGACAGAAGAGCTTGACTATCAGAGACCAGGATGGGGGCTTTTGGGGTACCCTGACACAAGCTTCACACTGCTTGAAACTTTTCTCTATCTTTGTGCAGGAGTCATTGTTTCAATCATTCATTTATTCACCATGTATTCATTCATTCATTCATTTAGTGAATGTTGATACCCTGTCCACAAATATGATTAGAGGACCACATGAAAACAGTATATATACTTTTATGGTTGTTGTTTTTTGATGATGCCAACATGTGATCAGTTTCCTTGGTAAGGCAATGGCATGTACCTTCTTTCACAAATGTCCAATCCCACCTCCACCCCCCGCCCCCCGTTAGGGTAAAGATAGATTTTCATAAGAAGACAACCACTTTCTGATCCCTGTTTTTAGGATGTAAGCTGAGGGATGTCGAGAACAGCTGTAGAAACACGTTGAAGACAATTACGTCAGTCAGATCACCAAGGTGATGAGCAGATTACATCTTCTACCATCAGCATCCTTACTATAGAAAAAAAAAGCTTAGAGAAAGATTCCTCAATGTGTTTTCTGTGCGCTCAGAATTCCATGGGGTGTTTTTAAAAAATGTACATAACTGGGCTTTTCTCCAGTTTTACTGAATCAGAATCTCTGGGACTGAAGTCCCTAAATCTTCTTTTAGAACAGACACCCTAGGAGAGATTTTTTTTTTTTTTAATGTAAAGGAAATGATTTATTTATAAAACTCAAAATAACATTTAGTGGTAGAAATCTATATAGATCCTTTTACTTCAATAGCATTAGTAGACAGGAGACTGACTCAATTCTCTAAGAACAATCAGCATTTTAAACTAATGGGAGTAAGTCACTCTGAGAACTAAAACTATTCTTTAAGCCAAAATATTCAGACAAGGACTAACCAAAGGCATTACCATATCCACAGAGCACTAGGTTTGGCTTGTGGATTAAATCCATAGTAGTTTGTACTTTGCACGCGTGTGTGTGTGCTTAGTCGCCTCGGTTGTGTCCAATTCTTGCGACCCCATGGACTGGAGCCCGCCAGGCTCCTCTGTCCACGATAGCCAAAATATTCAGACAAGGACTAACCAAAGGCATTACCATATCCACAGAGCACTAGGTTTGGCTTGTGGATTAAATCCATAGTAGTTTGTACTTTGCACGCGTGTGTGTGTGCTTAGTCGCCTCGGTTGTGTCCAATTCTTGCGACCCCATGGACTGGAGCCCGCCAGGCTCCTCTGTCCACGACTCCAGGCAAGAATACTGGAGTGGGTTGCCATTCCCTTCTCCAGGGGATCTTTCCAACCCAGGGATTGAACCTGCATCAAGCCTCCTGCATTGGCAAGTGAGTTCTTTTTTTTTTTTTCTGGTTATGCTAAAAACATCTTTTTTTTTTTTTTAATTTTTAAATTGATTAATTTATTTTAATTGGAGGCCAATTACTTTACAATATTGCGTTGGTTTTTGCCATACCTTGACATGAATCAGCCATGGGTGTACTTGTATCCTACCATTCTGAACCCCTCTCCCAAATCCCTCCCCACCCCTTCCCTCTGGGTTGTCCCAGAGCACCAGCTCTGAGTGCCCTGCTCCAAGGAGAGTTTTATATTCTGTCAGGTTGACAACCACTGACTAATGATCTCCAAGGTGTCTTCCATTTCCAAAGGTCATGACCAGCGTCCACTGTGGGGCAGACAGAGTGTCACTGAGAGGATAAGATGTATTTTTCTCTTTCGGTCACGAGACTTGCAGAGATTTTAGTTTCCTGACCAGAGGCTGAGCCATGCCCTAAGCAGTGGAAGCATGGAGTGCTAACCACTGGACTGCCAGGCAGTTCCCTGGGAGGATGAGATTTTTTTGATTGAGGGTGGGGAAATATTGGGGTAGGGAGATAATTTTGGATAACTTTAGAAATTATACAGTTGAGTTTACATAAAAAATTACATGGAAACAAGTATGATATTTACCCCCTGAAAGAGGAAAATCAATGTTATTTTGAAAAGAATATTTCTAGCATGGTTTTCTAATGGGCAAGCCTACTAGGAATAACCATCTTAAAAATGTACAGTTGATAAATTAAGCTATAATTAGAAAGAGAATAAGAGAATCAATTCCAGATGCCTCTATTTCATGTAGCAGCACAGGGACACTTCAGCATGGGCTGTTCAACTTCAGTTAGAGATGACAAATGTTTGCCCCAGAATGGAGTAAATAGTTTTGGTAGAATGCCTTTAATCAACATTCTCGTGGCGGGTTATTCTTTATTGATGATAGAAGGAAAATAAACTGAAGAATCTTAGCATAACTGAGGAAACATAACATTTTGATTTACAGTTAAGGGTGATTGTTTAGAATCTGTCATTTATTCAGCTGTTTTGAGAGAGTCACTGAAATAAAAAGCATACTTCTGGGTCAGAAAAATCACAAAAGGAAAACATTTTAAAATCCAATAAATCCTCTCACTAAGTAAACGATATTCTCTAGGCTAGAAGGAGCCATTCATACTGGGATATTCAGTATCTTCCAGGAATAGAGTTAATTATTGAAGGAGGGACTTTCTTGGTGGTCCAGTGGTTAAGAATCTGCTTTGCAGTGCAGGGAACACGGGTTCAAACCCTGGTGAGGAAAGTAAGATCCCACCTGCTGTGGAGCAACTAAGCTTGGGTTCCACAATTAGAGAGGAGCCTGCGTGCCACAACAAAAGATCCCCTATGATACAACAAAGGTCCCATGGGCTGCAACTAAGACCTAACACAGCCAAATAAGTAAATTAAAAAAAAAAAAAGTATTGAAGGAGCCACAAAATGGGTAAGATGATGTCCTCAAAACAGACACAGTGAATTCTTGCCCCATCAACACACTGGGCCACACCTATTATCTTTCCCTCTGGCGTCAAAATTAATTTGAAAATACATGTTGTCCTTATAAGTTTCTGCATGATGATTCTCTGGAGGGGTCTAACGTTATTAAATTTGCAAACTCATGAGTCTTCTAGACAACAAGTGCATCTCGGCAAATGTAGAGTTTATGTAATTATTGTCTATTCATGGCTCCACAAACACTGCATCCTCGCTGGCAGTATAACAGCTATTAGTTTGTGGAATGTGTTGCATGCTACTTTTGTAAATAATACTGCACATCCCAATTCATATCCAATTATGTTGTCCAGAAAAATCACACAAAGCCCAGATTTCAATTACTTTATCTCACTGTCTGTTTAAGAGCATTGTCTGCTTGTTTAGCACCATTAAAAAATACATATATATATTTCAGTGCTGTTAAACTTACCTTTAGATAACTCCCTCTTCTGCTTCCCTTTGTGTGGGCTGTTCCACATTTTGCCGCTTCCTTCATCTGTGCTCCCCTTGGACCAGTTTGATGAAGAAAGACAAATGTATGAACATTAAAAAAAAATCTTTTTGTCTACATTTCCTCTTCTTGCCTACAGACGCACATGCAGATGCAGTATTTGATCCCTTGTTCTCAGAACAAGAGGTTTTCCTCCTAATACGTAAACACTCTGTAAATAACACTTAAATTAAAAAATTCTTTAAATTTTTACCTAGTAGTATTACACATTCAGGGCTTCCCTGGTAGCTCAGATGGTAAAGAATCTGCCAGCAATGCAGGAGACCTGGGTTTGATCCCTGGGTTGGGAAGATCCCCTGGAGGAGGGCATGACAACCCACTCCAGTATTCTTGCCTGGACAAGAATTCAGTATTCTTGTCCCATGGACAGAGGAGTCTGGAGGGCTACAAGTCTACGGGATTGTAAAGAGTCAGACACAACTGAGTGACTAAGCACAGCCCATTACATACTCTTCATAGAAAAAAATTTAAAATTCAGAGAGTATATGTACTCAAAAATGACTTTCATTTTCTCCCTGCTGGTGCTGCTGCTGCTGCTAAGTCGCTTCAATCGTGTCTGACCCTGTGCAACCCCATAGATGGCAGCCCAACAGGCTCCCCCGTCCCTGGGATTCTCCAGGCAAGAACACTGGAGTGGGTTGCCATTTCCTTCTCCAATGCATGAAAGTGAAAAGTGAAAGTGAAGTCGCTCAGTCGTGTCCAGACTCTTTGCGACCCCATGGACTGCAGCCCACCAGGCTCCTCCGCCCATGGGATTTTCCAGGCAAGAGTACTGGAGTGGGTTGCCATCACCTTCTCCATACCCTAACTCTAATTGACCCTACTTTTTCACTTCTGGAAGTCAACAACAGTTAGTAATTATGAGCTCACTAATTAATCACCACCTACTGTTGTTGACTTCCAGATCTTCATCTTTAGCCCAGACTTCTCTTCTGAGTCCATCCTAGCATACCCCCTTGACTACAGACTGTTCACATTTGGCTGTCCACAGACACCTTAGTTGAATCTCTAACTGTCATCTTTATCTTTTCTCCAATATGTATTCCTTCCTCCATAGATATCTCTCCAGTGGGGTCATGCTCAGTGTTTCTGATCCCTTCTGCTCCTCATCTCTTCACCTAATCAGTTCTCAAGACCTGCCAATTTTATATCAATGTTCTTGAAGATGTCCCCCAGGCTCCCATTTCCCCATCTCCTGACACCATCATTATATCCTACCTGGATAATGGCACTCATCTTCCAATTGGTCTTCTTGCATCCAGTCTGGTCCATCTTAACTTCATCCTCATTACATTTCCAGCTACACAATTATGTTCACATCCATCACCATAAATGTGATCCACAGTTGGAATGTGTTGGCCTCCTTGTCATCTTTGAGTAGTTACACATGCCTTTCCTTGCTGGAAATGCTCTCACCTCCCTTTGTTCTGCTGGTGAACACATGCTCACCCTTCACTGCTAGTTTTCTCCCTTCTGGGCATCCTTCCCTGACACGGACGCTATTGAGCGCATCTTCCTCTGTGCTCCTCTAACACCTGTATCTAATCCCCTTTACATATTCTCTGTCCAGTGATGTCAGACCTTTGTCATTTCCTCATATGTGCCGAATTCTGTATTACTTCTAGGCCCTCTACCAGAACTTTCTCTCCCACGTGTCTCTTTCTCTTTCAGTTTTCAGCATAAACATCGTTTCCTTTAGGAGGCCTTCTTGATCATACACTAGATTGTCCCTATTGTTTAGTTACTAAATTGTGTCTGACTCTTTGCAACCCCGTGGTCTGCAGCATGCCAGGCTTCCCTGTCCTTTATTATCTACTGGAGTTTGCTCAAATTCATGTCCATTGAGTTGGTGATGCCATCCAACCATCTCATCTTCTGTTGTTCCCTTCTCCTCCTGCCTTCACTCTTTCCCAGCATCAGGGTCTTTTCCAATGAGTCAGCTCTTTGCATCAGGTGGCTGAAGTATTGGAGCTTCAGCTTCCATCCTTCCAATGAATATTCAGGGTTGATTTTCTTTAGGATTGACTAGGTTGATCTTCTTGCTGTCCAAGGGACTCTGAAGAGTTTTCTCCAGCACGATAGTTTGAAAGCATCAATTCTTAGGCACTCAGCCTTCTTTATGACTACTGGAAAGACCATAACTTTGACTATATGGACCTTTGTTGGCAAAGTGATGTCTTTGCTTTTTAATACACTATCTAGGTTTGTCATAGCTTTTCTTCCAAGGAGCAAGTATCTTTTAATTTCATGACTGCAGTCCATCTGCAGTGATTTTAGAGCCCAAGAAAATAAAATCTGTTACTGTTTCCACTTTTTCCTCACCTATTTGCCATACACTTGATTAAGTTCCTTTTTTTTTTTTTTAAAGATCACTCATAGAGCTTCCATGGTGGCTCTGATGATAAAGAATCTGCCTGCAATGTGGGAGACTCAGGTTCAATCCCTCGATTGGGAGAATCCTCTGGAGAAGGAAATGGCTAGTCACTTCAATATTTTTGCTTGGAGAATTCCATGGACAGTGGAGCCTGGCAGGCAACAGTTCATGGGGTTGCGAAGAGCTGGACATGACTAAGCACTAACACTTTCATAGTTCTTCATACTTCCCTTGTCACAACTGTTTATTGTTAAAACTTCTATCTTCTCCACTATACTATATATATGATGGGATCATGCGCTGAGTCTTTCTTCTTTCCTGTTGTACCCAAGACACTAACACCATGCCTAGCACCCAATAGGAACTCTATAAATACTTCTTAAATAAACGAATGAATTAAACTTCTCATCACATTGTGGTAATAATCTGTTTAAGGTGTCTCTCTTGGCAAGGACCATTCTATTTGTAGTTGCATGATTAGCACCTAGTACAATGCCTGTACTTGGCAAGCAGTTAATAAATCTAACTTGAATGAATGATCTGCAATCAGCAAACCAGAATGGCTCAACTTTTTACTGAGCTGGCGTGGGTGTCTTTAACTCATTCACTTTATAGCCCTTAGTTTATCTGCCTAAGAACTTAGACCCACAAGTTATAAACAATATATTTATTCCATCGGAAAAATAAGCTAGAACCTAGATCACTTCATTTGGTTTCTTCTCTCTTATTTTTCAAGTATTATGAGAGTGGTATTAAATTATAAGTCAGTTTCTGTCCAGAAAGGGATGAGCAGAGAATGTTTCACTGTATGAGTCTAATTCTACCGCAACAGTTCTGGGAGGCAATACAGTGCTCAATTAATTGAGAAGCATGATGAAGATAGGTTACTGAATCCTACACCTACATACCTAGGTGTATCATACCACCTAGGTACAAAAGATGCCTTGTTTACTTACCTCTAATGTCTCTATTGTGTTGTGTTTTTTTATACTGAAACTTATTCATTGTTTGAACAAATTAGCTAACATTTATTTGAATCCTACTATAATCCAGGGTCTAAAGTGTTCTAGATATCTTAAACTTCAAAAAGTTGTCAGACCTTCTTATATCATAGGTGTCAAAACTGAGAGAGTGACTTGGAATATAGCTTGTAAGCAATAAGCACCAGAAGAGGAATTCAAACTCTGATTTGTGTGACTATAAAAACACTGATTTTGAGCTTCCCTTAGGACCCCTAGTAAATAATCTGTCTACCAATGCAGGAGACACACATCTGATCCCTGGTCTGGAAAGATCCCTCAGGTTGCAGAGCGACTGAGCCTTCGAGCCACATCTGTCGCGCCTGTGCTCTAGATCCCCAAGCCACAACTACTGAGCCCTCCAGCCCCAGCTACTGAAGTCCATGTGCCCCAGAGGCCATGCTCCATAACAAGAGAAGGCACAGCAATGAGAAATCCATGCAACACACTTGCAAGTAGCCCCCACTTGCCCCAAGTAGAGAAAAGCGTGCAGCCGTGAAGACCTACTGCAGCCGACAGAACAAGACCAAACAAAACCACAAGTCTTTTATTTTCCTGTGGCAAACACTCTATTTCTGTTGGGCTGAATAAGGATGACACTTCAGATAATCCAACCAAATATCTCTGGATCTTGCCCCTGCCTTGGAGGAAAGGAAAGGTTCTTGTAGGGGGAAAGCATTCCAGTCCTTCAGCTGACACCTTTGACCTCTTCAATGTACAAACCAAGTCAGAATAATAAGCCTCGGCGCTGCAGGGAGTGAAAAGGATAAAGAGAATGGAGAAATTTTGTGCAAGTCAGTTTGCAGAAAATAAATAAGAAAGTGAGTTAAGTTGCCAGGTGCTAGACAAATGATGATGCAAATTACTTAATGACAAGCAAATATTAGTGTTGTTGGACAGTAATTGAAAAGCACCATGGATATCCTCAAAATGATGTCAACAAACAACTTTATTTGCAAAACATACAGTAAAATATTGACTGTAGGCAGAATGTACCTCTAATAAGCTCTTAGTTCTTCAGCAAGTTCCATATAAATAAGGAAGGAGCATTTCTGTATGCTGAACTGCTTCTTTTCAAAATTAGTATAAAAATTTTTTTGGAAATTTTCAAGTTTTCTATGGCTTCTATCCCCAGAAAGGTGATCTGAAGTTTCACTTTTAATCCAAACCAATTTTCAGCAATATAAGAATTTCAATAGAAGAATCTTTTTTTTTTTTTAAAGCATTTGTCATAAAAAAAGTTGACTGTGCTATAAAGGTAATTTTTTCCAGGTCATTTTTTGGCCATTAGTGTCAAGTATAGTCTAAATATCATATTTTTCCTGATTAGCAACTTTGTTTCAGGTACATTCTTTAACAGTTTCTTTCAGACTCTAGGAAGTAGCCACAGAAACTGAATTAAACTAAAATGCTACTTCTTAGTTGTCCTTCAAAAATATTTCAGTGTGTCTGTATGCTGTGCTCATGAAACTGGCAATGGTAAAATCCCCTCGTATTTATAGCATTGCAATACTATGAAAACTGATCAAGTCATCATCAATCTATGCCAAGGCTGTTCAGGTGGCTTTCCCATAATTTGTAAGAAAGGAAGTCACTTTTCCTAAGATAATTTTTAAAAACTCATAAATTATTTTTAAAGATAGTTTCTTTGATTCTGGAAAACATTCAGTTCAGTTCAGTCGCTCAGTCTCGTCTGACTCTTTGCGACCCCATGAATCGCAGCACGCCAGGCCTCCCTGTCCATCACCATCTCCCGGAGTTCACGCAGATTCACGTCCATCGAGTCTGTGATGCCATCCAGCCATCTCATCCTCTGTCGTCCCCTTCTCCTCCTGCCCCCAATCCCTCCCAGCATCAAAGTCTTTTCCAATAAGTCAACTCTTCTCATGAGGTGGCCAAAGTACT
>SJYX01021165.1:0-19110 GCA_006410675.1 Oreotragus oreotragus | reverse complement strand
GGCAATTTTGATTCCAGCTTGTGCTTCCTCCAGCCCAGCGTTTCTCATGATGTACTCTGCATAGAAGTTAAATAAGCAGGGTGACAATATACAGCCTTGACGTACTCCTTTTCCTATTTGGAACCAGTCTGTTGTTCCATGTCCAGTTCTAACTGTTGCTTCCTGACCTGCATACAGATTTCTCAAGAGGCTGGTTAGGTGGTCTGGTATTCCCATCTCTTTCAGAATTTGCCACAGTTTATGGTGATCCACACAGTCAAAAAATTACTTAACATATTATCTAAGAACAACTGTGGATCTTTAAGAACATATTTTTCAAACCTAAATGCATGGTCTGATAAGAAGTAGAATGAAAGGAATAACAACACAGAATCTTTGAAACTGGGACTGTCCCAGGAAATTTTAGATATATGGTGACCATGACAATCCTATACAATTCTCTCACTTTTCATTATCCTTTAAGCAAGTAGCCTGCAATCCCTAGCTGGCAGTGCAGTGTTATGAGTTTACACTGATGATTGTAAATCATCAGAATCTGTTGTGTCTGAAAAAGAATTAAGTCATGCAGAAAATGCCTATGGTATCTTCTGAATGCTCACACATCAGTACACTCTATTTCCCTTAAAAACTTCTCAGAGAGAAGGAAGTGACAGATTCATGTTTGCTTCTTCAGAGAGTCATAATGTGCACGGTCTACTTTCAAGTTCATTTCCATTTGCTCAATCAATGATTCTGCTTCATTCATAGAATCTGAGAGTTAGGAAATCAGAAAAGATGACTCTATAAGCTGTTTGCTGCCACTTACTGGATAACCAATCTTCTTGCCTAAACAAACAGAGAAGAATTTTTAACTACTTCCTGGCAGTCATATACGTGAACCTTCAAATGTCTCTCAAAGTCAGAAACATTTTAGGCACAAATAGATAAAAAACAATTACTTCCCTAATCTGTTATATATTTCCTCATAAAACATATACTCCTTCCTGCTATTTATGTTGTTTTTATTTCCTGCCCAGAAAAAGGGAAGTATAGTTTATATCTAAAACAGAATTTTCTTGGGAATTCCCTGGCAGTACAGCGGTTAGGACTTGGTACTTTCAATGCTGAGGACCCAGGTTCAACCCCTGGTCGGGGAACTAAGGTCCTCCAAGCCATGCTGCATGGGCAAAAAAAAAGAAAAAAAAAAAAAAGAACACAAAGAACAAACAAACAAAAAAGCAGAATTTCTGGGGATAAAAAAAGAGGAAGGGTTAGAATATCACACACAGAATGAAGCGAGTAAGAAGAAACCGAGTAGTTAATTATCACTCAGAATGTTCCAAAGCATAAAGCTACAACATGAAACACTTTTCTCAGAATAAGTGGCATCTGTTGCCTCCGCAAGTGTCTGTAAGGTTTATTTGCTTTGTGTGCAATATTCCAATTGGGTAGGCTCTAGGACTCACTACCACATGTCGTCATCCCCATTCCTGTATACCGTATATCCATTAGAAAGAAGCCTTTGAACACTGTCACAGTCAACAGGTGTCTAATCTTTCTAACACTACAGTTTTTGCTCTTGATTGTGCCTCAGCTGTTACTGAAGTTTGCCTACTTAAAGCTGGGGACGTCAGCGCCTCCAAATAGCCCCTTGGGGAAAGATTTTGGCGGCTTTGGCTTGTGTATTAGCCTTTTGTGGCCATCTGTGTAAATGTAATGCCAATAGAGCTCATCTCAAAGTTATGTCAAAAAGTACAATCAGAGGACTTCCTTGATGGTCCACTGGTTAAGAATTCACTTGCCAACGTAGGGGACATGGGTTCGATCCCTAACCTGGGAAGATTCCACATGCCGCAGGGGAACTAAGCCCAACTACCGAGCCCAGGTGCCTACAGCCTGTGCTCTGCCGCAAGAGAAGCCACGGCAGTGAAAAGCCCATGCGTTGCTCACTGCAGCCAGAGAAAACTCGAGCGCAGTAAGGCCCAGGGCAGCCAAAAAGAAATAAATTAATAACATAACATTGGGAAAGACTGGTGCTGAGAGGGATCGGGGGCAGGAGGAAAAGGGGACACAGAGGATGAGATGGCTGGATGGCATCACGGACTCGATGGACGCGAGTCTGAGTGAACTCCCGGAGTTGGTGATGGACAGGAAGGCCTGGAGTGCTGCAGTTCATAGGGTCGCAAAGAGTCAGACACGACTGAGCGACTGAACTGAACTGATTATTGGAAAAACATATAATTGAATTACAGCTAGTTGTATCTGACATGATCTTGCATCTCTGAGCTCCAGCTTTAAAGGGAATGGAAGTGAAAGTCAGTTGTGTCCAACTCTGCAACCCTGTGGACTGTAGCCTGCCAGGCTCCTCTGTCCCTTCTCCAAGGGATCTTCCCAACCCAGGGATCAAACCCAGGTCTCCTGCACTGTAGGTGAATTCTTTACCATCTGAGCCACCAGGGAGGCCCTTAAAGGCCATGAATAATCCTTAACTAAAGGGTGGACTAGCGGTTTCTTTCTCCTACACTTTGCAGACGCTGAGCACCTTGCACGAAGTATTGCACTAACTCTGCACAACACTACAAGTAGGGGAAAATGTCTCATTTTACAGATAAGGAAATTGACACACCAAAAAAGCCAAGCAGCTTGTCACAGGGTGTACAGTTAAGCAGTACAAAGCTGGGACTTTCAGTGACTTTGACAACAGAGCACATCTCTTAGTCACTGGGCCCTTCAGCATCCCTGATTAACCTAGATAACTGAAGTAATCATATCCTTGGCACATGTGATGCCAATCTTGTCTACCATTTGCTGATACTACAATGAATAAGAATATTATTAGTTTATATTCTTTTAAAGATATGTATGGAGTAAACATCTGCCTCTCTAAGCCAATGCACTTTGGGGGATTCTGACTCTCAACAGGTCATCTCCACTCCCACGATCCTCAAACTCAACAGATCCCAAGGAGACTCTGTACTGACCCTCAAGGATGGTCTTCATCCCATCTGGCTATGGCAGCAAAGGCAACATCATCCCACCACTCAGTTGCCCAAGCCAGAAGCCTTGTATCATCTAGATTTCTCTTTCTCCCTCTCTCCCCACATAAAATCACTAGGTCTGCTGATGCAATTCCCTAAATGTCTCCTAAATCCATTTACCTCTTTCCACTCCTCAATGCCTCAATTCAGTGCCTCGTTCACCCCATCATCACTCTTAGCTTACGCTGCCCCAACAGTCTCCTGATGGGGCTCCCCCTCTTGCCATTTTCCAGACTGTTCTTCACTCTTCATTTGTTCTGCCACAGAGATGTTGCAAGTATAATTCCAGTCTTTTCTCTCCCTTTCTTTTTTTTTTCTCTCCCTTTCTTAAAACTTTTCACTGGTTCTGCATTTCTCTTGGGATCAAGTCCCTTCTCCTATGATCTTCCTGTGGTTGGCGTCCTGCTTGCCTCTCTAGTAGGAGAAACATGAAAATGAACAACAAGCCAAGAAACAAATACAGGGGTTTATAAGGAGCCCCAAACGGTGTGAAGGAAATAAACAAGGAACTGAGATAGAGAGAAACAGTAACTGTGGGCTGTGGCCTTAGTTGTTCCTTTAAATAAAGGTAAGCTGTTGTTCAGTTGCTCAGTTGTGTCTCACTGTTTGCAAGCCCGGGGACTGAGGCATGCCAGGCTTCTCTGTCTCCCGGAGCTTATTCAAATTCATGTCCATTGAGTCGGTGATGCCATCCAACCATCTCATCCTCTGTCATTCCCTTTTCCTGCCTTCAATCTTTCCCAGCACCAGGTTTTTTTTCCAGCGAGTCAGTTCTTCACAACAAGTGGCCAAAGTATTGGAGTTTCAGCTTCAGCATCAGTCCTTCCAATGAAAATTCAGAGTTGATTTCCTTTAGGATTGACTGGTTTTATCTCCTTGCAGTCCAGTGGACTTTCAAGAATCTTCTCCAACACCACAATTCAAAAGCATCACTTCTTGGACACTCAGCCTTATTTAAGGTCCAGCTCTCACATCCATACGTGACTACTGGAAAAATCATAGCTTTGGCTATACAGATAAAGGTAAACTGAGTAAAGAACAATTTAAAGGCCCTCATCTGGGGAAAAGAAAGGCAATGATAAAGGTCCATGTGGCTGGGACAAGATGAACAGAGGAAAAGTAGCATGAAATGAGATTCACAACCCTGCTTTCTGGGATGGAGTTTGGATTTTATCCTAAGAGAAATGAAAACCTTCTGTCATTTAAACAAATATCTCTGGCTGCTTCCTGGAGGGTGGGGCATTGAGAACAGAAAAGAGTTCTCAAGACTGATTAATTTTATTATCACTTTACATTGACAGTCAGAATACACCAGACTCCTAGAACAAGAAAAAAATACTACCAAAAAGAGACTGCTTGCCAACCTAACAATGAATAATTCTGGCTTTTAATCGCTAATTTACAATGGGCAATAAAATGGTTAATTGCCACTCATCAATATCTGTTCTTTCAAGAAGGTTTACTGAGAAGTGGAAATATTACTGCTGGTCGTGAGGTTTCTGTTTGCTCTGAGATTAGTAAGGTAAAGAGAACCAAAGGGCAGTTGTAGAAACTGTGTGACATTGTATGTTATCCTAATACGTTATTAGATGAAACTTTGCTAAATCTTTTTAAAAGAAGCTGGTGGAAGTCGCTTGTTTAGCTTTCCTTTTAAGAAACTATTTTCCAGTGTCATGAAATAAATCTATTATATTTTCTATCAAAGCAACAATGGATATACAGGATCTTCATTTAGATGTTGTAAACCTAAGATGCTTTTAACTTCCTGCTTTTTTCTGAAGCTATTGTTTTTGTCGTTCTGCATTTTCTTTGCCATAACTACATTTTCTTATTTAAAAACGTGAAAGTGTTAGTCGCTCAGTCATGTCCAACTCTTTGCAACCCTGTGGTCTGTGTAGCCCACCAGGCTCCCCTGTCCATGGAGTTCCCCAGGCAAGAGTACTGGAGCGGTTGCCGTGCCCTCCTCCAGGGGATCTTCCCGGCCCAGGGATTGAATCCTGCACTGCAGGCCGATTCTTTGCTCTCTGATCCACCAAGGAAGCCTGTATATGTTTCCACTCTTTCAGGTTCTTTTCCCATATAGGTCATTACAGAGCATTGAGTAGAGTTTGCTGTGCTATACAGTAGGTTCTTAACAGCTATCTGTTCTACATGTAGTGATGTGTATGTGTCAATCCCAGTCTCCCCGTTTATCCTCCCCCTCCATTTGTCCCTTGGTAACCATAAGTTTGTTTTCTGCATCTGTGACTCCTTTTCTGTTTTGTAAATAAGTTCATTTGTACCATTTTTTTAGTTTCCACACATAAGTGATATCACATATTTGTCTTTCTCTGTCTGCCTTACTTCACTCAGTGTGACCGTCTCTAGGTCTATCCATCTTGCTGCAAATGGGATTTTTTTTTTAATGGCTGAGTAATATTCCATTATATATATGTACCACATCTGTCTTATCCATTCATCTGTTGATGGACATTTAGGTTGCTTCCATATTACATATCCTGTCTATTTAAATTGTGCTGCAATGAACATTAGGGTACCTGGATCTTCTCAGATTATGGTTTTCTTCAGATATATGCCCAGGAGTAGGATTGCTGGATGGTATTGTAATTCTATCTTTAGTTTTTTGAGGACCCTCCATACCAGTCTCCATAGCAACTGTATGAGTTTACATTCCCACCAGCAGTGTAGGAGGGCTCCCTTTTCTCCACACCCTCTCTAGCACTTATTGTTTATACTTCCCTCCTCTTTTAACTGGCTGATTCTATACTGGCCTCCTGAGCTAATTTGTATGACCTCATTCCTTTTCTCTGTGACTTCAGTTACTTCAAATATTCTTTTTTTTTCCTTGTTGAACAGTGTTTGTCACCTCCCTAAGCTTGAATACCAGAATACTATCAAGGTGGTTTAAATTCGTATTAACGTTCTCAGCACCCTCATCATACATGGCTGACTACACTGACTCACTCAAAACTCCAAAATCTTTTCTACATATGCTTCTAGTTGACCACAGCTTTCTCATCTGTACTTGTGGAGTTTCTGTTTGTTTTACTATGGTTATTCTTAAGGTGCCCGTTATTATTTATCCTTATTCAATCTAACCTTTTAAGCACTGCTGATTAACCAGCCTACAGAGATTGTTTCAGATTCCGTGTTCACTTGACTTCCCAGTTGCATGGAACTGTTGGAAAGCCCAGTTGCTGCTTACATCCTGGCCTCAGGGACATTGCAAGATACAGTGTATTCTTTGCCAAAAAGAACAGTCTCACTCCTCACACCTCCGTGCCCGGGAGCAGCTGTGAGTTCCTAGTGAGCTGCAGGCTTGCCATGGTGCCTGAAGCTTCCGGGAATCCGCGGGTCAGTCCACTTTCTTCTGAATGCCAAAGGCAGCTGTTCTGTGATGGCCACTTTTCACATGGAATCTGCCCAGTGAAACTATGGCTTAAGTCACTTATTCCAGGTTCATAGTTCTCCTCAAGCAAACATATAAATCTGGGCATCTCATTGGCAGTTCAGTGACTGAGACTCTGCATTTCAATGCAGGGGGCACGGGTTCAGCCCCTAGCTGGGGAGCTAGGATCTCCCATGTTGCATAGCGGGGCCAACTCTATCTATCTATTTATCTCTATATAGAGAGAGGAAGATCTGGTCATGTGGCTCTCTGACCCTTCAAAGCTCCCTCTGAGACTTGGTACGCCAGTACCACACAGTCCAGAGGCTGCCAACCTGCTGCCCACTGCTTCCCTCCCCCTCTCCTTCTTGTCTCCTCCTGGTCAATGTCACTATATCTTTCAAGGCTCGGCCCAAGTGTTGCCTCATTTAAAGAATCTTCTGCACGGCCACATCTCCTCCCTTCTACCCTCATTCTGTGAGGTGCTCCAAAAGCATCTTGGGTCCTTATCACAAAGTTTTACGATTATGCATTAGTCATTTTTCCACACGCATCTGCCCTCACTGGGCTGGAATGTTCTCGAGTGCAGGAATGATAACTTTGATGGCAATGCTGTAGGAATTCTTAAGAGCAAGATACATAAACTCAATGTTGCTGCCTAGATTTTTTTTTTTTTAATGGCACAACATTTTATTGAAATCTCTTTTCCTCTTTAAATTCATGAGACAGAATATATAAACCAAAGATAGTCTGGACAGTAAGACTTCCTCTAAAACGAATTCTGCCCAAAGCAGTTATAATCCCCAATAAAACTTTAATCTTCTTGAAATTCCTCAGAAAATACTGCACACTGAGGGAAAGTTTTCTTAAAATGCCCTCATTAATTTAGTTTCCTTTGCAAATATTTACTGAGAGCACACTGTTTGCTGGGCCCTGAAATAAGCACTGGGTGCCAGGGTGAGAGGTGAAACCAAGTTTTTGTCCTCATGCAATTCAGAGTCTGGTGAGAGACCAGACACTAAACAAGCAAAAACAATGACAAATGCTAAAATATGAAGTGCCAGATAATTGACAAAGGGTGGGCATTGCTATAGAAGCTATCTGTGTAGGTGATAAGGCCTGAGTTAGCCTCACAGACATAGTGACATGTAAACTAAATCCTGATGAAGAACTCAGCCACATGAAGAGTATTCCTGGTAGAGCAAAGGGCATGCATGTGGTCCAGAGGTAGAAGAAACTTGAAGAAATAGAAAGGCGGTTGTCACCTAGAAAGTGTGGGTAGAGGTATGGAGGAGGGGGGCAAGGGTCAGGACAGTGCACAGAGGCTGACCACCTTGTATGCGATGTTAGGATTCAATTCAAAATGAAATGAGAAGCGAGCTAAACGTTTTCTTCAGTGACCAACATGGTCAAATTTGTATTTTTAAAGATGTGTGAAGAATAGGAGAAAATCTTTGGGGTCTAGGGCTAGGTGAAGAGTTCTTAAATGTGACACCAAAAGCATAATCCATAGTAGGAAAAATTGGTAAATTGGACTTTATCAAAATTAAAAAACTTTCATTCTGAAAAATCCCTGTGGAGAAAATACAAAGACAAGCAGCAGGCAGCGAGACAATTTTTGCAAATCGCATATCAAAGGATTGGTATCCAGAATATATAAAGAACTCTCAAAATTCAACAGTAAAAAACCCAAACAAGCCAATTAGAAAATAAATAAAAGACACAAACAGACACTTTGTTGAAGAACATACACAGATGGCAGATAAGCACATTGTGAAAAGATGTTGGAAATCATTAACCATCAGGGAAACGTTAACCATCAGGGAAACGCAGATTAAAACCACGATGAAGTATTGCTACAAATCTATCAGAATGGCTAAGATAAAACATAGTGACAGCACCAAATGCTGACAAGAATGTGGCGTAACTGGATCTCATACATTGCTGATGGGTCTGTAAAATGGTGCAGCCCATGCTGGAAAACAGTTTCGCAGTTTCTTAAAAAACGAAACCCACAGCAATCATATGACAACAATTTTACCCTCGGTCATTTATCCCAGAAAAATGAAAACTCATACTCACACAACAGTCTGTAGATGAATAGAAGCTTTATCTGTAATCGCTGCAAACTAGAAACAGCCCAGATGTCTCTCAATGGGTGAATGGTTAAACAAACCAGAGGACATACCATGGCCACTACGCGACAGTGAAGGGCGATAAACTTCACACAAAGACGTCAATGAATCTCTACAGAACTACACTGAGTAAAAAGAAAAAAGCTAAAAGTTTACGTACTGTATGTTTCTGTTTATCATATCTGTTTAGCATTCTTGAAATGAAAAAAAAAAAATTAAGAATAAAAAGTAGATGACTGACTGCCCAAAGTTAAGGAAGGAGATTAGAAGGAGGGATGGAGATGGGTGACATTATGAAAAAGCAACCCGAGAGATCCCTGTGATGGACTCTGGTGGTAGATACACATAACATAAAATTGTATAGAGTGAAATACACACAGGAACTTCCCTGGTGGTCCATCGGCTAAGACTCCACAGTTCCAATGCAGAGGATGTGGGTTGCATGTCTGGTCAGGGAATTAAGATATCACATGTGCCTCAATGGTGTTCCCCAAAAAATAAATTTTAAAAGTTTAAAAAAAAAAAAACACAGAGACACATACACACAAATGAGTACAAGTTAAACCAAGGAAATCTGAATAAAGCTGGTAGATCATATCAATGTCAATATCCTGGTTGTGATTTTGTACTATAATTTTGTAAGATGTTATCATTGGGTAAAACAGGATAAAGGATACACAGCATCTCTCTGTTTTATTTCTTACAATCTACACGTGAACATACAATTATCTCCGTAAAAATGTCAATGAAAAAAAGCCTCAGACTTACTATATAGTGTAGGTAACTCTGCTCAATGTTATGTGGCAGCCTGGATGGGAGGAGAGTTTGGGAAAAATGGATACACAAATGTGTATGTCTGAGTCCCTTTGCTATCCACCTGAAACTATCACAACATTGTTAATCAGCTATGAAGTGAAGTGAAGTGAAGTCACTCAGTCATGTCCAACTCTTTCTGACCCCATGGACTGTAGCCTACCAGGCTCCTCCGTCCATGGGATTTTCCAGGCAAGAATACTGGAGTGGGGTGCCATTTCCTTCTCCAGGAGATCTTTCCGACTCAGGGACTGAACCCGGGTCTCCTGCACTGTAGGCAGACACTTTACTGCCTGAGCCACCAGGGAAGTCCTAATCAGCTATACTTCAACACAAAAACTTCAAAAAGAAAAAATCTCGGGAATTCTCTAGTAGTCCAGTGGTTAGCACTCAGGTGCTTTCACTGCCATGAGCCGTGTGGGGGCAGCGAGGAAATCTCTGAAGAGAATGGATTGGAACCGGAGTTGAGGGCAGGGGCAGTTACAGTGGCAGCCAAGAGATGGGTTAGGAGGCAGTAGAAGTGATGACTTAGAGCATGTGGGCTGGTGGGGAGGTGGTGGCGGAGAGGGAGAGAACTGGATTTGCTGTGTCCGCCTAGTCAAGGCTATGGTTTTTCCAGTGGTCAAGTATGGATGTGAGAGTTGGACTGTGAAGAAGGCTGAGTGCCGAAGAATCGATGCTTTTGAACTGTGGTGTTGGAGAAGACTCTTGAGAGTCCCTTGGACTGCAAGGAGATCCAACCTGTCCATTCTGAAGGAGATCAGCCCTGGGATTTCTTTGGAAGGAATGATGCTAAAGCTGAAACTCCAGTACTTTGGCCACCTCATGCGAAGAGTTGACTAATTGGAAAAGACTCTGATGCTGGGAGGGATTGGGGACAGGAGGAGAAGGGGACGAGAGAGGATGAGATGGCTGGATGGCATCACGGACTCGATGGACGTGAGTCTGAGTGAACTCTGGGAGTTGGTGATGGACAGGGAGGCCTGGTGTGCTGCAGTTCATGGGGTCGCAAAGAGTCGGACACGACAGAGTGACTGAACTGAACTGAACTGAACTAGAGTCTCTCGCGTTCAAATGTAATTTTCCTTCTCAAATACCAAATTTTCAAGAACCCTAACATAATAACGAAGTGAAAGTCACTCAGTCATGTCCAATTCTTTGCGACCCCATGGACTCGTCCGTGGAATTCTCCAGGTCAGAATACTGGAGTGGATAGCCTTTGCCTTCTCCAGGGGATCTTCCCAACCCAGGGATCGAACCCAGGTCTCCCGCATTGCAGGCAGATTCCTTACCAACTGAGCTATCAAGGAAGACAATGTCAGTATCAATTATGTATTCTTAAAAATTCATTGATATCACTTACTCTTGGGTCAGAATGACACAAAAACAAGAACAAAGCCAAATGATGAGCAGAGACTGGGCTGTGGGTACCCTTGTGGAATCTCACCTCCCTACACCCTCATCTCCTTGTAAATGGGCTCTGATGCCAGGCCTCCCTGCTGAGCCCACCCTCACCAACCCAATCAGCTCCAAACCCAGTCACTGCTGTTCAAGACCCCGCCCTCTCCACTTTCACTGCAGATGACAAGGGGATAAGGAATATGGCAGGGTGGGGCTTGCTTCCCATTTCTTAGATTCCCCAGAATCACATCACCACACGCACAGTGAACACCCTCTTCTCATTCCTTGTGTCATCCCACCTGGTCCTGGCACCTGAGATTAAATACCATACTTTCAAAATGATGCAATTTCTACCCAAGATTTCTGAGGCACTTTCACAAGAAACGGTAAATTTCTGAATACCAAAGGCCTATTCATCTACTGTTTTCACATGATGAGATAAAATATCTTTTCTACAGAAAGGTGTTCAGAACCATGCAGAATAATTTAAGATCTAAGCAAGGTTCTAGTTGTAGATAATTTAAAGGAAGTGAAATATAATTCTAAAGCACGTGTTTAAAAAAACAAAGGATAAATGATAAATAAGGAAGATATGGTATTTATCTATATTTACGATATCAGAAACACTAAAAACAAAGGGTACCAAGTGGTGTAGTTGTGAAATATTACAGATTGTGACCGCTCTCATTATTAGCTCACAGTGACTTGAATTTTTAGGGTCCCTCTAGACATCTGGCCCTTGGTAGCTTCCACTGTGGCTTTCAACTCAGACCAGAAGAAAGGACGGAGGAGATGAGGTCCAGAAAGTTCCTGGTGAGACTGAAACAGACAGTTCAACTCCTGGGGGTCGAAATGCCCCCTCCTCCACGGCATCCCCAAGTCAGGCCCAGAAGACATCAGCTTGAGAGGAGCTAAGGCCTTAGGACTCACTGGCAAAATTTTGACAGGAGCCAAAAATTCAATATCCACAGACTGACAGCTGACTTACAATTCTGGGAGATTTGAAGCTGAAAAGAAGGTTTAGAAGTGAGTCAAGTATCCAGAGTGGGAAGGAATGTATCACATTTGAGATGGAGTGGGATGTGATGGAACCACTAAGAATAGGAATCCTGAGGGAAAATGATTTGAGCTTAAAAAAAAAAAAAAGAAAAAAGCACAAAATCATATTAGGTATTGAAAACACATGTAAAGCTAAAAACATGTACATCTATTTGTTTCATAGTAATTCACTATTCATCTACTTCTTTGGGCTTCCCAGGTGGCTCAGTGGTAAAGAATCTGCCAGTCAATGCAGGAGACACATGAGACGTGAGTTTGATCCCTGGGTCAGGAAGATCCCCTGGAAGAGGAAATTACAGTCCACTCCAGTATTCTTGCCCAGAGAATCCCATGGCTAGAGTCCATGAGATTGCAGAGTTGGACAGGACTGAGCATGTGTGAATGCCTACTTTATTCTTGAAAAATGTACTTTGAAAAAGATTGGCTTTGGAGCATATTGTAGATGAGGATAAGGACGCAGTTTTTTCACTGCTTAGATATTTTACTTAAAGCTATGTTCCAGTGTTCCCTGTGGCCTGATGGTTAGGATTCAGTGCTATCCTCGCTGTGGCCTGGGTTTGAGCCCTGGTCTGGAGACTGAGGTCTTACAGGCTGTGTGGCTTGGCCAGAGTATATTAAAAGAAAAAAAAAAAAAAGCAGCTGTTTATTCCCCTTCCTCTTCTTCTCTCTTTTTGTCCATATTTTTAAAAAAAAGGCTTTTCTATATCATTTAAATTTTTAAACATTCGGTAAAAATTTAAGTAGCCTTATCCTTTAGCTCCAAAAGGGCACTCCCTGTCTTTGTGAAGTCTTCCTGTGAGACAGGGTCTTCCCCTCAGTATCCCACTTCTTCATTAGACTGTAAACATTAGCTTCCTCACCTGACCCTTTCTTTTGTTCATAGTGGGAACTGTGAGGGCCTTTTCTACCTCCCACTATTTCTAAGGTTAAGTCCAGGATCTGTAACATAGTAGGGCTCAATAAAAGTCTGTTGGATAAAAGAGAAGCTAGAAAAGTTCCCAGTAGGATGAATGTGTTTGAGTCATTCAGCTGTGTCCATCGCTTTGAGACCCCATGGACTGTAGCCATGCCAGGCTCCTCTGCCCGACCCAAGGAAAATCTTCCTGACCCGAGGATCAAACCCATGCTTCCTGAATTGAAGGCAGATTCTTTACAGTCTGAGGCACCAGGGAAGCCCCAGTAGGATGGATATGAAATGGTTAAAATCATTAGCTCTCTGGTCACATGGTTTGCAAAGCCTGTGATAAATCTCTAGAAGAAGAAGGCATTGTTGTTCTCATTTATCATTTTATCGTTCGTGTGCCAGCTTCTGGAAAATACTGAAGAATGACTTTCAGCAAAGGTGGCAGTGATGAGCCTCCGTGTGACCACCGGATAAAGACCTAACAACCATAATCCACCCCATCAAATTTCCTGAGCAGTTTGTACATTGTCATTAGGAAGAAAAACAGGGCTTTCCTGTTGGCTCAGTGGTAAAGAATCCACCTGCCAAAACAGGAGACACGGGTTCGAAACCTGGTTCGGCAAGATACTACGCACCACAGAGCAACTGAGCACACCACGAGCCTTGATCTAGGGCCCAGGAGCCACAGCTATCTGCACTGCAGGAGATTCTTCACCATCTGAGCCATCAGGGAAGCGCCATCAGCTGCTGCTTCTGCTGCTAAGTTGCTTCAGTCATGTCTGACCCTGTGCGACCCCATAGACGGCAGCCCACCAGGCTCCCCCGTCCCTGGGATTCTCCAGGCAAGAACGCTGGAGTGGGTTGCCATTTCCTTCTCCAATGCGTGAAACTGAAAAGTGAAAGTGAAGTCGCTCAGTCGTGCCCGACTCTTAGCAACCCCATGGGCTGCAGCCTACAAGGCTCCTCCGTCCGTGGGATTTTTCCAGGCGAGAGTACTGGAGTGGGGTGCCAGTGCCTTCTCCTCCATAAGCTGTTAGGTCCCACCAAAATCTGCTTTGGGGAACTTGACTGGACATGGATATTCAAAACATGAAACACACAAAAGCTATAAAATAAATAAATAAATATATATATATGCCTATGTGTGTGTGTGTTAGTTGCTTGGTCATGTCCAACTGTTCAGGATCTCATGGACTGTAGCCCTTCAGGCTCCTCTGTCCATGGAATTCTCCAGGCAAGGCTATTGGAGTGGGAAGCCATTCCCTTCTGCAGGGGATCTTTCAGACTCAGGAACTGAACCAGGGTCTCCTGAGTTGCAGGCAGATTCTGTACTGTCTGAGCCACCAGGGAAGCCCTAAATATACATACGAAAAGTGAAAGTGAAAATCGCCCAGTGGTGTCTGCCTCTTCCCTACCCCGTGGACTATACAGTGGGGTATAGTAAATGGACTATACAGTCCATGGAATTCTCCAGGTCAAAACACTGGAGTGAGTCGCCCTTCCCTTCTCCAGGGGATCTTCTCGGCCCAGGGATTGAACGCAAGTCTTCCACACTGCAGGCAGATTCTTTACCAGTTGAGCTACCCGGGAAGCCCAAATATACATGTAAGCAAACTCAAACAGGAAAATTTACAAGTACAGCTTAAATAAACGTTCTTTCCTTACCCATTTGAGAGTAAATGGCTGATGTTATGTCCCATTACTCTCCCATACTTCAGTGTGTTTTTCCCACAAATGAAAACATTTCTCCTACATAACAACAATATAACAGTAAAATCAGAAAATTAATACTGGTACTTTAATAAAATTTTCAGGCTTCATTCAAGTTCCTCCAATGGTTCCAGCCATATAGTTGGTAAGAAAAAGCTGCAGTCCTAAATTCAGATCTTGCAAAGCAGACACCAAATTAAGTTATCATGTCTCCTTAATTTCCTCCCCTATGGAATAGTTCTCAACATTTCTTTGACTGTCACAACCTTTTGATGTTTCCAGGCCATTTATTTGGTAGAACGTTCTTCATTTTGGGTTTCTCTGATGCTTCTTTATGGTTAAGTGCCTGTTATACATCTTGGGTGGGAATATCACAGAAGTGACGATGTGTTCTCACTTTATCTTATTTAAGTGACACGTGACTTATGTTGTACCATTACTGGTAACGTTAACTTTGATTGCATAAGTTCCCATCTGCTTGGCTTCTAAACTGGGAAATTATTTTTTCCCTACTGTAATTAATAAACATTTTGTAAGAGTTTTTGAGATTACATAAATATCATTCTCATCAAACAATTAGTTTATTCACTGATTTTTGTATCTGTATGAACTCGCAGCTTCTTCTGTTATTCAGTGCTTTACATTCTGCCACTATCGTTATTTATTTTGCTTTTCGAATTACCCGAGACTTTCCAGGTTGGAGCCCCTGCAACATAACCTCTGTGTCTCTATCATTCTTCGAGTACTTCTTTATTTCAGCCTCAACAGTAGCTTCCAGGCTCATCTTGCACTCTCTCTAAACTAATACCAGAGTTAACCACATCTCCAAGGACCTCTGAAGAGTGGTACTTGGAAAGCAAGATCAGAATGCTACATGTGTCCAGTGCTTTTGGGATATCACCGCTTCCAGATGCTTTCAGTGGACAAAACTAGGAATATATGTATTCAAGTCTCTCTCTCTCTCATGTGTCTCTCTGTGTCACACACACACACACACATACCTGTCTACTGAAAACTGTGAGTATCTCCAATTCTAGCTTAATACCATTATTCTTAATATTTTCTCACTTGATCAATCCTTCTGTAGGTAAGAATTCTCCTATAACTGACACAACCACTTTCATCCAGTGTGGATGCCCTCTTTGACACCCCCATGCTAGGCAGCCCCTTCAGAATAATACCCTTCTCACTTTGCTTAGGCTTTGACACCCCACCTACACAAATGACATTCTAATATTGTACCCACATTATGTAGAGTCTTGCTCAATCCCACCCACTAACTCTTGAACTAAGCTGAGCATGACTTGATGCCTCATCTCTGCATTGTGTCCATGACCTCCTGCTTTCTAGGTATGCATCTTAATATAAACTATGGCTCCTGGCTACCACTTTTTAAAACTTATTTATTTTTAATTGGAAGATAATTACTTTACTATATTGTGATGGTTTCTGCCATACATCAGCATGAATCAGCCATAGGTATACATATGTCCCCTCCCTCTTGAACCTCCTTCCCACCTCCCACCCCATCCCACCTCTCTAGGTTGTTACAGAGCCCCGGTTTGAGTTTCCTGAGGCATACAGCAAATTCCCATGGGGTGTTTTACATATATTAGTGTATATGCTTCCATTCATCCCACACTCTCCTTTCCTCTCCCCTCCTGCCCCACGTCAACAAGGCTGCAGCTTTCATCAGCCTCTTCTCAGGAGCAGTGGAGCCCCATTCCAGCCCAGGACTTTAAGCTGTGGATCTCACGCTCTTCTGCTGCCTCAAATGAGGCATCTTTATCCCCTGTTACCCCACAAGGATCACATTTCCGGCCTGACTGCTTCATTGCAGACCCAGAGCATTTCAGGCCACAGCTCCACCATGCCCCCTGCTCTCAGTTTTCTCTTCTTTCTGGCCCATAGACACTGAACTCTTGTTGCGGTACAATCATATCTTTATATTTCTCTTTTTCTGTTTTACCTAACATTGCTATGTAAATTGAATACAGAAAACCAGACAGAATATGGGAAGAGTTAATAAATGGGAGAGAGTTTTTGGATCTTCGAACAGGATGATAATATAGAAAGGATCATAAAGTTAAAGCGCCCAAATCCTTTTAAGAAACTGTATGGAATTTGAATGCTTTGTTGTATTTGCCTTGTTAAGATTACAGTGCCCTGTGAAAGAGTAAGAAAGTCACTGGTAAGGGGCTTCCGGAGTCTGCCCCTCAGCTTTTCAAGACAGGACTGTGCCCCTCTAGCTGATAAACTCTCAGAACCTGCACCATGTGCGACTTCAATGAGTTTGTCATGATGCTGACAAAGGTAAAGCTTTAGGTTTATTCCCTCGCACTTATCCCTTCCAATGTCCTAGAAGTAATTTCATATTTTCCATTTTGTATCCTTTTTTGTCAAAGGGAGCCTTCGCTAATAAAAAAAAAAAAAAATATTCAGGTCTCATAAATTCTGGATCTGTTCCTGTCAGAGACTAATATAGAATGCTAATTTCCAATGAAGGGAGGTCACATTCTAGAGCACTCAGTTTACCAGTAGATAAAGTTGTTTGGTCCATATAGTCAAAGCGTTAGCTTTTCCAGTAGCTATGTATGGATGTGAGAGTTGGACCATAAAGAAGGCTGAGCACCAAAGAATTGATGCTTTCAAACAGTGGAGCTGGAGAAGACTCTTGGAAGTCTCTTGAACAGCAAGGAGATAAAACCAGTCAATCCTAAAGGAAATCAACCTTGAATATTCACTGGCAGGACTGATCATTTCAGTTCAGTCGCTCAGTTGTGTCCAACTCTTTGTGACCCCATGAACTGCAGCACATCCGGCCTCCCTGTCCATCACCAACTCCCAGAGTTTACTCAGATTCATGTCTATTGAGTTGGTGATGCCATCTCAACCTCTGTTGTCCCCTTCTCCTCCTGCCTTCAATCTTTCCCAGCAAGGGTCTTTTCAAATGAGTCAGCTCTTCGAATCAGGTGTCCAAAGTACTGGAATGTCAGCTTTAACATCAGTCCTTCTGATGAACATTCAGGACTGATTTCCTTTAGGATGGACTGGTTGGAACTCCTTGCAGTCCAAGAGTCTTCTCCAACACCATAATTCGAAAGCATCAATTCTTCCGTGCTCAGCTTTCTTCATAGTCCAACTCTCATATCCATACATGACTACTGGAAAAACCAAGGACTAAAGTTAAACTAACTTTAATTAAAGTTAAAACTCCAATACTTTGGCCACCTGGTTTAAAGAGCAAATGCAATGAAAAAGATACTGATGCTGGGAAAGATTCAGGACAGGAGAAGAAGGGGGCAACAGAAGATGAGATAGTTGGATGGCATCACTGACTCAGTGGACATGAGTTTGAGCAAACTCTGGGAGAGAGTGAAGGACAGGGAAGCTTGGCATGCTGCAGTCCATGGGGTCACAAACAGTGGGACACGACTTAGCCACTGAACAACAAGAGACTGAATTTATTTCAGAAAATAGATTAGGTTGCTTAGAGTATGAAGAATGATGAGTGATCTTGGGTTTTAACTTGTGCACATCGTGTAAATTTCAAAGCTATTCTCACCCACCTACAGAGTGTGTCTATAATTCCTTTGTAGCCAGTTCAGTACATATGATTATTTCTTGCTTCCCTGTGGCTCAAAGGTTAAACGTCTGCCTCCAATGTGGGAGACCCGGGTTCGATTCCTGGATTGGGAAGATCTCCTGGAGAAGGAAATGGCAACCCACTCCAGTATTCTTGCCTGGAGAATCCCATGGACAGAGGAGCCTGGTAGGCTACAGTCCATGGGGTCGCAAAGAGTCGGACACGACTGAGCGACTTCACACATACACAAGATAAGAACTGGTTAATTTTGCCCCAGATCTTATTTACTGGCTTTTTAAAAATGAGATTCCATATATACCACCTTCTACAAGTTTTAACATATTCTTTCTTTCTTAGGGTTTAATATAGTTGATTAGATAACAGCTTTCAAGATTCCTCCACCCTGGTTGCCACTTGATAAAATCTGATTGTTCCTTAATCCCCTCAACTGTAAATGCACAGGTCATCTTTTCAGTTCAGTTCAGTCACTCAGTCGTGTCCAACTCTTACGACCCTATGAATCGCAGTATGCCAGGCCTCCCTGTCCATCACCAACTCCCAGAGTTCACTCAGACTTATATCCATTGAGTCAGTGATCCCATCCAGCCATCTCATCCTCTGTCGTCCTCTTCTCCTCCTGCCCCCAATCCCACTCAGCATCAGAGTCTTTTCCATTGAGTCAACTCTTCACATGAGGTGGCCAAAGTACTGGAGTTTCAACTTTTGCATCATTCCTTCCAAAGAAATCCCAGGGCTGATCTCCTTCATAACGGACTCCTTCATAATCTCCTTGCAATCCAAGGGACACTCAAGAGTCTTCTCCAACACCACATTTCAAAAGCATCAATTCTTCAGCACTCAGCTTTCTTCACAGTCCAACTCTCACATCCAAACATGACCACTGGAAAAACCATAGCCTGAACTTCCTGATATTCAAGCTGGTTTTAGAAAAGGCAGAGGAACCAGAGATCAAATTGCCAACATCCGCTGGATCATGGAAAAAGCAAGAGATTCCAGAAAAACATCTATTTCTGCTTTATTGACTATGTCAAAGCCTTTGACTGTGTGGATCACAAGAAACTGTGGAAAATTCTGAA
>SJYX01021163.1:234521-319940 GCA_006410675.1 Oreotragus oreotragus | reverse complement strand
CCTGGAGAAGGAAATGGCAACCCACTCCAGTACTCTTGCCTGGAAAATTCCATGGATGGAGGAACCTGGCAGGCTATAGTCCATGGGGTCATAAAGAGTCGGACACGACTGAGCAACTTCACTTCACTGTTCCCTTTCTTTGGAAATAAAGTTCCATTCCATCACAATGATGCTTTATTAAAATTTGAACCCTTGCCACTTCAACACCATGACAGAAAATTTGAGCTTGTGTCAAAGTGTCAAACAGTCTTGACTCTTTAAATACATGAAAATGATTGAAAAGGGATCCATTTTTAAACTTATTAAAATCATTCTGAAAGACGGGCGTAGTAAACTCTTTCAACTGGACTTCATTAAAAGGTGAGTCCATATTCATACATGGATATATATACACACAAACACACACACACACACACACACACACAGAGATGTTTGTGTGTGGTGAAGTTTCTGTGGTTCCGTTACTGAATATTTAAAACAGTTGAACAGATTTTCTCCAAACTTTTGATGAGTTTGAGATGGCCTGAATTAGAGGCTGCATACATGTCGGACATGAAATTTAGTGTCGGGGAAACTGTGCAGGAGAATCTTAAAGATTCAGTCAGCCCTCCTCCAGAGAGCTGAAAACCAGAACAAGAGAATAGTGTGACTGCGACGTGTGAAAGACAGAAAAACAAAGAATGATTTCAATCATGAGCCCTAAACTCACGTTTACAAGACAGATGAATTGCAAGCTTGGATTGCAATGCTGCTGCTTCTTGTGTGGGTAACTATTGGTAAAATGTTTTAGAATGAGTAGCAGCAGGTTTGTGTTTACTTAATGATGGTGGATGAGTCTCCAGGAATACTGAAGAGGTCTGCTAGTTTTAAATATCTGTGGTACATTGTCCTAGAAATAGGCCATTACAGGAAGAGGTAAACTGTCACTAGGCTAGCTGATGTGGTTTGGGGAGGGATTCTGCATGGTCAGTACGGCTGCCCCCAACAGCACAAAGGATGGTAAACGTTTAGTTTCAGCAGGACCATCGGTGCTTAATATTCTATTCCTAGCTACTTCTTGGAATCATGAATATTAAAATAACAAAATCCTACAGGTCAAAGCATCTTGCACATGGAATAAAAATTGGTTGATTTAAGGTGCAAACCACACATTAAAGAGAATGAACATAAGGTTTTTTTAAGATGTGAAACTGTAGTTCTGCTGTAGAAAAGATTGTGTGTGTCAATAACGCCTGGGAACAAGTACAGGGCTTTGAATAAACACTACTCTTGCCACTGCATTCAAGATGCCGGCAAGGTTTCTAGACATTCCGACACAGAAATGTAGGATTTGGATATACATGTATAGATTTTAAAAAATAAACAGTACACTTTTCCCCAACAGAAATGGAGAGAATAAGCATAATGTGTGGCATTATAGTTTAATACAAAGAATCTGTCTTCAAAAATATTCATGGTGTCAACTATTGAAGTGACTATGCGCCTGTTGGAAGATTCCGGCAAAAATGCAGATCAAATGGGACATGGAGGAGGAGAGAAAGCTGGTTTACACTCTTAGAGAAGTAGCCACACATATTTAATTGTGGGAACCAGCAAGAGGAAGATGTTGTAGGCTTTCTGTAACATGGAATAATCCGATATTCCTTGGAGATGAGGAAGCAAACCATTCTCTTCATTTTCCTGTCTGAAGGAAATTCAAACTAATTTTGTTTCAACGTTTAAAAGAACAAAAGACTCAAGTTGCAATCCCCAAATATTTGAGCACATAAATGCAAAAACTGTTTCTGTGTTTAACACTGCAAGATGGTCTGTGGAATTTGTCCACAATGCACTCGAATCTTTCTGGATATAATATATTCATAAGGCAAGCTTCTTAAAAATCAAACCTTTTTGAATAAATGTTACTCAAGTCCTTAAATGTAAGCCTGTCTCTTAGTCTTTGTCTCGAAAGGAAAGACAATAGTAAAATGTAGCTGGATAAAATTATCAGCCCTGTATATTATTAGACTAAAACTGGAACAAAGGCTTTGATGTTCACAAATTCAACACAGATGGCATTGTTCTGACTTTCCTATTAGGAAGCCAAATTTACAGAATATGATGTTTTTTTTCAAGCAAGAACTAAAGCTCCCTGAGGGTAAGAATTGGAACCTAATTCATCTTAAATTCCCTATAACACCTCTATTTTATAACATATAAATTCCCTATATATCATATATCTTTAACACAGTAGGTACTAAAAATATACACATAAAGAATGAAATAGAGTAGAAATCTGAAGAAGAAACTATAATGATGAGGCTGGGTAGATAGCAAGAAGGAGCCGATTCATGAAGTCTTTTCACCTGTGCCAAGGTGCATGGACTTCAATCTGGAACTGGTGACTTATGAGGAGCATGAAGCAATGAGGCTCTTCATTCTGTTCCTCCTATCTCCAAGTGAAAAGCACAGCTGTGCAAAGGCAGAACAGCAAGAGGAGCTTGGTGCACGCAGCAAAGAAAACATAGCAGGTTGTGGCTGCTGCAACTTAATGTGCAGCAGGACTTAGAAGAAGATGAGACTGGAGAGCGAGGCAGAGGCAAGATCCCCAAGGATCTCCAGAGTACAGTAATTTTAAAAAACTGACTTTATCCCATAGTGTGGATGACAGGCATTTGTATAAATGGTGGAAGATAGTAGTGAAATGGTCAGATCTGCCTTTTAGAAGGAATATCTGTAGTCACGCAATGGAAGACAGATTGAAAGCAGAGGAAGCCTGGAGACAGGGACCAGAAAGGAGCTGACTAGGGTTACGTGTTCATTTCCATCCTCTTGGGCACCACAGTTGACAGCCAGGAAGACTGATAAATTGACCCTGTTGTCTCTGCTGGAGCCCATTTTTTTCTGTCTCACACACACATGACCTTAAACATAAATATAGCTCATCTTTGTGTTATTGTTGAATAGTTTTCACTTTCCAGAGAGTCCAACCTTGGGCATATCTATAGGATAAATAATAGCATTATATAAATTGGATAAAATTTCTTGGCAGTGTTTGCTTTCTCCATATTTAATATAAATGAGCACACAGGCATGTGTTTTGGCAGAACCTCTGTGTTATTTGTACTCTAGTGGAGCAAGTCTGAATCCATATAAACGACAGTAAAATAAGCTTCTTATACTCACTGTGAGCGTTGGACAGTCAGAGACATTCAGCTCTTGCAGGTTTTTACAGAAACCTAAATCAAACAAATTACATATTACTAAAAAACGTATTACAAATATTTAAACTTAAAGTTTTTCCACGCTGCATTCAGTGCTGTGTATTCATTAGAAAGCAAACCAAAACCCCTGGTAAGTAACTTGTTCTAAGTATATGGTTTCCTTTCCTAGAAAAATGATTTCTTTGGGCTTTAAAATTAAAATATGCCTATTATTGTTTGAGGATTACAAAAGGAAAGGGGATAAGAGAAAAATACTACTTTGGGGGGAAAACTGTATATACTTAGAGCTTTTTAGCTTCAAAGCTTTTGAAAAAACAATTTTTTTTTTTTTGTGGTGTGACATTTTTGTTAATTTGGGAGGTTGTGTTTCCTTTTAACATTATGAAATTTTTCAAACATACAAAGAAAGTTGAGAGAATTGACAGATTGTACAATGAATATACCCATCACCCATATTCTACAATTCATATTTTATTATATTTGCTTGATCACATACCCACCTGTACATCTTTCTCTCACATACCCATCTGTACATTCTTTCTCTCTATCCCTCAATTCATCTTAATTTCTTATGCATTTTAAAGTAAGTTGCAGACATCGGGACACTTCCCCCAAGCAACTGCTTCAGCATGAATGTCATGAATAATTCAGCATGCACAGTAATTGATAGAATGTTTATATTTTAGGTTAGATAGCCATAAAGTTTACAAAGAATTTTAGATTGATATGTGGAGAGTCAGAAAGGCCAAGTGCCTGTGAGTTCTGGGACCAGAGACACCTGCCCAGCTTGTGATCTAGAAGGGAAATCAAGACATGTGTGCAAAGAGCTAGACAGCAAAGTGTTACACAATCAGCTCTCTGGGTCTAGACTGGCATGAGTAAGACTCCAAATCTGAGACAGAAGAGAAACAGTGAAGGAACGCAAAACAGTGAATGGGAGGAATGCTTGGGGCAAAGAGGGGAGATGGCATTCTAAATGGAGGAGACCCCTACAATCAGGAAAACTCCAGGCAAGGGGGTGATCCTGGCATTCACACTGAGACAGTGAATAGAGAACACATCTGTTGCTCGTAACCTCAGAGCCCCACGATAATAACAACAAAAATGTTATTAATTATAAATCCATTTTGAACATTTCTTCCTCCTTAAAACTATGTCCTAAGTAATAAGTGCAAACCAGAACCAATTTCAGAATTTTAAAAAGGAAAAAAATTATTCAAAATGTGCAGATTTTGGAAGTCATCAGTAATACTGAAGGGAAAAATAGATTCCAGAAAGATAACTAAATTTATGAGGTTGTTTATATTTTAAATAGCAGTTACTTGAATTCATGCAATTCAACAAACATTTAACAAGAACCTGCTATGTACTAGAAACCCTGCAGGTGCTGGAAATAACAGCAGTGAACAAAATAGAGAAAAATTCCTGTCCTTAGGAAGTTTATATCCTAGTTGGGGAAGAAGGACAATAAACAAAAGAGGCAAAATACTTATTTTGACAGATGGTGATACATGCTCTGGAGAGAAATGAAACAAGAAATGGATTAGAGAAGGGGTGGGAAGGAGTGCTACTTTAAATAGAGCAGCCAGAGAAGGTTTTGCTGAGAAGGTGACATTTGAACCAAGATGTGCAGGAGATAGCAAGGACAGTTGGCAATTTACCCTGAGCATTTCTAGAGCCCACATTCAACATGATTGGTGATTGTGAGACAGCAAAGGAAACAGAAAAATAGGTTCAGCAGAACATCCATTGGAGTCCTACTCTTGTTTGCACATCTCAAAGCTATAAGAAGAATCCCTGTAATTTCTTGAATCCAGTTTCAGTTTTCATAATGCTAAATCCTAACAGTTTAACTGAGTTCTTCCCCTAGACCAGGAACTGTGAAGTATTCATTGCGGTGAGCCTGGTTCATCTTCCCCCAAAATACTAGCGGTATCATCAATCCCTCTTCACAGATGCTGAAGATGGGATTAAGCAATTAGCCTGAGATCACAGTCAAGGAAGTAGAAGAGCCGTGATTCACATTCAGAGCCCAAACATTTAGCCATGAAACCAGGCAAGCAGGAGGGCGTGGAGCTTTCTACACCACTTTCTACATGTACCTTTATTATAATAATTGGAATGCCTTTGCCTTAAAATAAAAAATAACTTGAGCTCCATGTCTCCTGGTTTAGAGTTTATGGGAACTTGAATAGAATTGTATCCTGCTATTGGGTGAAAATTGTATAAATCTTGATTATGTTGAATTGGTTCGTAGTGTTTCTCAGGTCTACTCTTTCCTTCTACTTTTCTATTAATTTTTGAGAGTTTGATATTGAAACCCCAACTAAAAAATCTTAATTTGCCTTAAAAATAGTTGTAATATATAGTGAAACTATATGTAACTTTGCTCTGTATTTTCCAAGTCTCCTGTAAATGTGTTATCATACTTTCATAATTTAGGGAAAAAAAACTTGATAATTTGATTTTATTCATCAGTTGCAGTGTTCACAAAGGTCTCTATTTTTTTTTCCTTTTGCAATCTAGGGACTGCCGTACCTCAGCTGGGTTTCATTCTTCCTGAACTGCTTTAGTTAAGATTATCCAAACTTGGATTTGAAAGGAATACTTTCGTTGTTCCATCTGTCACACCAAGTAATTGGGACCAGCTGGATGTCAGGATGCGGGTGGTGACCATCGTCATCCTACTTTTGTTTTGCAAAGCCGCTGAGCTCCGCAAGGCAAGCCCTGGGGGTGCAAGAAACCGAGTGAACCATGGCCGAGCTGGTGGGAGCCGGAAAAGCTCCAACCCGGTCAAACGCTATGCACCAGGCCTCCCCTGTGAAGTGTACACATACCTTCACGAAAAATACTTAGACTGTCAAGAAAGAAAACTAGTTTATGTGCTGCCTGACTGGCCTCAGGATTTGCTGCACATGCTGTTAGCAAGAAACAAAATCCGCATACTGAAGAACAGCATGTTTTCCAAGTTTAAAAAGCTGAAAAGCTTGGATCTACAACAGAATGAGATCTCCAAAATTGAGAGTGAGGCTTTCTTCGGTTTAAATAAACTCACCACGCTCTTACTGCAGCACAACCAGCTCAAAGTCTTAACAGAGGAAGTGTTCATTTATACACCTCTCCTGAGCTACCTGCGTCTTTATGACAACCCCTGGCATTGTACTTGTGAGATGGAAACGCTTATTTCAATGCTGCAGATTCCAAGGAATCGGAATTTGGGGAACTATGCCAAGTGTGAAAGCCCACAAGAACTGAAAAATAAAAAACTGAGGCAGATAAAATCTGAACAGTTATGTAATGAAGAAGAAAATGAACAATTGGAGCCAAAACCCCAATTGTCAGGAAAACCCCCAGTCATCAAGACTGAGGTGGACTCTTCTCTTTGCCACAACTACGTATTTCCCATACAGACACTGGACTGCAGAAGAAAAGGTTTGTAAGTTGCTTACTTTTTCATTTTTGTGGATGATTAAAAATGCTTTTTGAATGTTATGAATCCCTGCACCACCACCACCCTCTCATGACTTAGGATTTCTGATGTCATTTCCACCATGGGAGATTTTAGTGAGGCTCTTGACATATTAGTGAAGACACTCTGAAAGTGTGGTCTGAGCACTGTTAATCTACCCTAGGACAACAAACAATTTAGTTGTCTCTTTCATTTCTGGCATGGGTTAATAACTTATTTGTAATATTAAATTAAAGCCAGGTGTCATTGAATTAGGGTTGTAGAACATGGTATTATTCCCTCCAATTACTATAAGGTTTTTTGTTTTTTTTTTTTAAGAACAGAAAGGAAAGGTTAAGATGAACCGAGAGACTCCAGCACGTCTCAAAGAAATTATAGACAGGAATCTGTTAATGTTGAAGAAACAGAAGTCAATTTGTTGATTTATCAGCGAAGTCATGCTCAAGGCTTGCCCCCCTCACTCTGAGTGTGGAAGGTGGCACCTGGTTATATCTCACCATGACCATATGACACCAAAAGATTTGCTTACGATGGCACTCTGTGAATTTTGATGCTAAAGTACAGCTATTTCAGCATTGTAAGCTGGGAGATGCCATCATGGGATCCTCTAAGTTTGAGAGAAAGTGCTCATTAATTGAGAACCTACTATGCTCCAGGTATTCCACATACATGCTATCCACAGCTGCCAGCAAGGTAGTAGTAATATCCCCATCTGTAGAGGGGAGGAGGAGGAGGAGAAAGAGGCTAAGGGACGTTCAGACACTTGCTCATGGTCTCACAGGTAAGCAGCAAAGCTAAGTCCACCTGAGCCTGCTGGCATCCAGAATTAATCTGCTGCTGCTGCTGCTGTTGCTAAATCACTTCAGTCGTGTCCGACTCTGTGCAACCCCATAGATGGCACCCCACCAGGCTCCCCCATCCCTGGGATTCTCCAGGCAAGAGTACTGGAGTGGGGTGCCATCGCCTTTTCCAAGAATTAATCTAATCATGTTCAAACAAGCTCCTGAACAAGGGAAGCATTAAAGAATTCGAGGAAAGTCGGTACACATAGTTTCTCTGTAGCCAGATTGGGTGGAATTTCCCTAACACTGTTACAGTAAGTACTTTGTGCTTCATGCCAAAAAACATGTTTTACTAGGATTTTCTTTGTAATGCTTAAAAACTTGAATTATATATTTAAAAAAACTATTACAAAGCTACTATTCCTAGACTTGAGTTAGAAAATTACTTGATATTGCTGAGGTTCTATCCTTAAGCTAAAGTTCATTTGCACTTGCTATACCAGAGAAAATAGAGTTAAACTCATTAATTATCTGAGGAAAAAATGCCATCAAAACAAAATTGAAGATTTCTACAACTAGACCACACTGTAATTTAAGAAAAGATAACATAGTAGGAAAGAACTTTCTTTTTTACTGTTTTTCTACCCTTAGGCTATTCCCACTCTAGTGAGTCTATTTCTGCCTTTGCCTTTGTTTCCATAATATTTATTTCTCTTGGCAAAAATCAACTTAGAAAAATACAAATTTATTTTTATTGCTTTCCTTCCTCAAGTGATTGTTGTCTGAACACAACCTTTCAGATATGCCCCATAAATTCATTACTCTTTGCTTTAGACACACATATTATTTACTGGAAAGCAAAGTTTTATGACATGCACAGTTAGTACATATCATTCAGGTTCATACACTAAAGACAACTTAAGTTCCTCCATGTATTAATAATGATATAAATCAGAGCCTATACTTTTTAGATTATAAAATGAAGGGTATTTTTTTTCTTTTAATATCATCAATATAAATCTCTCTCACTATGGTTGATATCACTCTATTGATTCAGCTGATCATTTATTTTTCATTTTTTATTATATTGTTGATTCCCATAAGTTTAAAGTCAAGGATCTTGTCTTTTAAATTCCCTTTGGTACTGCCTGGCACACGGCCATGTTCTTTAGATTGATGGCAATAATTGAGCTGCTTCCTTTGCTCTTACAAAGCAGTAATTTAAGCAACTTTTAAAAATAAAAATACATAGAAATTAAAAATCATGACTAGAATTCAAGTATAACAAGCTGAAATTTATCCATTGTACTTTTCCTTATTCCATTCTACAAATAGATAATAAATGTCAACTACTAAGAATGAATGTTCAGCAGTGTTCATCTCTTAACTCTCTGCCAGAATATAGCAATATTTTTGATTGTGTTCCACATGTTGGACACCATATAGGATCTCTTTTTTTTTTCTTTTAAGTCACTCAGTTGTGTCCAACTCTTTGCAGCCCCATGGACCATAACCTGCCAGGCTCCTCTGTCCCTGGAATTCTCCAGGCAAGAATACTGGAGTGGGAAGCTGTTCCCTTCTCCAGGGTATCTTCCCAACCCAGGGATCAAAGCCAGGCCTCCCATATTGCAGGCAGATTTTTTACCATCTGAGCCACCAGGGAAGCCCTAAAGAAGTCAAGAGTGGAACTAGCAGTGGTGATTATGAGAAGTGTTAGTCGCTCAGTCATGTCCAACTCTTTACAACCCTATGAACTGTAGCCCACCAGGCTCTTCTGTCCATGGAATTCTCCAGGCAAGAATACTGGCGTGGGTAGCCACTTCCTTCTTCAGAGGTCAAACCCAGGTCTTCTGCATTGCCGGCAGATTCTTTACCATCTGAGCCACCAGGGAAGCCCATATTAATGAGACTGCCTTCTAAATGCTCTGTGTGCCTAAGATATAGCAGTTTTATGCACTGTCATTTAATCCTTGGGGCTTCCCCAGTGGTTCAGTAGTAAAGAATCCACCTGCAATGCAGGAGACCTGGTTTCTGTCCCTGGGTTGGGAATTTCCTCTGGAGGAGGGCATGGCAACCCATTCCAGTATTCTTGCCTGGAAAATCCCATGGACAGAGTAGCTATGGTCCATGGAGTCGCAAAGAATCAGACATGACTGAAGCGACTGAGCACACACACACATTTCCTCCTCACAACCTTAAAAGAAATACTAGCATTATCATTTTAGGAAGAAAGAAGCTGAGGAGCAGAGAAGTTAAGTTGCCCTTTCAGGTCATGTAGGTAGTCCCTAAGCTGTTCCCAAGCCATTGGTCACCATGTTGCTGCTGCTACTCCTGCTAAGTCGCTTCAGTCGTGTCCGACTCTGTGCGACCCCATAGACAGCAGCCCACCAGGCTCCCTTGTTGGAGAAGACTCTTGAGAGTCCCTTGGACTGCAAGGAGATCCAACCAGTCCATTCTGAAGGAGATCAGCCCTGGGATTTCTTTGGAAGGAATGATGCTAAAGCTGAAACTCCAGTACTTTGGCCACCTCATGAGAAGAGTTGACTCATTGGAAAAGACTCTGATGCTGGGAGGGATTGGGGGCAGGAGGAGAAGGGGACGACAGAGGATGAGATGGCTGGATGGTGTCACTGACTCGATGGACGTGAGTCTGAGTGAACTCCGGGAGTTGGTGATGGACAGGGAGGCCTGTCGTGCTGCGATTCATGGGGTTGCAAAGAGGCAGACACAACTGAGCGACTGAACTGAACTGAACTAAGTGCCTCATTGTCGTTTTTTAAAAGATCTAAAAATAGTTACATTCTCAAAAATTATTCACTCCTTCATAGGAATTTGAAAAATGTTTTGAATTTCTCCCAATATGAGTATATACGCTTTCCTAATTAGTTTTTCCTTGGTGAAAATAAGGAATAATTGAATGATGTAAATTTTGGATAAAGTTGAATATCCTGTCAGCTCTTAGTAATGTATTCTTCCGTGCCTTCTCCTCCAAAGAAGTGCTAGCTTGTCAACAGTCCATAGGTCAAAAAAACCCCCAGCAAATATTAGGTTTCCTTGAGGTGGCCCTAGCAGGTAACCAGAGCATGGCAGTAGGGAACCTGGTGCTGCAGAGTTCAGTCTGAGAAGTCTGAACACTAGACTAGAATTGAGGGGCCAGGCTTCAGAGTCCAAGAATGAGGACCATCAGAAGGAGACAGGCAGAGCTACTGGGCAAATTGTACAAGAGTGACACCAAAACACCATCCAAGGCAAAGGATCAGTTAATTATAACTGATAATTTCAGTGGATACCCACTGAAGTGGGTATTCATTTCAATGGATACCCACCAAGAAGGGAGAGCATCGGCACTTGAAAGCAGTGGGACTTGAAAGCAGTCTCCTGTTATCAGGATAGGCGTACCACAGTCAGGGCGTGTTAGTAAAAGGAGCACTGCCTTTGGGTGATACTACAGCAAATCAGGGCCTAGAGGAGTATAACTATTTTCAGGGTAATACAGATAACACAAGCATTACCTTGGCAGGAGTCTCATTGTCCTGTTGGTGATAACTGTGTTAGATAGATTGAGATACAGGACTCCAGGGCAGCTCTCAGAGATGTATCTCATTGATTCATCCTGCATAACAGTAGAGGGAAGAATCTTATTAAAGTCTAACAGGCTTTGCTATTTCCCCATTATCTATCATCTCTCTCCCTGCCCCTCAAAAAGTATATGCAAGACTTGATTTCTTCATATGCTTTATTAGTTATAAAGCAAATTAAGTAGAAGGCTTTATTTGCAACTTCATTACTCCCTCCCCTTCCTTTTCTTTGGGCTTCCCTGGTGGCTCAGATGGTAAAGCATCTGCCTGTAATGTGAGAGACTTGGGTTCTATCCCTGGGTTGGGAAGATCTCCTGGAGAAGGAAATGGCAACCCACTCCAGTACTCTTGCCTGGAAAATTCCATGGATGGAGGAACCTGGCAGGCTATAGTCCATGGGGTCATAAAGAGTCGGACACGACTGAGCAACTTCACTTCACTGTTCCCTTTCTTTGGAAATAAAGTTCCATTCCATCACAATGATGCTTTATTAAAATTTGAACCCTTGCCACTTCAACACCATGACAGAAAATTTGAGCTTGTGTCAAAGTGTCAAACAGTCTTGACTCTTTAAATACATGAAAATGATTGAAAAGGGATCCATTTTTAAACTTATTAAAATCATTCTGAAAGACGGGCGTAGTAAACTCTTTCAACTGGACTTCATTAAAAGGTGAGTCCATATTCATACATGGATATATATACACACAAACACACACACACACACACACACACACAGAGATGTTTGTGTGTGGTGAAGTTTCTGTGGTTCCGTTACTGAATATTTAAAACAGTTGAACAGATTTTCTCCAAACTTTTGATGAGTTTGAGATGGCCTGAATTAGAGGCTGCATACATGTCGGACATGAAATTTAGTGTCGGGGAAACTGTGCAGGAGAATCTTAAAGATTCAGTCAGCCCTCCTCCAGAGAGCTGAAAACCAGAACAAGAGAATAGTGTGACTGCGACGTGTGAAAGACAGAAAAACAAAGAATGATTTCAATCATGAGCCCTAAACTCACGTTTACAAGACAGATGAATTGCAAGCTTGGATTGCAATGCTGCTGCTTCTTGTGTGGGTAACTATTGGTAAAATGTTTTAGAATGAGTAGCAGCAGGTTTGTGTTTACTTAATGATGGTGGATGAGTCTCCAGGAATACTGAAGAGGTCTGCTAGTTTTAAATATCTGTGGTACATTGTCCTAGAAATAGGCCATTACAGGAAGAGGTAAACTGTCACTAGGCTAGCTGATGTGGTTTGGGGAGGGATTCTGCGTGGTCAGTACGGCTGCCCCCAACAGCACAAAGGATGGTAAACGTTTAGTTTCAGCAGGACCATCGGTGCTTAATATTCTATTCCTAGCTACTTCTTGGAATCATGAATATTAAAATAACAAAATCCTACAGGTCAAAGCATCTTGCACATGGAATAAAAATTGGTTGATTTAAGGTGCAAACCACACATTAAAGAGAATGAACATAAGGTTTTTTTAAGATGTGAAACTGTAGTTCTGCTGTAGAAAAGATTGTGTGTGTCAATAACGCCTGGGAACAAGTACAGGGCTTTGAATAAACACTACTCTTGCCACTGCATTCAAGATGCCGGCAAGGTTTCTAGACATTCCGACACAGAAATGTAGGATTTGGATATACATGTATAGATTTTAAAAAATAAACAGTACACTTTTCCCCAACAGAAATGGAGAGAATAAGCATAATGTGTGGCATTATAGTTTAATACAAAGAATCTGTCTTCAAAAATATTCATGGTGTCAACTATTGAAGTGACTATGCGCCTGTTGGAAGATTCCGGCAAAAATGCAGATCAAATGGGACATGGAGGAGGAGAGAAAGCTGGTTTACACTCTTAGAGAAGTAGCCACACATATTTAATTGTGGGAACCAGCAAGAGGAAGATGTTGTAGGCTTTCTGTAACATGGAATAATCCGATATTCCTTGGAGATGAGGAAGCAAACCATTCTCTTCATTTTCCTGTCTGAAGGAAATTCAAACTAATTTTGTTTCAACGTTTAAAAGAACAAAAGACTCAAGTTGCAATCCCCAAATATTTGAGCACATAAATGCAAAAACTGTTTCTGTGTTTAACACTGCAAGATGGTCTGTGGAATTTGTCCACAATGCACTCGAATCTTTCTGGATATAATATATTCATAAGGCAAGCTTCTTAAAAATCAAACCTTTTTGAATAAATGTTACTCAAGTCCTTAAATGTAAGCCTGTCTCTTAGTCTTTGTCTCGAAAGGAAAGACAATAGTAAAATGTAGCTGGATAAAATTATCAGCCCTGTATATTATTAGACTAAAACTGGAACAAAGGCTTTGATGTTCACAAATTCAACACAGATGGCATTGTTCTGACTTTCCTATTAGGAAGCCAAATTTACAGAATATGATGTTTTTTTTCAAGCAAGAACTAAAGCTCCCTGAGGGTAAGAATTGGAACCTAATTCATCTTAAATTCCCTATAACACCTCTATTTTATAACATATAAATTCCCTATATATCATATATCTTTAACACAGTAGGTACTAAAAATATACACATAAAGAATGAAATAGAGTAGAAATCTGAAGAAGAAACTATAATGATGAGGCTGGGTAGATAGCAAGAAGGAGCCGATTCATGAAGTCTTTTCACCTGTGCCAAGGTGCATGGACTTCAATCTGGAACTGGTGACTTATGAGGAGCATGAAGCAATGAGGCTCTTCATTCTGTTCCTCCTATCTCCAAGTGAAAAGCACAGCTGTGCAAAGGCAGAACAGCAAGAGGAGCTTGGTGCACGCAGCAAAGAAAACATAGCAGGTTGTGGCTGCTGCAACTTAATGTGCAGCAGGACTTAGAAGAAGATGAGACTGGAGAGCGAGGCAGAGGCAAGATCCCCAAGGATCTCCAGAGTACAGTAATTTTAAAAAACTGACTTTATCCCATAGTGTGGATGACAGGCATTTGTATAAATGGTGGAAGATAGTAGTGAAATGGTCAGATCTGCCTTTTAGAAGGAATATCTGTAGTCACGCAATGGAAGACAGATTGAAAGCAGAGGAAGCCTGGAGACAGGGACCAGAAAGGAGCTGACTAGGGTTACGTGTTCATTTCCATCCTCTTGGGCACCACAGTTGACAGCCAGGAAGACTGATAAATTGACCCTGTTGTCTCTGCTGGAGCCCATTTTTTTCTGTCTCACACACACATGACCTTAAACATAAATATAGCTCATCTTTGTGTTATTGTTGAATAGTTTTCACTTTCCAGAGAGTCCAACCTTGGGCATATCTATAGGATAAATAATAGCATTATATAAATTGGATAAAATTTCTTGGCAGTGTTTGCTTTCTCCATATTTAATATAAATGAGCACACAGGCATGTGTTTTGGCAGAACCTCTGTGTTATTTGTACTCTAGTGGAGCAAGTCTGAATCCATATAAACGACAGTAAAATAAGCTTCTTATACTCACTGTGAGCGTTGGACAGTCAGAGACATTCAGCTCTTGCAGGTTTTTACAGAAACCTAAATCAAACAAATTACATATTACTAAAAAACGTATTACAAATATTTAAACTTAAAGTTTTTCCACGCTGCATTCAGTGCTGTGTATTCATTAGAAAGCAAACCAAAACCCCTGGTAAGTAACTTGTTCTAAGTATATGGTTTCCTTTCCTAGAAAAATGATTTCTTTGGGCTTTAAAATTAAAATATGCCTATTATTGTTTGAGGATTACAAAAGGAAAGGGGATAAGAGAAAAATACTACTTTGGGGGGAAAACTGTATATACTTAGAGCTTTTTAGCTTCAAAGCTTTTGAAAAAAAACCAATTTTTTTTTTTTTGTGGTGTGACATTTTTGTTAATTTGGGAGGTTGTGTTTCCTTTTAACATTATGAAATTTTTCAAACATACAAAGAAAGTTGAGAGAATTGACAGATTGTACAATGAATATACCCATCACCCATATTCTACAATTCATATTTTATTATATTTGCTTGATCACATACCCACCTGTACATCTTTCTCTCACATACCCATCTGTACATTCTTTCTCTCTATCCCTCAATTCATCTTAATTTCTTATGCATTTTAAAGTAAGTTGCAGACATCGGGACACTTCCCCCAAGCAACTGCTTCAGCATGAATGTCATGAATAATTCAGCATGCACAGTAATTGATAGAATGTTTATATTTTAGGTTAGATAGCCATAAAGTTTACAAAGAATTTTAGATTGATATGTGGAGAGTCAGAAAGGCCAAGTGCCTGTGAGTTCTGGGACCAGAGACACCTGCCCAGCTTGTGATCTAGAAGGGAAATCAAGACATGTGTGCAAAGAGCTAGACAGCAAAGTGTTACACAATCAGCTCTCTGGGTCTAGACTGGCATGAGTAAGACTCCAAATCTGAGACAGAAGAGAAACAGTGAAGGAACGCAAAACAGTGAATGGGAGGAATGCTTGGGGCAAAGAGGGGAGATGGCATTCTAAATGGAGGAGACCCCTACAATCAGGAAAACTCCAGGCAAGGGGGTGATCCTGGCATTCACACTGAGACAGTGAATAGAGAACACATCTGTTGCTCGTAACCTCAGAGCCCCACGATAATAACAACAAAAATGTTATTAATTATAAATCCATTTTGAACATTTCTTCCTCCTTAAAACTATGTCCTAAGTAATAAGTGCAAACCAGAACCAATTTCAGAATTTTAAAAAGGAAAAAAATTATTCAAAATGTGCAGATTTTGGAAGTCATCAGTAATACTGAAGGGAAAAATAGATTCCAGAAAGATAACTAAATTTATGAGGTTGTTTATATTTTAAATAGCAGTTACTTGAATTCATGCAATTCAACAAACATTTAACAAGAACCTGCTATGTACTAGAAACCCTGCAGGTGCTGGAAATAACAGCAGTGAACAAAATAGAGAAAAATTCCTGTCCTTAGGAAGTTTATATCCTAGTTGGGGAAGAAGGACAATAAACAAAAGAGGCAAAATACTTATTTTGACAGATGGTGATACATGCTCTGGAGAGAAATGAAACAAGAAATGGATTAGAGAAGGGGTGGGAAGGAGTGCTACTTTAAATAGAGCAGCCAGAGAAGGTTTTGCTGAGAAGGTGACATTTGAACCAAGATGTGCAGGAGATAGCAAGGACAGTTGGCAATTTACCCTGAGCATTTCTAGAGCCCACATTCAACATGATTGGTGATTGTGAGACAGCAAAGGAAACAGAAAAATAGGTTCAGCAGAACATCCATTGGAGTCCTACTCTTGTTTGCACATCTCAAAGCTATAAGAAGAATCCCTGTAATTTCTTGAATCCAGTTTCAGTTTTCATAATGCTAAATCCTAACAGTTTAACTGAGTTCTTCCCCTAGACCAGGAACTGTGAAGTATTCATTGCGGTGAGCCTGGTTCATCTTCCCCCAAAATACTAGCGGTATCATCAATCCCTCTTCACAGATGCTGAAGATGGGATTAAGCAATTAGCCTGAGATCACAGTCAAGGAAGTAGAAGAGCCGTGATTCACATTCAGAGCCCAAACATTTAGCCATGAAACCAGGCAAGCAGGAGGGCGTGGAGCTTTCTACACCACTTTCTACATGTACCTTTATTATAATAATTGGAATGCCTTTGCCTTAAAATAAAAAATAACTTGAGCTCCATGTCTCCTGGTTTAGAGTTTATGGGAACTTGAATAGAATTGTATCCTGCTATTGGGTGAAAATTGTATAAATCTTGATTATGTTGAATTGGTTCGTAGTGTTTCTCAGGTCTACTCTTTCCTTCTACTTTTCTATTAATTTTTGAGAGTTTGATATTGAAACCCCAACTAAAAAATCTTAATTTGCCTTAAAAATAGTTGTAATATATAGTGAAACTATATGTAACTTTGCTCTGTATTTTCCAAGTCTCCTGTAAATGTGTTATCATACTTTCATAATTTAGGGAAAAAAAACTTGATAATTTGATTTTATTCATCAGTTGCAGTGTTCACAAAGGTCTCTATTTTTTTTTCCTTTTGCAATCTAGGGACTGCCGTACCTCAGCTGGGTTTCATTCTTCCTGAACTGCTTTAGTTAAGATTATCCAAACTTGGATTTGAAAGGAATACTTTCGTTGTTCCATCTGTCACACCAAGTAATTGGGACCAGCTGGATGTCAGGATGCGGGTGGTGACCATCGTCATCCTACTTTTGTTTTGCAAAGCCGCTGAGCTCCGCAAGGCAAGCCCTGGGGGTGCAAGAAACCGAGTGAACCATGGCCGAGCTGGTGGGAGCCGGAAAAGCTCCAACCCGGTCAAACGCTATGCACCAGGCCTCCCCTGTGAAGTGTACACATACCTTCACGAAAAATACTTAGACTGTCAAGAAAGAAAACTAGTTTATGTGCTGCCTGACTGGCCTCAGGATTTGCTGCACATGCTGTTAGCAAGAAACAAAATCCGCATACTGAAGAACAGCATGTTTTCCAAGTTTAAAAAGCTGAAAAGCTTGGATCTACAACAGAATGAGATCTCCAAAATTGAGAGTGAGGCTTTCTTCGGTTTAAATAAACTCACCACGCTCTTACTGCAGCACAACCAGCTCAAAGTCTTAACAGAGGAAGTGTTCATTTATACACCTCTCCTGAGCTACCTGCGTCTTTATGACAACCCCTGGCATTGTACTTGTGAGATGGAAACGCTTATTTCAATGCTGCAGATTCCAAGGAATCGGAATTTGGGGAACTATGCCAAGTGTGAAAGCCCACAAGAACTGAAAAATAAAAAACTGAGGCAGATAAAATCTGAACAGTTATGTAATGAAGAAGAAAATGAACAATTGGAGCCAAAACCCCAATTGTCAGGAAAACCCCCAGTCATCAAGACTGAGGTGGACTCTTCTCTTTGCCACAACTACGTATTTCCCATACAGACACTGGACTGCAGAAGAAAAGGTTTGTAAGTTGCTTACTTTTTCATTTTTGTGGATGATTAAAAATGCTTTTTGAATGTTATGAATCCCTGCACCACCACCACCCTCTCATGACTTAGGATTTCTGATGTCATTTCCACCATGGGAGATTTTAGTGAGGCTCTTGACATATTAGTGAAGACACTCTGAAAGTGTGGTCTGAGCACTGTTAATCTACCCTAGGACAACAAACAATTTAGTTGTCTCTTTCATTTCTGGCATGGGTTAATAACTTATTTGTAATATTAAATTAAAGCCAGGTGTCATTGAATTAGGGTTGTAGAACATGGTATTATTCCCTCCAATTACTATAAGGTTTTTTGTTTTTTTTTTTTAAGAACAGAAAGGAAAGGTTAAGATGAACCGAGAGACTCCAGCACGTCTCAAAGAAATTATAGACAGGAATCTGTTAATGTTGAAGAAACAGAAGTCAATTTGTTGATTTATCAGCGAAGTCATGCTCAAGGCTTGCCCCCCTCACTCTGAGTGTGGAAGGTGGCACCTGGTTATATCTCACCATGACCATATGACACCAAAAGATTTGCTTACGATGGCACTCTGTGAATTTTGATGCTAAAGTACAGCTATTTCAGCATTGTAAGCTGGGAGATGCCATCATGGGATCCTCTAAGTTTGAGAGAAAGTGCTCATTAATTGAGAACCTACTATGCTCCAGGTATTCCACATACATGCTATCCACAGCTGCCAGCAAGGTAGTAGTAATATCCCCATCTGTAGAGGGGAGGAGGAGGAGGAGAAAGAGGCTAAGGGACGTTCAGACACTTGCTCATGGTCTCACAGGTAAGCAGCAAAGCTAAGTCCACCTGAGCCTGCTGGCATCCAGAATTAATCTGCTGCTGCTGCTGCTGTTGCTAAATCACTTCAGTCGTGTCCGACTCTGTGCAACCCCATAGATGGCACCCCACCAGGCTCCCCCATCCCTGGGATTCTCCAGGCAAGAGTACTGGAGTGGGGTGCCATCGCCTTTTCCAAGAATTAATCTAATCATGTTCAAACAAGCTCCTGAACAAGGGAAGCATTAAAGAATTCGAGGAAAGTCGGTACACATAGTTTCTCTGTAGCCAGATTGGGTGGAATTTCCCTAACACTGTTACAGTAAGTACTTTGTGCTTCATGCCAAAAAACATGTTTTACTAGGATTTTCTTTGTAATGCTTAAAAACTTGAATTATATATTTAAAAAAACTATTACAAAGCTACTATTCCTAGACTTGAGTTAGAAAATTACTTGATATTGCTGAGGTTCTATCCTTAAGCTAAAGTTCATTTGCACTTGCTATACCAGAGAAAATAGAGTTAAACTCATTAATTATCTGAGGAAAAAATGCCATCAAAACAAAATTGAAGATTTCTACAACTAGACCACACTGTAATTTAAGAAAAGATAACATAGTAGGAAAGAACTTTCTTTTTTACTGTTTTTCTACCCTTAGGCTATTCCCACTCTAGTGAGTCTATTTCTGCCTTTGCCTTTGTTTCCATAATATTTATTTCTCTTGGCAAAAATCAACTTAGAAAAATACAAATTTATTTTTATTGCTTTCCTTCCTCAAGTGATTGTTGTCTGAACACAACCTTTCAGATATGCCCCATAAATTCATTACTCTTTGCTTTAGACACACATATTATTTACTGGAAAGCAAAGTTTTATGACATGCACAGTTAGTACATATCATTCAGGTTCATACACTAAAGACAACTTAAGTTCCTCCATGTATTAATAATGATATAAATCAGAGCCTATACTTTTTAGATTATAAAATGAAGGGTAGTTTTTTTTCTTTTAATATCATCAATATAAATCTCTCTCACTATGGTTGATATCACTCTATTGATTCAGCTGATCATTTATTTTTCATTTTTTATTATATTGTTGATTCCCATAAGTTTAAAGTCAAGGATCTTGTCTTTTAAATTCCCTTTGGTACTGCCTGGCACACGGCCATGTTCTTTAGATTGATGGCAATAATTGAGCTGCTTCCTTTGCTCTTACAAAGCAGTAATTTAAGCAACTTTTAAAAATAAAAATACATAGAAATTAAAAATCATGACTAGAATTCAAGTATAACAAGCTGAAATTTATCCATTGTACTTTTCCTTATTCCATTCTACAAATAGATAATAAATGTCAACTACTAAGAATGAATGTTCAGCAGTGTTCATCTCTTAACTCTCTGCCAGAATATAGCAATATTTTTGATTGTGTTCCACATGTTGGACACCATATAGGATCTCTTTTTTTTTTCTTTTAAGTCACTCAGTTGTGTCCAACTCTTTGCAGCCCCATGGACCATAACCTGCCAGGCTCCTCTGTCCCTGGAATTCTCCAGGCAAGAATACTGGAGTGGGAAGCTGTTCCCTTCTCCAGGGTATCTTCCCAACCCAGGGATCAAAGCCAGGCCTCCCATATTGCAGGCAGATTTTTTACCATCTGAGCCACCAGGGAAGCCCTAAAGAAGTCAAGAGTGGAACTAGCAGTGGTGATTATGAGAAGTGTTAGTCGCTCAGTCATGTCCAACTCTTTACAACCCTATGAACTGTAGCCCACCAGGCTCTTCTGTCCATGGAATTCTCCAGGCAAGAATACTGGCGTGGGTAGCCACTTCCTTCTTCAGAGGTCAAACCCAGGTCTTCTGCATTGCCGGCAGATTCTTTACCATCTGAGCCACCAGGGAAGCCCATATTAATGAGACTGCCTTCTAAATGCTCTGTGTGCCTAAGATATAGCAGTTTTATGCACTGTCATTTAATCCTTGGGGCTTCCCCAGTGGTTCAGTAGTAAAGAATCCACCTGCAATGCAGGAGACCTGGTTTCTGTCCCTGGGTTGGGAATTTCCTCTGGAGGAGGGCATGGCAACCCATTCCAGTATTCTTGCCTGGAAAATCCCATGGACAGAGTAGCTATGGTCCATGGAGTCGCAAAGAATCAGACATGACTGAAGCGACTGAGCACACACACACATTTCCTCCTCACAACCTTAAAAGAAATACTAGCATTATCATTTTAGGAAGAAAGAAGCTGAGGAGCAGAGAAGTTAAGTTGCCCTTTCAGGTCATGTAGGTAGTCCCTAAGCTGTTCCCAAGCCATTGGTCACCATGTTGCTGCTGCTACTCCTGCTAAGTCGCTTCAGTCGTGTCCGACTCTGTGCGACCCCATAGACAGCAGCCCACCAGGCTCCCCCGTCCCTGGGATTCTCCAGGCAAGAACACTGGAGTGGGTTGCCATTTCCGTCCCCAATGCATGAAAGTGAAAGAGAAAGTGAAGTCGCTCAGTCGTGTCCGACTCATAGCAACCCCTTGGACTGCAGCCCACCAGGCTCCTCCATCCGTGGGATTTTCCAGGCAAGACTACTGGAGTGGGGTGCCATTGCCTTTTCCAATTGGTCACCATACAATTCACCGTATACCATCACCTTCAAGATTAGGGGTATACCTGTTAACCAAGAAGATTTTATAAAAGCCTTCTGGGTGCTTCCTCCCAGTATTGACTGTCCTCAGGCTCTGTACAACACATCAAGGAACCTGAATACAGATTCCCCTATCTTGGGAGTTATACCTTCCCCAACCGAGAGATGATGAGCCAGATGGTGTGCATAGGGTACCTAATACATACCAGTTTGACCACATAGACCTCAAAGATCACTATTTTTGCCTTAAACATCTGACAACAAGAAAAAGAAATAATAGCTCTATTCACTGGGAGACAGGCACTTTGCCAACAAAACTTAGTCTTTCAAAGGGAATAAATGTGAGATTAGTTAAAAGGCATATTTATGCCTTATTGAGATGGATGGATTTGGCAAAAATACATGAAAATAAGTTTTAAAGACTGCTTTTTAGCTTCACACTTACCAGAATAATTTGCTATTTTTAAGGATTCATTTTCCTGCTAAGATTAGGGTTGGGGAGAATTATGACCAAAAATTGCTCCCAGCTGCCTCCAAAGTTAATTTAACTCTTAGTTTGAAGAGTAATTAGGAATCTTTCATTTGCAATAGACTAAGGTCATGTATGTCTCTTTACCTACCACTACCAAAACTTCAGAGTACTTCTGACATTGCTGACAATCAAGATAGCCTACTAAATGGGGAATTACATGGAAAAAATCCCAGTTTCCTCCTCAAAATCAGCAAAGTTTTGGTGAGAGGAGAGGCAATGCTTGTCAGGGGTGATAATCAAGTAAATTTGGTATTTATTGAAGGTTTACCAAAATTTGCTGGATAGCAGCAAATAACCACGTGGTGCCTGGTCTAGAAATGGGGGCATTGACCAAATTTGACTTCTGATCTTGGGACGTTTATATTTATATAATCTTTATCAAAGGCAACCATATTTCACATCAATATTTGCAATTGTCATTTAAGTTTAAGGTTAAAAACAAAGGACTGTGTTTACTCATCAGTACAACAAATAAGATTTTTCCATGTGTTCTAAGACTACTGGTAGAGTCTTTGGTTTGCCTTTACTGGTATTACTTGTGGATCCTGTTTTTACCCAGGGCTGCTGGTAACAATGCCAAAGCTGGTTCTGCAATTCATATTCCTCTTCCACAGGTCTGCCGCAATGGTTAAGCTGGGTTTCAGGGTGTTCTCATAAACATTTTTTCTACCCATTTATTTGTGGTAAACCCACTTTAGCTTCAGAGAAGGCAATGGCAACCCACTCCAGTACTCTTGCCTGGAAAATCCCATGGCTGCAGTCCATGGGGTCACTAAGAGTTAGACACGACTGAGTGACTTCACTTTCACTTTTCACGTTCATGCATTGGAGAAGGAAATGGCAACTCACTCCAGTATTCTTGCCTGGAGAATCCCAGGGACAGGGGAGCCTGGTGGGCTGTCGTCTATGGGGTCACACTGAAGTGACTTAGCAGCAGCACTTTAGCTTGTTCTACAGTGGTTGCTTGGAAAGTCTCTTGTCATTCACTCTCATGCCCAACCCAGCAGAAGTTGGTTCAGCAAGCAAATCCTGATAAATAAGCTGCTTTCCAGAGCCTGCTGCTGCTGCTGCTAAGTCGCTTCAGTCATGCCCGACTCTGTGCGACCCCATAGAAGGCAGCCCACTAGGCTCCTCTGTCCCTGGGATTCTCCAGGCAAGAACACTAGAGTGGGTTGCCATTGCCTTCTCCAATGCAAGAAAGTAAAAAGTGAAAGTGAAGTTGCACAGTTGTGCCCAACTCTTAGCGACCCCATGGACTGCAGCCTACCAGGCTCCTCCGTCCATGGGATTTTCCAGGCAAGAGTACTGGAGCTGGGTGCCATTGCCTTCTTCCAGAGCCTAGAAGATACTAACTCTGCTGACAAGGAAGACCTTAACCTTTAATGGCTTTGTAGGGTTTTGGTGAGGACTTGGGCTTTTATTCATAGTGAGATAAGAAACAAAGGATTGTGCCATCTGGTAAAATGACAGATCTGACTTATGTTTTATAGTCAAATGGACTTAGAACAATATTGGGACAATCTAGGCAAGAGGTGATGGTGGCTTAGACCAATGTGGTCACAGTGAGGGAAGAGAGGAGAGGTGGGATCCTGGTTATTTTGAAATAAAACTTTATTCCTCTTTTAAAAATCTGAGAAAATGCCACAGCCATTCATTGCCAGTAATTATTCTAAATGCTAAATGTCAAGAAATTATTTCTTCTGCCTACCCTCAAGCGTTCTCTGTGGTTTTCAGTTCTTCCTAGGATCTCCATCTCCTTGTTTACATGGAGTCTATAAGAGAGAATGTAGCTCTCCAGTCAGGGTCTTGCTGGTCCCAAAGGAGGATATTACCTCAGTATTTCAACATTATAATAAGTTCAAATCTTAAAATCTTTCACATTTCTATGTGTTGGCAGACATAGCTCAAGGTCAAATGAGACAGTATCTTATCAAAGGATGGAAATAAAGTCAATCCAAATTTTCAAAGCACTTTAAGAGGGCTCAATATTCTTATGGCTTCCCTGGTGGTTCAGATGGTAAAGAATCTGTCTGCCATGTGGGAGACCTAGGTTCGATTTCTGGGTTGGAAAGATTCCCCTGGAGAAGACAATGGCAACTCACTCAAGGATTCTTGCCTGGAGAATTCCATGGACGAAAAGCCTGGCGGGTTACAGCCCATGGGGTCTCAAAGAGTAGGACAAGATTGAGCAACTAACACTTTCACTTTCATACTTTCAATATTGCTGAATCATTTTGTGCTTCAAAATCACTCCAGATGGTATCTGCAGCCATGAAATTAAAAGACACTTGCTCCTTGGAAGAAAAGCTATGACCAACCTAGACAGCATATTAAAAAGCAGAGACATTACTTTGCCAATAAAGGTCCATCTAGTCAAAGCTATGGTTTTTCCAGTAGTCATGTATGGATGTGAAATTTGGACAATAAAGAAAGCTGAGTGCCAAAGAATTGATGCTTTTGAACTGTGGTGTTGGAGAAGACTCTTGAGAGTCCCTTGGACTGCAAGGAGATCCAACCAGTCCATCCGCAAGGAAATCAGTCTTGACTATTCACTGGAAGGCCTGATGCTGAAGCTGAAGTTCCAATGCTTTGGCCACCTGATGCGAAGAACTGACTCATTTGAAAAGACCCTGATGCTGGAAGGGATTGCGGGCAGGAGGAGAAGGGGACGACAGAGGCTGAGATGGTTGGATGGCATCACCGACTCAATGGACATGAGTTTGAGCAAGCTTCGGGAGTTGGTGATGGACAGGAAGGCCTGGCGTGCTGCAGTGTATGGGGTCTCAAAGAGTGGGACACTACTGAGCAACTGAAATGAAATGCAACATATTTAACGAGCTCATTGTTTCCCATGTGTTAGTAGATAACTTTTTTGCTGCCTAAAAACTACCCCAAACCCTAGCAACTTAAAACAACACACTTTATTATCTCACAGTTTCTGTAGGTCAGGAAGCCAGACATGGGTTAGCTAAGTCCACTGCTTCAGGATCTCTTATGAGACTGCAATAAGGTATTGACCAGGGCTTGGTGCTGTAGTCTCATCTGAAGGCTCAACTGGAAAAGCATCTTCTTCCAAGCTCATATGGCTTGGCAGGATTAAGTTCCTTAAGAACTGAGGGCCTGAGTTCCTTGCTGGCTGTCAGCCAGAGGCCACCCTTAATTACTTGCCATGTAAGCCTTTCCAACATGGCACCTTGCTTCATCAAAGCCACCAAAAAAGAGTCTGCTAGCCTGACAGAAGTCACAATTACTTATGACCTAATTATGAAAATGACATCCTATCATATTTGCTACATTCTATTGTTAGAAGCAAGTCACTAGGTTCAGCCCATACTTAGGGAGAAGAGTTTACACAAGAACATGAATATCAGTAGAAGGACTGTTGGGTGACATTTTAAAGGCTGGCTTATTTATTTGTGATATATTAGACATTGTTCTAAACCTCCTTCATGAAGCTTTCATGGCTAGGAGGGTACAAAAATTTTCTAAAAATCAATAAAGGACGTGGAACAACAGACTTGTTCCAAATAGGAAAAGGAGTGCATCAAGGCTGTATATTGTCACCCTGCTTATTTAACTTCTATGCAGAGTACATCATGAGAAATGCTGGACTGGAAGAGACACAAGCTGGAATCAAGATTGCCGGGAGAAACATCAATAACCTCAGATATGCAGATGACACCACCTTTATGGCAGAAAGTGAAGAGGAGCTAAAAAGCCTCTTGATGAAAGTGAAAGAGGAGACAAAAAAGTTGGCTTAAAGCTCAACATTCAGAAAACGAAGATCATGGCATCCGGTCCCATCACTTCATGGGAAATAGATGGAGAAACAGAGGAAACAGAGTCAGTTTATGGCAGAAAGTGAAGAGGAGCTAAAAAGCCTCTTGATGAAAGTGAAAGAGGAGACAAAAAAGTTGGCTTAAAGCTCAACATTCAGAAAACGAAGATCATGGCATCCGGTCCCATCACTTCATGGGAAATAGATGGAGAAACAGAGGAAACAGAGTCAGACTTTAGTTTTTGGGGCTCCAAAATCACTGCAGACAGTGATTGCAGCCATGAAATTAGAAGACGCTTACTCCTTGGAAGAAAAGTTATGAGCAACCTAGATTTTGCCCACTAAGGTCCGCCTAGTCAAGGCTATGGTTTTTCCAGTGGTCATGTATGGATGTGAGAGTTGGACTGTGAAGAAGGCTGAGCGCCAAAGAATTGATGCTTTTGAACTGTGGTGTTGGAGAAGACTCTTGAGAGTCCCTTGGACTGCAAGGAGATCCAACCAGTCCATCCGCAAGGAAATCAGTCTTGAATATTCACTGGAAGGCCTGATGCTGAAGCTGAAGTTCCAATGCTTTGGCCACCTGATGCGAAGAACTGACTCATTTGAAAAGACCCTGATGCTGGGAGGGATTGGGGGCAGGAGGAGAAGGGGACCACAGAGGATGAGATGGCTGGATGGCATCACCAACTCGATGGACGTGAGTCTGAGTGAACTCTGGGAGTTGATGGTGGACAGGGAGGCCTGGCGTGCTGCGATTCATGGGGTCGCAAAGAGTCGGACACGACTGAGCAACTGAACTGAACTGAACACTGTGTCTGATGTTGCTATCTACTATTGAAAAAAAAAAAAACAGAAATAGTATTATTACGGTTGTCTGCTTGAAAGCAGAGAGATGTCATTTTAAATACAAAGCCAGAAAGGTCTTATAGCCATCCCAATATATTGTTTCCACCCCTGTTGCTGCCCAATCCTCACTTTACCCTACATATGCCAAGTTTGAGGATTCTAGGCAGATGGGCAGCATAAATGAGACTGAAAGGTACCATGACTAGCCAGCAGAGCATAGCAGTTAGAAGCATAGGTTTGGGGGCTAGTATGTCTGTGTTTAAATCCTAGGTGTATGACTATGAACAAGTTGTGCCTCTGCTTTATCTGTAAAATGAGGATAAATGTACTTACTAGTTTATAGGATTCTTGCACATAATACTTGTTAGGACACCTAGAAAAGTTCTTATGCAGAGATACTAAGATGCCAAGATCCCATCAAGAAGAAAAAGCTAATTCAACAGTAATAAGGATACCAGAGAAGGAATCCATTGACCATGGATTCTAAGCTGTTAAAAGAAGGGAGGAAATAAGACTGGATCTTGTGAAGGTAAACATACCAGAGGGTTTTTAAACAATATTTGGAAGAAATTATTAGCAACTCAGTTATTCTGTAGCAAAAAGGGAAGCACGGATAGATGTATACCACCTTTCATAAACTTTACTGTACCTAGTTCAAAGAATTTCTACATGTTCAAGAAGTCTTTGTGTCATGCTACTTCTCAGGTATGAACTAATCTGCATATTTTATTTGTTGCTTCTAGTTTCTTAGGTCTGAACAGGTTTGTTTCTCTTCACAGATTCCACTTGCTCTACTTAGACTTGAGCAAAACCTCTTCAGAATATTTTGCTAAAGATTAAAATAAAGGGCAAGTATTATGCTAAAATATAAAATAAACACGCTTTATAGTTTTATAAAAGCATAATTTAAAGACAAATATAAATATGAAAGATAGGTGAAACTTAATTGCCTATTAACCTATGAAAACTGGACTCTTCTTCCAGAGGCTTCTCTTGTAGCAGTAGCAGTTGTAGCAGCATTATTATTATTGTTCCTGAGGAGTCCAGTTACTGCAGTACCTCGGGAAGAGTTAGGGATGAGTGAGTACAACTGAGTCACAAGGATTCTGGGAGTAAATGGTGATTAGGAAGCAGGAGGAGCAAATGAGGACTATACTTTCTCGAATTTTAGCATCCAAAGAAAGGAGAAATAAGATAACAGCTTGAGGGTCATCAAGGTCAAGGGCTTTTGCTTCTTTTTTAGGATGGTGAAATCTGAGCTTATCTGTTGAGAGGAGAGGGATGAAATGAAGATGCTGCAGAGCGGCAGTAATTAGTAGTCAAAGCTCTTAGAGGAGTAGGAAGGGAGTCAGAGGGGACGTGCATGGAGTGGTTTGATTTGTAGGTTTTATTTTGTTTCAGCTTTCTGTTTTAAAAAAGCTTTGGTGATTCTGACACACGGTTAGCCTTGAGCCCAACTAGCCCACACTGCCTGTTGTCCTCCTTGATTTCTTGCCGTCTCTAGGAAGTTTCTCAGAACATTTCAGCAATGAGCGATATCTCCTCCTCTAAGTGAGATGCACTTAGGTTGCTGGGCTTTGGTGGAATTCAGTATATTCTCAGGCTTGTCATAGCAAAGTTCTTTGGCTTTAGATGGGTTATCCTTTTTCCTTTCAAGAGCTGACTCTTTACCACATGAGTGATAGAGTCAGTGGGGTCAAGAGGAGAGCTTGGTAACCTGAACATGATTTTTTTTCTAGAGTTGAAGAAAGTTCCAAACAACATTCCTCCAGATATTGTTAAACTTGACTTGTCACACAATAAAATCAACCAACTTCGACCCAAGGAGTTTGAAGATGTTCATGAGTTAAAGAAATTAAACCTCAGCAGCAATGGCATTCAATTCATAGATCCTGGTAAGTTCCACAAATAGCGCTTTTAACAGGCCACAGGTGTTCTCTGGCAACATTTATAGTAAATACAATTTAGTTTTTTAAAAACTAAAAAGAACTTTGAATTTAATTAGAACTTGCTTGGCACTCAAAGAAATATTCGCCAAATTGTTGCTTTATGAAGTATGTAATAGTATGTAATATTACTAAGCAATAGTTATTTAATTGGTCAATTATTCAGTTGGCCCAAAGAAGTGTTTTGTAGAATATATTTTAAAAATAAGAGTATGTGGCTTAATAATGTGCTACACATGTGATTTTTTTTTTAAAGGAAATTCAGATTTGGCATTCTCTTTACTATTCATTAAATCCCAACTTGTATAAAGTAAGACTTTAACAGTAAATTTGAAACATTCTGCTAAGAAGAATAAATTAAGTTCATAAAATTAAGTATGCTCATAAATTAAAATAAAATGTGCTTAATTAGAGCCAGATAGATTTTTACCTAATCCTAGATCAAGATCAATTCTTTTTCATCCTTCAAATCTCTTCTCCATTTGTTAAGCAAAGCCCCTGACAAGAATGAACATGGTAAGTTAACACACTGAATTTAGAAAGAACTGAGAATGATTGCAATGGTGATCAGATTGGTAATGTACATAGTATTTGTGTATTCCTAATTGAGAAGCCCACTGTTTAAAAATGTGTCTTAATGCATGTATGCTATCCTAAGTCACTTCTGTCATGTCCAACTCTTTGTTGACCCTATGGACCATAGCCTGCCAGGCTCCTCTGTCCATGGAATTCTCCAGGCAAGAATACTGAAGTGGATTGCCATGCCCTCCTCCAGGGGATCTTCCTGACCCAGGGATAGAACCCAGGTCTCCTATGTCTCCTGCATTGGCAGGCAGGTTCTTTACCACTAGTGCCACCTTGGAATACTATTTTGTTGTTGTTGTTCTTTTCTTTTTTTAAAATTAATTTATTTTTAAAATTGAAGGATAATTGCTTTACAGAATTTTATTGTTTTATGTCAAGCATCAACATGAATCAGCCATAGGTATACATGTGTCCTCCCTCTTGTACCTCCCTCCCATCCTCTCCCCGTTCCACCCCTCTAGGTTGATACAGAGCCCCCGTTTGAGTTCCCTGAGTTACACAGCAGATTCCCATTGGCTATCTATTTAACATGTGGTAGTGTAGATTTCCATGTACCCTCTCCTTACATCTCACCTTCTCTTCCCCTCCCACCCACCTGTGTCCTTAAGCCTGCTCTCTATGTCTATTCCTCCATTACTGCCCTGCAAATAAATTAATTGGTACCATCTTTCTAGATTCCACATATATGCATTAGTATATGATATTTATCTGTCTCTTTCTGACATATTTCACTCTGTATAATAGGCTCTAGGTTCATCTACCTAATTAGAACTGACACAAAGGTGTGCCTTTTATGACTAAGTAATATTCCATTGTACCATAGCTTCTTTATCCATTCATCTGTTGATGAGCATCTAGGTTGCTTCCATGTCCTAGCTACTGTAAATAGTGCTGCAGTGAACATTGGGGTACATGTATCTTTTTCAGTTTTGGTTTCCTCAGGGTATATGCCTAGTAGTGGGATTGCTGGGTCATATGGTGGTTTTATTCCTAGTTTTTTAAGGACTCTCCATACAGTCTTTCATAGTGGCTGTATCAATTTACATTCCCAACAGTGCAAAAGGGTTCCCTTTTCTCCATACTCTCTCCAGCGTTTGTTGTTTGTAGACTTTTTGATGATGACCATTCTGACTGGTATGAGGTGATATCTCATTTTTGATATGCATTTCTCTGATAATGAGTGATGTTGAGCATATGTGTCTGTTAGCCATCTGTCTCTCCATACAGTCTTTCATAGTGGCTGTATCAATTTACATTCCCAACAGTGCAAAAGGGTTCCCTTTTCTCCATACTCTCTCCAGCGTTTGTTGTTTGTAGACTTTTTGATGATGACCATTCTGACTGGTATGAGGTGATATCTCATTTTTGATATGCATTTCTCTGATAATGAGTGATGTTGAGCATATGTGTCTGTTAGCCATCTGTTTGTCTGGTGAAATGTCAGTTTAGGTCTTTTTAAATTGAAGTATAGTTGATTTACAATACTGTTAGTTTCATTTGTACAGAAAAGTGATTCAATAATACATATGTATTTTTTCACGTTCTTTTTCATTATAAGTTATCACGAGATAGTGAATATAGTGACCTGTGCTACACAGGAAATCCTTGTTGTTTATTTTATATATAGTAGTATATAGTTTCACTGACTTACTCATTATTTTAATCTCTAAGCCCATCCATATGGCTGCAAATGGCAATATTTCATTCTGGCTGAGTAATATTGTGTATGTATGTGTATACATATATAAACATTCATCTGTCAATAGACACTTAGGTTGCTTCCATGTCTTGGGTATTGCAAACAGTACCTGCAGTATTATCCTTTCCCCTTTTGTTCAACTCAGTTTCAGGAAAGTATGATATTTTCTACATTAACAAATACGTACTGAGCATCTGGAAAATGTCAACCACTTTCCTTGGTAAATCTTCTGGCTAAAAAAGCATCTCAGAACTTTTAAGTGGTCATTTCAGGCTGGTCATTTAAGTCAAAATGACCTTTAAAACTTTTAAAATAAATACGTTCTATATTTCAGGGGTTTTGAGTTGAAACACTGCCAAAGCAAACTTACTTTAATGATGTATGCTGGTAGGTATACCAATGCAATGAAATATATCAATCTTTAAAAGGCAATGTGAATAACAGTCTCATAAAATGCCAGATATTATTGCAAAAAAAGGAAAGAAGACACCCCCATTTTAGAATCTACCTCCTTTAAGGAACAAATGAAAAGTAGCTTTCCAAAGTGCCCAAGTACGTATGGTTTAAGTAACAACTTTAGCATTTTCAAAATAAAATATAGGAATGTTTACAGATGCTTTCAATCTGAAGGGCTAATTTCTATTAAGCAAACAGTGAGATGATTGACTCACAAATGTTAAGTTTTTTTTTAATGCAGTGTTTTCAGAACTATCATTGCAAGGGCTGACCTTTTGCTCCTTCGCAGCAGCCTGTTCCTCACTCCCTCCTCTTCCCCGCACCCAAGTCATTGCTTTGCACCAAAATATAATTCTTTGGGGGGCTTCCCTGGTTGTTCAGCTGGTAAAAATCCTCCTGCAAAGCAGGAAATCCCAGGTTCAATTTCCTGGGTTGAGAAGATCCCCTGGAGAAGTGATAGGCTACCCACTCCAGTATTCATGGGGTTCTCAGGTGGCTCAGAAGGTAAAGAATCCATCTGCAATGCGGGAGACCTGGGTTCAATCCCTGGGTCAGGAAGATCCCCTGGAGGAGGGCATGGCAACCCACTCCAGTATTCTTGCCTGGAGAATCCCCACGGAAAGAGGAATCCCATGTCAGTCCATGGGGTTGCAAAGAATCAGACGCAACTGAGCAACTAAGCACACATGGGTTTTGTCTGAGAACAAATGATAGGAAAATGGTTAATGGTATTGGTTTGAGAATGTATTTTTGAAATTCCACATAAGGGCACTGTATACCCTAGCCAAAAGTATTTTAAAACAGCAATGAGAAAGTGTTTAAAATAGAAACAAAATATTTAAAATCAGGATTTGCCTGTTATAGCGTACCTGGTCTATTCACATTAATTGAAATAGGGATAATTTATGTTTAGATTTCTTTACTCTCAGAGAAGGAAAAATAACTTTTTGTTGTATTATTTTGTGTTATGTGTTCAATATTTGTTTTAATTATCTACCCTCTGGTGAAATTAAATACATATGAATTCAAAGCTGATAGCTACCATAGCTTGCCAAAATACAACCAGATATTTTCCAAATATTAATAATTTTTGGGGGGGTTTTGGACAATACAAGAATATAATTCCTTCCCCATAAACTTGGAAGTGGCTGTTTTTTAGGCATTTTCAGAGTTTATTCATTTCCCAAAGAGCTGTCAGATTTCAGAAACACATTTCTCATTTTTTGTGCACTTATGTCTTACATTGAAATATTTTCCTAATTCATGTCTTTCTGTAGCATTTTTCCAGTGAATATTTTAAAAATGCACGTGAGCACAAAATACATTTTTTAGAGATCTAACTTAAAACTGATTTTTCAAATAAAAAATTGTACTCTAGTTAATCTAATCAAGGGGAGAGCTTTGAGGAAAAACACGTTTCAGAATTTTTCGTTTAGACATGTATACTGTTAGGGAAATATAATTAAAACCAGAGTCCTCACCCAGCACAGAAATCCTCTCCACAAAGTAGTGGAGAAAGAAAACTCTTTTATTATTGAATAAGCATTAAATTGGAATGTGATGTACACAGCAGGCAATCTGCTAAGAGATTGCAGAGGCAGAAAGTAATCTCACCCTTTATATAGCCAAGCAGAATCAACCTAGCATATGTTTGTTTTCAGGATACATGTTTGATCCCTGGATAGGGAAGATACAACCCAGAGAAGGGAAGAGCTACCCACTCCAGTATTCTGGCCTGGAGAATTCCAGGGAGTATACAGTCCATGGGGTCTCAAAGAGTTGGACATGACTGAGTGACTTTCATTTTCAGTCCTTAAGTAAGAAAGTCTTCTTACTGACAGCACCACTTGCCAAACAGTTCATTCTAAAACCTTACCGAGCAATTGGAGTAGCCATCTGTGGTAGCTAATTGGCTTTATCAAGAAGAAAACAAATTTCTGTCTTTATGACAAGAGATAATTTTGCACCTCAAAGGCTTCTACCCTCCCACAGTAACTGGGAGGCAGGAGTGTTTCCTCCCTTCATGTTTCCATTTCAAAGAGATTGTTCCGAGGTTTTTAAGAAGGATGTTCCTCAGAGAGCTGAGAAAGGCCTCTTTAGTCTTCTAAAGGATGTGTATATATTTCAAAAAAGAAGAGAAAGTACTTGGAAGTTTTCTAAAGTAAGAACTCTGAGGAAAAGGAGGTTAAGAAAAATCTTTTCCTTTATTTTCAACAGCGAGAATTGTCTCTTACTTTTAATTTTGTCTTTATAATATACAGTGCACTTAACCTAATTACTCATTGGTTTAATAAATATTTTCTGCTTCTAGCTGCTTTTTTAGGACTCACACATTTAGAAGAGTTAGATTTATCAAACAACAGTCTGCAAAACTTTGACTATGGTGTATTAGAAGACTTGTATTTTTTGAAACTCTTGTGGCTCAGAGAGAACCCTTGGAGATGTGATTACAACATCCACTACCTCTACTACTGGTTAAAGCATCACTACAACGTGCATTATAATGGCCTGGAGTGCAAAATGCCTGAAGAATACAAAGGGTGGTTTGTAGGAAAATATGTTCGGAGTTACTATGAAGAATGCCCCAAAGACAAATTACCAGCATACCCTGAAACATTTGATCAGGATATGGAAGATGATGAATGGGAAAAAATACATAAGGATCACACAGCAAAGAAGCAAAGTGTAAGAATCACTATTGTGGGATAACAGAATTGTTCTTGTTGCAACTAGTTTTGCCTTTGCTATGCTGGTGTTAGAAAACCGCATGTTTACATTTTGATTAACTGTATTATTTATGCAGGATTATCCAACTAAAGGAAGGTTCCCTTGATGATTATTGTTGTTGTGACAATATAGTAATCAAAGGAATACTCTTATCCTGCTTGCCTGCCTGTTTGCCAAACAGCTTTCAATGATGATCCCACACTGGTAACCTGCAGGAGTTGGGTCCTAATGATGGCATTAGATTTTCATAATGTCCTGTATAAATCTTTTTACTGCTTTTTGAAAATAAAAATTTTTTAAAAGCTTGGTTCATTTTTTCACGCTTTTCAAGAGCTGCGTGCACATACCTAAAGATGATCAAAATGAAGAGATACAATGATTAGCAATAATAAAATCTTATTCTCTCCCCTCTACCCCCCTTTTTTTTCCAGTAAGTCAGCTTATGCCCTGAATAAATTTCCATGTTTGACTCCTGTGCACTCCAAAATGAGGTCCTGGTAAACCTAAATTCTCCACTACTTTTCACTGATCCTTGCAAAAAAAAATGTCAAGCTAAACCAGAAGAACTGTCACATGCAATAAGCCAAGAATCTGAGAATTATATTAAAAATTGGTTAGAAGATCGGACTCAGAAGCAGTTGTACGTGGTGTGAATCATGAACCCTGAACAGGTATAAACACTAGTAAGTGTGGAAACAACACTTCCCTGGTGGCTCAGAGGTTAAAGCGTCTGCTTCCAATTCGGGAGACCTGGGTTTGATCCCTGGGTCGGGAAGATCCCCTGGAGAAGGAAATGGCAACCCACTCCAGTATTCTTGCCTGGAGAATCCCATGGACTGAGGAGCTTGGTGGGCTGCAGTCCACGGGGTCACAAAGAGTCGGACACGACTGAGTGACTTTACTTACTTACTTAAGTGTGGAAACAGCATTAGTGTTTTAACAGAATTTAGGCTATGGAAGCGCCTGTCAGTGGGAAGGATCTGAGCCCTTCATATGTGAAGGAGCATAAAACAGGATTAAATTAGGATTCAGGTCAGGATTTGAGATGAAAAAGAAACAAAAAAGAAATTGATATCAGAAGCAACTGAGGGAGCAGGTGGTATGGAAGAGAAGCCCTATGGGGTTGCAGGTTAAATTTAACTCACCTAGAAAAACAGATCACCAGAAAGAGAGGAAGTATTTGGAGACTAACCCCATCCGTTTATATTTTGATAGCACTATTCTATTAGAAAAATAAAATGAAATATGTACATATCATTAGAAATACAACTTTTTAATGCAGATTTCCTTTTTCATATTGAGTTGGATATATTTTCATTTCTTATATCAAGGTATTCATACAAAGTTTAGCAACTGATCTTTGATACTTGCACAGATTTCCAAAGCACAGAAATGATAAATAGTATTGAACATGTTTTTTGGCTGTGCCATGTGGCTATGGGATCTTGGTTCCCTGACCAGAGATTGAACCCAGGCCATGGCAACAAAAGTGCCCAGTCCTAATCCCTGGACCACCTGGGAATTCCGCTGAGCATTTCTGAAGTACCTACTAGAGCTCAGACACTGTGCTAAGAGCTTCACATGTTCTTTTTCTAATTCTTACAAGATCCCCCTAAGGTACATAATATTATCTGCCTTTTCCAGATGAGGAGTCTGAGGCATAGAATATGGCTCCTGAAACCCCTTTCTCCTTTTTTCTCCTGAAACACCTGTGAGCGCTGGAGACAATCTTTGGATCAAGTCAGTTAAATCTGTACTAATATGTATAGGAAACCAGGAGAGTGGGGAAAAGGAAGAATTCCTGGAGCTTGTGGCTCAGGAAATGACACAGCACTGTGAGGTTCTAACCTCTATGCCCTTTTTCCTATGGTTTGGGTCAGGGTGGAGACTTAAGAGACACTGGTTCTCAAAGCAAATTCTCACATGATTCAACATGATATGTTAAAGGCAGCTGTTAAATTTGAAGTGTTACCAGAGAGATATGATAAATTTACTTATTGTTGATGAGCACTTAGAGTGGAATAGGAAAGAAAACATCCAAGATTTGAAAGCCCAGGTGGGACCATAGTAGGAGACAAAGACACACAGTGGAGAGGTGAAGATTCCAGAAAGGAATAAGGATACTAAGTCTGATTCAGACAAAGGACCCAAATTACTCTCTGGTTTAGTTTTTGGAGGCTAGTTGGGAATTTTATTGGTTGATTTTTTATATTCAGGATTATCCCCAGGGATCTATTTGGAAATAAAGCTCTGGAACACACTGGGATACAAACTGATCTGGATCATCCAAAAGTAAGTTGTTTAGAATTGCTACTATCTTCCTTTGCCAAAATTTAAATATGTTTTTGAAAGTTTAAGATTGCTATTTTTATGTATCAGAGTTCATAGTTTCTCAGGGAAGCATTGCTGATCAATGATGGAATGAACAATTAGATACGTCCTCTCCTGCCAATTTCTTATTTAATAACTTGTCTTTGCAACTTCCTTCTATTCAATAGGTGATGAAATTCAGAAGTTTTTTTAAAGTATATTTTATAGTAGTCAAAAATAATATAATCCTGGGATCTCCATATTTGAACACATGTTTAAATATCACCTAAATTTTTATTCAAATACCCAAGTGTTTGTGTTTTTTCAACTAGTTCTAAGATTCTTTGATTTTTTCCTTTTTTTGAAGTAAATAAGATTTACTACAAGCTAAGGTCTCTTGAGTCCTAAGTCTGAGTCAGTTCTGATCTAAATCTTGACTCTTTGAGAAAGATACATTTATTAAACATTCCCTCTCCTGAAGTTTTCACCATGGATCAATTAGCACCCATTTCTGAGAAATCTGAATAAGGCTCCTGCTCTGGCAAATAGAAGCAATTCAGTAATAAGAATCTACTTGGCTAAATTCTGTGAGATTTTGCAGGAGGCAGAGTATTTGGTGAGTGGATGGGGAGATGTAATATGTATCAGTCAACAGTGTGACTAATCAGTATAAATGAGAGGATCAGTAATAATAATATGAATATGGTAGGCAAACTGGAAAATTACTTCATAAATTCTATTCCCCCCAAAATCAAGTATTTTATTCTATGAATTCTAGAAACATAAACATGCAACTTTGGGAGTATTTACAAGTCGGGTGTTTTCTGAACTGATCTCATCTTGCCAGTCATCGAGTCAGAGTAGAAAAACTGCAGTCAAATGGAGCCTCTCATCCCTTATGAATCTGTTTTGTTCAGGTTCAAATATGTAACTGCTGGACTTAAAAATCACTATGTGTATACTTCCCAAATGTAAGCTCAAGTGTTTCATCATATGCTGTGCATCAGTTCAGTTCAGTGATACATCACATACTCTGCATCAGTTCATTTCGGTTGTTCAGTCATGTCCGACTCTGAGGCTCTACAGACTGTAGCATGCCAGGCCTCCCTACCATCACCAACTCCCAGAGTTTACTCAAACTCATGTCCATTGAGTCGGTGATGCCATCCAACCATCTCCTCCTCTGTTGTCCCCTTCTCCTCCCGCCTTCAATCTTTCCCAGCATCAGGGTCTTTTCAAATGAGTCAGCTCTTCGCATGAGGTGGCCAAAGTATTGGAGTTTCAGCTTCAGCATCAGGCCTTCCAGTGAATATTCAGGACTGATTTCCTTGCGGATGGACTGGTTTGATCTCCTTGCTGTTCAAGGGACTCTCAAGAGTCTTCTCCAACACCACAATTCATAAGGATCAATTCTTTGGCACTCAGCTTTCTTTATAATCCAATTCTCACATCCATACAGGACCACTGGAAAAACCATAGCTTTGACTAAATGGATCTCTGTTGGCAAAGTAATGTCTCTGCTTTTTAATAAGCTGCCTAGGTCGATCCTAGCTTTTCTTCCAAGGGAGCAAGCATCTTTTAATTTCATGGCTGCAATCACCATCTGCAGTGATTTTGGAGCCCCCCAAATAAAGTCTCTCACTTTTTCCACTGTTTCCCCATCTATTTGCCATGAAGTGATGGGACCAGATGCTATGATCTTAGTTTTCTGAATGTTGAGTTTTAGGCAAACTTTTCACTCTCCACTTTCACTTTCATCAAGAGACTCTTTAGTTCTTCTTCACTTTCTGCCATAAGGGTGGTGTAACCTGCATATCTGAAGTTATTGATATTTCTCCCAGCAATCTTGATTCCAGCTTGTGCTTCATCCAGTCCAGCATTTTTCATGATGTTCTCTGCATATAAATTAAATAAGCAGGGTGACAATATACAGCCTTGACATACTCCTTTCCCGATTTGGAATCAGTCNCATATCTGAAGTTATTGATATTTCTCCCAGCAATCTTGATTCCAGCTTGTGCTTCATCCAGTCCAGCATTTTTCATGATGTTCTCTGCATATAAATTAAATAAGCAGGGTGACAATATACAGCCTTGACATACTCCTTTCCCGATTTGGAATCAGTCTGTTGTTCCATGTACAGTTCTGACTGTTTCTTCTTGACCTGCATACAGATTTCTCAGGAGGCAGGTCAGGTGGTCTGGTATTCACATCTCTTTCAGAATTTTCCACAGTTTGTTGTGATCCACACAATCAAAGGCTTTGGCTTAGTCAATAAAGCAGAAATAGATGTTTTTCTGGAACTCTCGTGCTTTCTTGATGATCCAGCGGATGTTGGCAATTTGATCTCTGGTTCCTCTGCCTTTTCTAAATCCAGCTTAAACATCTGGAAGTTCATGGTTCATGTACTGTGTAAGCCTGGCTTGGAGAATTTTGATCATTATTTTGCGAGCATGTGAGATGAGTGCAATTGTGCAGCAGTTTGAATATTCATTGGCATTGTCTTCCTTTGGGATTGGAATGAAAACTGACCTTTTCCAGTCCTGTGGCCCCTGCTGAGTTTACCAGATTTGCTGGCATATTGAGTGCAGCACTTTCACAGCATCATCTTTTAGGATTTGNTACTTTGCTAGCGTGTGAGATGAGTGCAATTGTGCGGTTGTTTGAACATTCTTTGGCATTGCCTTTCTTTGGGATTGGAATGAAAACTGACCTTTTCCAGTCCTGTGGCCCCTGCTGAGTTTACCAGATTTGCTGGCATATTGAGTGCAGCACTTTCACAGCATCATCTTTTAGGATTTGAAGTAGCTCAACTGGAATTCCATCACATCTACTAGCTTTGTTCATAGTGATGCTTCCTAAGGCCCACTTGACTTCACATTCCAGGCTCTAGAGTCTGGCTCTAGGTGAGTGATCATACCATCATGATTATCTGGGTTGTGAAGATCTTTTTTGTACAGTTCTACTGTGTATTCTTGCCACCTCTTCTTAACATCTGTTTCTGTTAGGTCCATACCATTTCTGTCCTTTATTTTGCCCATCTTTGCATGAAATGTTCCCTTGGTATCTCTACTTTTCTTTAAGATACCGCTAGTTTTTCCCATTCTAGTGTTTTCCTCTATTTCTTTGCATTGATCACTGAGGAAGGCTTTCTTATCTCTCTGTGCTAGTCTTTGGAACTCTGCATTCAAATGGGTATATCTTTCCTTTTCTCCTTTGCCTTTAGCTTCTCTCCTTTTCACAGCTATTTGTAAGGCCTCCTCAGACAACCATTTTCCCTTTTGCATTTCTTTTTCTTGGGGATGGTCTTGATCACTGCCTCCTATACAGGCTCACAAACCTCCATCCATAGTTCTCCAGGCACTCTGTCTATCAGATCTAATCCCTTGAATCTATTTGTCACTTCCACTGTATAATCTTAAGGGATTTGATTTAGGTCTAGTGGTTTTCCCTGCTTTCTTCAATTTAAGTCTGAATTTGGTAATAAGGAGTTCATGATCTGAACCACAGTCAGCTGCTGGTCTTGTTTTTGCTGACTGTATAGAGCTTCTCCATCTTTGGCTGAAAAGAATATAATCAATCTGATTTCAATATTGACCATCTGGTGATATCCGTGTGTAGAGTCATCTCTTGTGTTGTTGGAAGAGGGTGTTTGCTGTTCACAAGTCAAGCATTTCCTGAGATAAATCCACACTCATACGGACACTGTGTAGAAAAACTGCAATCAAATGGAGCCTCTCATCCCTTATGAATCTTTTTTGCTCAGGTTCAAATGCAACTGTTGGACTTAAAAACCACTATGTATATCCTTGCCAAATGTATGCTCAAGTGTTTCTTCATATACTCTGGCTGCCGCTGCTGCTGCTAAGTCACTTCAGTCGTGTCCTACTCTGTGAGACCCCATAGATGGCAGCCCACCAGGCTCCCTGGGATTCTCCAGGCAAGAACACTGGAGTGGGTTGCCATTTCCTTCTCCAATATACTCTGGCTACCTATCAATATTTTAACAGGCATTTCCCAGGCTTGCTCTCATCTGTCTTTTAAACATTTAAAATAATATGTTAAAGTTAATTTTCTTCTAAAGTTTTTTATAGATAGGATTACAAGTACAAGTCGTGTGGCTACTCAGGTCAACAGCCTAAAATATCAGCCAATATTTATCTTCAACCTAACAAAAAGTGAGAAAGTCAAACTTCTTACCAGAAATGTGTATAACTTTAGGCACATCAATAAATCAACTGACCTCAGCTGGGGGGGGAAAAAAACTGAAAAGGCTGAAACATCTCTGAGATTAATTTTTATTTTTTATTTTTGTTTATTATTATTTTTTAGAGCTTCCATTTTACTTTATTTTACTTTACAGTACTCTATTGGTTTTGGCATACATTGACATGAATCTGCCACGGGTGTACACGAACTCCCAAACATGAACCCCCCTCCCACCTCCCACCCCACATCTTCCCTCCAGATCATCCCCATACACCAGCCCCAAGCATCCTGCATCCTGCATTGAACATAGACTGGCAATTCATTTCTTACATGATAGTATACATATTTCAATGCTATTCTCCCAAATCATCCCTCCCTCTCCCTCTCCCTCTCCTTCTCCCTCAGAGTCCATAAGTCCGCTCTACACATCTGTATCTCTTTTGCTGTCTTGCATACAGGGTCCTCATTACCATCTTTCTAAATTCCATATATATGTGTTAGTATACTGTATTGGTGTTTTTCTTTCTGGCTTACTTCACTCTGTATAATTGGTTCCAGTTTCATCCATCTTATTAGAACTGATTCAAATGTATTCTTTTTAATGGCTGAGTAATACTCCATTGTGTATATATACCACAGCTTTCTTATCCATTCATCCGCTGATGGACATCTAGGTTGTTTCCATGTCCTGGCTATTATAAACAGTGCTGCAATGAACATTGGGGTACATGTGTCTCTTTCTATTCTGGTTTCCTCGGTGTGTATGCCCAGCAGTGGGATTGCTGGGTCATAAGGCAGTTCTATTTGCAATTTCTTAAGGAATCTCCACACTGTTCTCCATAGTGGCTGTACTAGTTTGCATTCCCACCAACAGTGTAAAAGGGTTCCCTTTTCTCCACACCCTCTCCAGCATTTATTGCTTGCAGACTTTTGGATCGCAGCCATTCTGACTGGTGTGAAGTGGTATCTCATTGTGGTCTTGATTTGCATTTCTCTGATAATGAGTGACGTTGAGCATCTTTTCATGTGTTTGTTAGCCATCCGTATGTCTTCTTTGGAGAAATGTCTATTTAGTTCTTTGGCCCATTTTTTGATTGGGTCGTTTATTTTTCTGGAATTGAGCTGTATAAGTTGCTTGTATATTTTTGAGATTAGTTGTTTGTCAGTTGCTTCATTTGCTATTATTTTCTCCCATTCAGAGGGTTGTCTTTTCACCTTGCTTATAGTTTCCTTTGTTGTGCAGAAGCTTTTAATTTTAATTAGATCCCATTTGTTTATATTTGCTTTTATTTCCAGTATTCTGGGAGGCGGATCATTGAGGATCCTGCTGTGATTTATGTCGGAGAGTGTTTTGCCTATGTTCTCCTCTAGGAGTTTTATAGTTTCTGGTCTTACGTTTAGATCTTTAATCCATTTTGAGTTTATTTTTGTGTGTGGTGTTAGGAAGTGATCTAGTTTCATTCTTTTACAAGTGGTTGACCAGTTTTCCCAGCACCACTTGTTAAAGAGATTGTCTTTACTCCATTGTATATTCTTGCCTCCTTTCTCAAAGATAAGGTGTCCGTATGAGTGTGGATTTATCTCTGGGCTTTCTATTTTGTTCCATTGATCTATATTTCTGTCTTTGTGCCAGTACCATACTGTCTTGATGACTGTGGCTTTGTAGTAGAGCCTGAAGTCAGGTAAGTTTATTCCTCCAGTTCCATTCTTCTTTCTCAAAATTGTTTTGGCTATTCGAGGTTTTTTGTATTTCCATACAAATCTTGAAATTGAGATTAATTTTTAATCTTTGATAGATTCAAGGTTGTTGAAATGAACAGTAATTTTATTAAATAAGCTATGGCAACCAGACACCCCCATAAGGCCTACTGCCAGCAGCCCTGGGAATTGGCCCCATCCTTCAGCTGGTGAACACCAGCCCCAAGACCTGCCAGGCCTCACAGCCAACGCAGTGGGCCAATAACCACTGAACAAAGCAGGGTCTTTCCACCAAACACACCAGGGCCAGCCATGTCTACCAGACTGCCCACTGTAGTTGGGCCTGCCACAACAGAAGGGCCCTCGCAGCCCGCACTGAGGACAGCCCTAGAGCATTTAACTCTGGTAACCCGTGGGGAGTGTGCTGCTCAGCCCCATAGGACACGTCCTACATAAGACCGCTCTTCCATGATTGGCAAGTTTTTACATTTCCTAAAAACATAGAAATAAAAACAGAGAATTAGGCTTAAGGAGATAGCAGAGAAATATGTTCCAAATGGAGTAACAAGGCAAAACTCCAGAAGAAGCACTAAGAGAAATAAAAACAATCTATGCAATAAAGAATTCAAGGTAGTGCTCGCTTCGGCAGCACATATACTAAAATTGGAACGATACAGAGAAGATTAGCATGGCCCCTGCGCAAGGATGACACGCAAATTCATGAAGCGTTCCATATTTAAAAAAAAAAAAAAAAAGAATTCAAGGTAATGATCATAGAAGTGCTCAGTTAATTGGGAGAATAATGAATGAACACAGTGAGATCTTTAACAAAGAGTTAGAAAAAAAACTGAGGAATATCATAACTGAAATAAAAATATACTAGGAGAAATCAACAGTAGATGAGATGATACAGAGGAACAGAACTGGAAGAGTAGTGGAATCACCCAATCTGAAGAGTAAAAAAAACAATTTCTTTAAAATAAGGATACTTTAAGAGACTTCTGGGAAAATATCAAGTGTACTAATATTGGGCTTCCCAGGTGGTACTAGTGGTAAAGAACCCACCTGCCAATACAGGTAGATGTAAGAGATATGGGTTTAGTCCCTGGGTTGGGGAGATCCCCTGGAGGAGGGCACAGCAACCCACTCCAGTATTCTCCAGTACTCTTGCCTGGGGAATCCATGGACAGAGGAGCCGGTCAGGCCGCAGTCCATAGCATTACACAGAGTCAGTGATGCCTGAAGCAACTTAGCGCAACTGCGTGTACTAACATTTGCATTATAAGAAGAAGAGAGGAAAGGGCAGAAAACTGGAAGACATGATAGCTGAAAACTTCCCTAACCTGGGAAAGGAAGCAAACACTCAGGTCCAGAAAGCACCAAGAGTCCCAAACAAGCTGAACTCAGAGGTCCATACCAAGACACACAATAATTAGAATGGCAAAAATTTAAAAAGAAAATCTTAAAAGCAGCTAGGGAAAAGCAACAAGGGAACTAACATCAGCTGACTTTTCAGCAGAAACTCTGCGTGCCAGAAGGGAGTGGCATGATATTTTTCAAATGATAAAGGGAAAAACAATATTCCACAAGGCTACCACTCTGATTCAAAGAAAAGACCAAGAGTTTTAGAGAGGAGCAAAAGCTGAAAGTAACTGGGTTTACAAGAAATGTTAAAGGGACTTCACTAAGTCGAAAAGAATAGGCCACAACTAGAAATATGAAAATTACAAAAGGAAAAAATGTCATTGGTAAAGGCAGGTATCCAGTAAAGGTAGTGTATCGACCACTTATAAAACTAGTAGGAAGGTTAAAAGACAAAAGTAGTAAAATCATCTATATCAACAATAAGTAGTTAAGAGATACACAAAACAAAAGGTATGAACTGTGATGTCAAAAACAGTAAACTTGAAGGGAAATAAAAATGCATTCAAACTGAAGAGAATAGCAACTTAAAATAATCAAATATATATAAAGATTTCTCTACATAAACTTTATAATAACCACAAAACAAAAATGTAAAACAGGTACACACACAAAAAAAGAGGAAATAAATCCAAGCAAACACTGAAGACAGTCACCGAATCACAAAGAAAAGAGAACAAAAGAAGAAAAAGTAATAAACTCGTTTAAGATGGCAGACAGAGTGCCTGTTTCAATTTTCCTTTCCTATCCAAATTACCAGAAACAAATTTTTCTAATCTGTCATGTACTTGGAAAACAACAGGGATGGTCTTGGTGGATCAGAAATTAATAGTTCCTAAAAATTCAAATGCAAACATTACCAGATTGAATGAAGAACATTCAGAAGATGGCTGCTATAAAAGATGAAACAACATTATGTCTTTGTGAAGGGTGTGTCCCAGAAATTAGAATATACAGTAATATTAACACTATTATCATTAAAAATATGAGAACAGGATTCAAGAACAAGACAAGATAGCTGCATATCCTTGCTACCAGAAAAAGAAGTAGAAGATATAAGAATAGGAATGAATGGAAATATTTCTAGATGATATGATAGTCTACCTAGAATACCCAAAAGAATCAACTGACAAACTATTAAAACTAGGAAGGCAGTTTAATATATGATCAGATAAAATGACATTATATACGAAACCATCGCTTTCTGCAGCACCAGCAGTAACCAGTCAGAATAACTCCATTTTGTATTTTTTCAATTAAAAAAATACAGATAACTGTTGAAAGCCCTTGTGAACCTCTTCCCCATTTCATTCAACTCTCTCCATCTCAGAGGTAACCACTATCTTGCGTTTGGAGTTTTTCATTCACATGCATGCTTTTTATATTTTGCTGTCTGTGTGTGTGTCTGTGTATGTGTATACAAGTGACCTTAATATATAGTTCTGAAATTATTTCAAAATATGAAATATATAGTATTATTTTACACATTGAAAACTTGTATGTAAATGGTAGTAGATTATATATATGTCATTCTGCAACTTGCTTTCACCCATTAATATCTTTATCATTCATATTGATATTTTGAAATCTATTTTTCTGTCATTTCCAGAAATATATATATGGAAACTTTAAAATGTACCTCAAAGGACATATATTTTAATGCAATGGGCTGAATATTTGTGTCCCCCCAGAATTCATATGTTGGAATCCTCATCCCCAATGTAATGGTTGGGACTTTGGGACATAATTAGGATGGAATTCTCATGAATAGGATGAATGCCCTTATTCAGGGGATTCCAGAGAGCTCTCTCTCCTGCTCTTTACCATATGTGGATACAGGAAGAAAACAGAAGTCAACAACCAGAACAAGGCCCTCACTAGATCCCAACCAAGACTAGGCACCCTGGTCTTAGACTTCCAGGCTTTAAAACTATGAGAAATAAGTTTCTGTTGTTTATAAGCCACCCAGCCAAAACAGAACTTTATTATAGCAGCCTGAACTAAGACAGTTAAACACAAAGTTTACAAAGCAAGTTAGAAAACTTGGAAATAGCCTCAGGGTCCATCAGTAGGAAGAAAGTTAAATAACTATGGTATAGCCATAGTATGGTATTCCCTAAAATCAGGGAAATAATTTTAAGTACTTAAAAATAATTTAGTAGTTCTATATGTACTGACATGAAAAGATTTTCAGGATATAAAAGAAAATATAAAACAATATTATCCCTTTAATGTTAAAAATTAAAATTGTGTATTTTTAATCACAAATGCTTAAATGTATTTTAGAAAAACAGAAAAAGTGATAATGTTGAGTACCTCTGGGTAACTGAATGGGTTTGAGAAAGATGAAAGTAGATTTTTTTCTTCTACTGCCTATTATTATTTCTTTAGCAAGAATATGTCCTTGTATTGTGGATAAATTGATGATATATAGATAAACAAATGCTAGATACACAAAAAAAATCAATGAGAATAACCAAAGGACCAGATCTCAGGGCATACAATCCAGGAAGAGCTGACTGTAGGGACTTTTAAATAGTTTTGATAGGCATTCTCATGGCCTAAGACTGTAACTGAAGTTTCCATTTTAAAATACAGGGAAGCAAGACAAACAGTTAACAAACATACTTACTGACAGATCTCAAAGTTTTCAATCGGAGAACACAACCATGAAAATTCAAGCGCAGCACATTTAGACGCCACCTTTGCAAAATAGACACTATATATTTATCTGTGATTATATTTTTTACTGCAGAAAAATCGATCTAAAAAGGATAAACAAAAATGTTAAGAAATGAGAAAGATCTTTGGCATGTGAAATTTTAAAATATTTTTAAAGCATCAAAGAACTAAAATTTCTTTATCTCATCACTCTCTTTTGTTTGTTAGGGTTTCTGTGGTCATTCCCAGGTTTAATTACAAACAGATTCCAAATGTCCAGTCCAGGTTGACAGCTAGGAGGGCAGGGATCTCACATCCACCACCCAACAAGAGTCAATTGTTGTGGAGTGCCTGGATGCCCGCCCCCCATCATTCCAGGTGAACCCCAAGGCTTCCCCCTACTTCAGTGTTAATGGACCCTTCCTCATTCATCACTAATATGTGCCTGCTTCTTTTTTCATGAGCACAAACTATACATTGAGTTCTTGACTATGGAAAGACAATACAATATATGGATTATAATGGCTTTTCCATAGCTCATAAGTTTGTGAGGGTAGTTCTAAAGATAAGGAAAGATGATCTGAGTGCAGTACATAAAATTGAAAAGCACAGAATTTTCTGTAACCTCTGAATGGCCAGGGCTGGTGAATAAACAACAATATCGTATTTTTTTAACTGAAGTATAGTTGATAACAATAACATAGTGCTAATACTAACTTTCAGCTAAAAGGTTAAGTGTACTGAACATCCCATTTCTTATTGCTTTCTGAACAAAGTTATTCTTCATGCTAAAATGTTTATTACAGTTATGTCACATTTGAGCACTCACAAATAAAGACAGAAATAATTGCAAATGAAGGGCAACAGATAATTGTGGAAAGAGAAATTTGCTGAACATAAATTAACTTCCTACTCTGGCTTTGCTCTTCACTACCATGTACTCATATTTTCTACATCTTTACCCAGTGAGGTCTCTGGGCAGGAGTGTTGGCTTTTTCTGCCAGTTTTCTGTAAGATTTGTCCTGATTTAATATGGTACATATTCTTTCTTTACGAGACCATTTGGATTCAGTTTATTTCTTCTTTATAGATTTTCCAAAGGAAAAAGTGACACCCCCTAATCTGTCACATAAGTAAGAGATTTATTATTTTAAATCAGTGGTTCTTACTGTGGTCCAGGGACAAGCAGCATCAGCATCACCCAGGAACTCACTGGAAATGCAAATTCTCAAGCCCTTCCTCAGAAGCACTGAGTCAGAAACTCTGGGGGTGACAACCAGCAATCTAACAATCCCTTCCGATGATTCTGATGCATTCTAAAGTTTAAGAATCCCTGCCTTCAACTAAAAATTACATCTAAGACAAATATTAAATTTAGTAGCTAAGAGGTGTTAATTAAGACAAGCAATTTTTTTAAAATTACCATTGCTACATAAGGAAAGAGTAGAACACTACCAAGAATAGAATGGTGCTCTGATGGGATGTGAAGATGCTGTGTTGATTATGGAGCTAGATTCCTTGTACCTTGCCAGCTCCTCTTGGGTTCTTGTCAAAGTTTCTGCAGAATGACCCCAATCACCTATTCATAGGTCAGCCTGAGGCCATGATATCATTAGTCCTCCAATCAATAACAATTAAGCAGGGGTGGTAAGGCCAGCTATTGACTGGACATAGGCAACAAGGAAAATGTTGCCACTCCAACATTTGTGATGGCATAAATGATCACAGTTATTAAGATTAAACCATTCATCCAAGAAAAAGAAAAGAAAGGTCATCAAGGATAATACATGCTTATTTTTATCATTGGCTGAGACCTACCACACAACGTTTTTTTGGAATGAAAAATAAAGCATGTTCTACTTTATGGGAATAGTGCAAATATAGTGCAATGACAAGAATAATACAAGAGACATGAGCCTAGGAGTCCACATTAGAAAATGCCTGAGTATATATATGTCTGCTGCTGCTGCTGCTGCTGCTAAGTTGCTTCAGTCATGTCCGACTCTGTGTGACCCCATAGACGACAGCCCACCAGGCTCCCCCATCCCTGGTATTCTCCAGGCAAGAACACTGGAGTGGGTTGCCATTTCCTTTTCCAATGCAGAAAAGTGAAAGTGAAGTCACTCAGTCATGTCCGACTCTTTGCGACCCCATGGACTGCAGCCCACCAGGCTCCTCCACCCATGGGATTTTCCAGGCAAGAGTACTGGAGTGGGGTGCCATCACCTTCCTCAATATATATATATATATATGTCTACATGCATGCAAACACACCAAGAATTACCAAACAAGCTTTGTTTACATGTCTGTTTTAGCCTGATTTCAGGCTCAGTAGTTTTTTTTTTTCTTCCCTTTTACTCCATATTTTGTGCTGCTTTGTTGTGTTTTTTTTCTTTTGAACTAAGAACAGCAGCTAATATTTATTGAGTGCTGCCCACATGCCAGACTCTACAATAAGTACCTTTCTTGCATTTTGCTTAGTCTATCTTTGGAGCTCCTTGAGTAAGGCAATGTTAAGCCCAACTCAGATATAATAGAGCTTTATTTCAATCCAAAAAATGATATTCAATTTATTTCTACTATCTAAATTAGAAAATACTTCTATCAAATCTCTTCAAATAACATTTTTTATCTTTTCCTTCAGGCTGTGCCTGGACGAAAGTAAAACAAGTGTACCTCCTTTTTGTGATCCCATGTTGTGGAGCAGGGAAGAAGGTAGTCCCCATTACTGCTATAAGGTGGCCTTATAGCAGTCTATTCTCCTTTAAGAACTAGAATAAAGACATAGCTTCAGGTAGTGTCTACTTACATCATTCCACAATGAGCCCATTTGTGTCATCAACAACCAGGAGCGATTAACTTGACCACATATTACCAAATCTCTTAAACTGAGGTAGGAGAAAATCTAAACACAAAGAAAAATAATACACAATTTTGAAAAATGTGAATTTTGTTCTAACTCTTGCATTTTCCATTTGTGTGTGTGTGTATGTTAATAAGGATAATGCAATCCATATAATGTAGTAGCAGGGGTTTATGTGCTTGCATTTTATCTAAAGATAGAAATTTCATCTAGAGTTCTAGAACTTATCTGATGATGCCTTTGATATAGTGTGATCAAACTGAGAGTTGCATAAGGACGGTGAAGAAGATAGGTAGATTTATTTTGTTTTCTGAATGAAAGTAGCATTCCACTAGAAAGTGAATGATTTCCCTAAATGAAGGCATTCAATAATCATTTGCTGAAATGAACTGGATTCTTTTTAAAGTTACAGGATTCCTGGGAATATACTTAAAATGTATGTTGTAGTGAGTTGATATATGTATACAGTGTGAAAGGATTCATCCATCTAGTTAAACACATCTAACACTCACATATTTATCTTTACTTTAATTAATTCATTTTTATGAGGACATTTAAGTTCTATTCTGTTAGCAAATTTCAACTTTACAACACAGTGTTATCAGCCATAATCACCATGTATCACTTTAGATTCTCAGACCTTATTCATATTATAGCTAAATGTTTATACCCTTTTTCAAAACTATGAGTTAAATAGCAGAAGAAACCCAGCTGATGTAAGAAATAGCAAACTGGATTATTTAAGATAAAATTACACAGGGTAAGGCACAGAGGTAGAAAGAGATGGAAAATATGAAGGAAGTTAAGAGCACATTATATAACATAAAAAGGTTATAGATAACATTATACAACATTCTATATATACCCTTATAGAATTTCCAGAAGAAAGAAAGAGAGCAAATGGAAATCAAAGCAAAACTCAAAAATATTACAAATAAAAATGCTTTAGAAAGACGAAAAGCAACAATTCTCAGATTTAAGAATCACAAGAAATCCCAAACAGGATATGTATTCCATGGCTTTGTAGTGAAATTACAAAAGGCGATAAGCAAAGGAAAACCTTAAGTGCAACCAGAGACAGATTATCTACAAAAGAATGTCACTTAGTCTCAGAAAGCAAAAGTCAGCAGAAAATAGTTATCAATCTCAGATACCACATGTAAGTAAATTACAACTCAAGGATGAGTATTAAGCAGACACCCTATGACAAAGATTGAGAGAGTTTGCCTCCAGTGGACCCATCACAAAAGAACCTGTAAATGATGTTTATATAAGAAGAAAGGAGTGAGGTGAAATAGTAATGAGGGGCAAACAAACTAATAAGGATAGGAGTAAACCCAATAACCTTATAAAAGCATATAATGATGATGACTACTGTGCTGCTGCTGCTAAGTCACTTCAGTCGTGTCCGACTCTGTGTGACCCCATAGACGGCAGCCCACCAGGCTCCCCCATCCCTGGGATTCTCCAGGCAAGAATACTGGAGTGGGTTGCCATTCCCTTCTCCAATGCATGAAAGAGAAAAGTGAAAGTGAAGTTGCTCAGTCTGTCCGACTGTTAGCGACCCCATGGACTGCAGCCCACCAGGCTCCTCCGTCCATTGGATTTTCCAGGCAAGAGTACTGGGGTGGGGTGCCATTGCCTTCCCCTGTGAGGGGTACAAAAACCAAGGGACAAAACCACTAGAAAATACTAATATTCTAAGACTGGAGAGAATAATCAGTTAAAATGTTCTAAATCCTGATAATTATTCAGGAAGAAAGTTTAGATATTTATTTGCTTTAAGCCTTACTAAGGTAAATGTGCATGTTAAAAATATTTAAGTGAAACCATTGAAACAGAAGAAATAGAATGGATATCTTCTAAAATATAAAAATGGGGGATGGGAATAGCTTTTAAAATTCAATAAAGTCAGGAAAGGACAAAACAAGGAAGCACATAAAAAAACAAATAGTATAAAATGAAATGAAAAACTGAATCTAAGTATATCTAGTAATAATAAATTTAACAAAATTCACCAGTGGGAATGGAGAAGGAAATGGCAACCCACTCCAGTATTCTTGCCTAGAGAATTCCATGGACAGAGGAACCTGGTAGGCTGCTGTCCATGGGGTTGCACAGAGTAGGACACGGCTGAAGCAACTTAGCAGCAGCAGCAGCAGCACCGGTGGTAAGACAAAGATTATCCCTAATAATGTTTTTGCTTTTAAGTTTTTCCTTCTTATATTAATATAGCTATCAGAAATCTCCTTTCAGTTGTGTTCATCTTGTTCAGCATTGTATTCTAGGTGGATTTTTAAAGTTTATCTGATAAAGAAGGTCACTACATTATAATTAAAGTAATTCTAACAATCTACTAAGGATATATAACAATTCTAAATGTGTAAGCATCTGAAAACATAGCCACAAGGATACAAGGAGAAACTGACAAATCCATAATCATGATGAAATGTTATATCAGAACTCTCAATTGTTGATAAATCATTCTGAGGAAATCATTTTTCCTGGATTACTCAGTGCTCCTGCAAAAAACTCTAGCCTCTGGAGACACAGAAATCTGTATGACATAAAGGTAATGTTTTAAAAAATAAATAAAAATAATATTTTATTGTTACTTCCTCTATAAACACTTTACTTTTATGTGAACTACAGAGATTAGATCTGTAGCTATCTGTTTAGTTAATTCTCTGATCTGAAAGGATGATAAAAATTTTCTTTTCTCCCCAAGCATGTCAAATGGGTATAATCCAGCCTACTTTCCTAGGTCAAGCTCCCAAAATATCAGGAAGATTCTTACTAATTTACATTCAAGGAGATATGGGTTTCAGGACCTTGGCAACATCTCTATGTCATAAAAATCAGAGATACTGATTTTTATCTGGCCCTTGGAGAGATGTATTTAAGCCCTGCCTTCTTGATAGGTCAATTGGTAAAGAATCTGCCTGCAATGCAAGAGACCCCAGTTCAATACCTGGGTTGGGAATATCTGCTGGAGAAAGGATAGGCTACCCACTCTAGTATTCCTGGGCTTCCCTTGTGGTTCAACTGGTAAAGAATCCACCTAAAGTGCAGGAGACCTGGGTTCAATCCTTGGGTTGGGAAGATCCCCTGCAGAAGGGAAAGGCTACCCAGTCCAGTATTCTGGCCTGGAGAATTCCATGGACAGTATAGTCCATGGGGTCACAAAGAGTCTGACATGACTGAACAACTTTCATTAACTAACTCCCTCTTTTATTTATAAGGACATTGTTACTACATTGGATCCACCCAGATAAGCAAGGATAATCTCACCATCTCAAATTCTTTAACTTACTAACATCTGCTAAGACTCTTGCCTTGTATTCACAGGTTCTGAGGATTTGGTAGGGTACAGGAGTGGGGTGGGGGAGCAATTATTATTCTGCCTATCATACTATGTAAGGAAATGAAGGTGACAGTGAATTTCCCCTAAAGTCAGGAACAAGACAAGGGTGCCCACTCTCACCACTACCATTCAACATAGTTTTGGAAGTTTTAGTCACAGCAATCAGAGAAGAAAAAGAAATAAAAGGAAACCAGATTGGAAAAGAAGGAAAACTCTCACTGTTTGCAGATGACATGATCCTCTACATAGAAAACCCTAAAGACACCACCAGAAAATTACTAGAGCTAATTAATAAATATAGTAAAGTGGCAGGATATAAAATTAATACACAGAAATCCCTTGCATTCCTATACACTAACAATGAGAAAACAGAGAAATTAAGGAAACAATCCCATTCACCATTGTGACAAAAAGAATAAAATACTTAAGAATAATTTACCTAAAAAAAACAAAAGACCTATATATAGGAAATTATAAAACACTGATGAAAGAAATCAAAGATGACACTAATAGATGGAGAAAAATACCATGTTCATGGATCAGAAGAATCAATGCAGTGAAAATGAGTATACTACCCAATGCAATCTATAGATACAATGCAATCCCTATCAAGCTACCAATGGTATTTTTCACAGAACTAGAACAAATATGTTCACAATTTGTATAGAAATGCAAAAAACCTTGAATAGCCAAAGCAATCTTGAGAAAGAAGAATGTAAATGGAGGCATCAACCTGCCTGACTTCAGAGTATACTACAAAGCTACAGTCACAAGACAATATGGTACAGGCACAAAGACAGAAATCTAGATCAGTGGAACAAAATAGAAAGCCCAGAGATAAATCCACGCAACTATAAACACCTTATCTTTGACAACGGAGGCAAAAATATACAATGGAGAAAAGACAATCTCTTTGACAAGTGGCGCTGGGAAAATTGGTCAACTACTTGCAAAAGAATGCAACTAGAACACTTTCTAACACCATACACAAAAATAAACTCAAAATGGATTAAAGATCTAAATGTAAGACCAGAAACTATAAAACTCCTAAAGGAACACATAGGCAGAACTCTCTCTGACATAAATAACAGCAAGATCCTCTATGACACACTTCCCAGAGTAATGAAAATAAATAAAAAATAAACAAATGGGACCTAATCAAACTTAAAAGCTTTTGCACAGTGAAAGAAACTATAAGCAAGGTGAAAAGACAGCCTTCAGAATGGTAGAAAATAATAGCAAATGAAGCAACTGACAAAGAATTAATCTCAAAAATATACAAGCAGCTCATGCAGCTCAATTCCAGAAAAATAACTGACCCAATCAAAAAATGGGCCAAAGAATTAAATAGACATTTCTCCAAAGAAGACATACAGATAGCTAACAAACACATGAAAAGATGCTCAACATCACTTATTATCAGAGAAATGCAAGTCAAAACCACAGTGAGGTACCATCTCACGCCAGTCAGAATGGCTGCTATCAAAATGTCTACAAACAATAAATGCTGGAGAGGGTGCAGAGAAAAGGGAACCCTCTTACACTATTGGTGGGAATGCAATCTAGTACAGCCACTATGGAGAACAATGTGGAGATTCCTTAAAAAACTGGAAATAGAACTGCCATACAACCCAGCAATCCCACTGCTGGGCATACACACCGAGGAAACCAGAATTGAAAGAGACGCATGTACCCCAATGTTCACTGTAGCACTGTCTACAATAGTAGCAAATGGAAGCAACCTAGATGTCCATTAGCAGATGAATGGATAAGAAAGTTGTGGTACATATACACAGTGGAATATTACTCAGCTATTAAAAAGAATGCATTTGAATCAGTTCTAATGAGGTGGATGAAACTGGAGCCTGTTATACGGAGTGAAGTAAGTCAGAAAGAAAAATACCAATACAGTATATAAGTGCATGTATATGAAATTTACAGTGCATGTATATGAAAGATGGTAATGATGGCCCTATATATATATGAGACAGCAAAAGAGACACAGATATAAAGAACAGACTTTTGGACTCTGTGAGAGACAGCAAGTGTGAGATGATTTGAGAGAATAGCATTGAAATATGTATATTACTAAATATGAAATAGATGACCAATCCAAGTTTGATGCATGAAGCAGGGCACTCAAAGCTGGTGCCCTGGACCATCCAGAGGGATGGAATGAGGAGGGAGGGGGGAGGATGGAGGGAGGTTCCAGACTGGGGGATACATGTACACCCATGGCTGATTCATGTCAATATATGGCAAAAACCACCACAATATTGTGAAGTAATTAGCCTCCAATTAAAATAAATTAATTTTTTTTAAAAAGAAGTGGAAAAAAAGAAAAGAAAGTGAAAGTCACTCAGTCATATCTGAGTCTTTACAACCCCATGGACTGGGATTTCTCTGGAAGGAATGATGCTAAAGCTGAAACTCCAGTACGTTGGCCACCTCGTGAGAAGAGTTGACTCATTGGAAAAGACTTTGATGCTGGGAGGGATTGGGGACAGGAGGAGAAGAGGATGACAGAGGATGAGATGGGTGGATGGCATCACCGATTCGATGGATGTGAGTCTGAGTGAACTCTGGGAGTTAATGGTGGACAGGGAGGCCTGGCGTGCTGCGATTCATGGGGTCGCAAAGAGTCAGACACAACTGAGCGACTGAACTGAACTGAACTGGACTATACAGTCCATAGAATTCTCCAGGCCAGAATACTGGAGTGGGTAGCCTTTCCCTTCTTCAGGGTATCTTCCCAAATCAGGGATTGAACTCAGGTCTCACACATTGCAGGCAGATTCTTTACCAGCTGAGCCACAAGGGAAGCCCAAGAATATTGGACTGTGTAGCCCATCCCTCCTCCAGTGGATCTTCTTGACCCAGGAATTGAACCAGGGTCTCCTGCATTGCAGACAGATTCTTTACCAACTGAGCTATCAGGGAAGGATATGTAAGGAAATGATCAACACTAAATTTAAGAAACGAGTTACATCTGAGGGAGGGAAAAAAATACAGTCAGAGAGGCTTTAATTGTATTTGTTAAATCTTATTTCTTAAGCTGATTGGTGATTACATTCATTATATTTTTTTGTGCATGCCTAAAATATTTTAAAAACCTCACTTTTGACAAAAATATCTAGAAACAAATGTAACTAAGGTGAAAAACTAGTACACTGCAAGCAATAAAGCATTATTGAAAGACATTTAATACCTAACTTAATAGGAAAATATCCAATGTTAATAGATTGGAGGACATAATAACAATAACAATATAAGAAATTTAACCAGAATTTGAAATCTGCCTAAGAATAAACACACACACATACATATAAACCCTGCAGATTCAAAGAATATTTTATCAAATATCCAAGGAATTGATAATACTAACAAGAAAAGTACTTAAGATGTCAGTACCACCCAAACTGCTCTACAAATTCAATACAATCTCTAACAAAATGCCAATGGTCCTAGCAGGCAAGAATATACAATGGGGCAAAGACAGCTTCTTCAGTAAATGGTGCTGGGAAAACTGGACAGCTACATGTAAAAGAATGAAATTAGAACACTTTCTAAAACCATAAAGAAAGATAAACTCAAAATGGGTGAAAGACCTAAACGAAAGACCAGAAACTATAAAACTCTTAGAGGAAAACATAGGCAGAACACTTGATGACATAAATCAAAGCAAGATCCTCTATGACCCACCTCCTAGAGTAATGGAAATAAAAACTAAAGTAAACAAGTGGGACCTGATTAAACTTAAAAGCTTTTGCATAGCAAAAAAAACTATAAGCAAGGTGAGAAGACAACCCTCAGAATGGGAGAAAATAATAGCAAATGAAACAACTGACCAAGGATTAGTTTCCAAAATGTACAAGCAGCCCGTACAACTCAATACCAGAAAAACAAATAACCCAATCAAAAAGAGGGGAAAAGACCTAAACAGACATTTCTTTTCCAAAGAAGACATACAGATGGCTAACAAACACATGAAAAGATGCTTAACATTCTCATTATTCAGTTCAGTTCAGTTCAGTCTCTCAGTCGTGTCCGACTCTTTGTGACCCCATGAATCGCAGCACACCAGGCCTTCCTGTCCATCACCAACTCCTGAAATTCACTCAAACTCACGACCATCGAGCCGGTGATGCCATCCAGCCATCTCATCCTCTTTTCCTCCTTCCCCCAATCTCTCCCAGCACCAGAGTCTTTTCCAATGAGTCAACTCTTCGCATGAGAGGGCCAAAGTACTGGAGTTTCACCTTTAGCATCATTCCTTCCAAAGGACATCCAGGGCTGATCTCCTTTAGAATGGATTGGTTGGATCTCCTTGCAGTCCAAGGGTCTCTCAAGAGTCTTCTCCAGCACCACAGTTCAAAAGCATCAATTCTTCTGCGCTCAGCTTTCTTCACAGTCCAACTCTCACATCCATACATGACCATATGGAAAAACCATAGCCTTGACTAGATGGACCTTAGTCAGCAAAGTAATATCTCTGCTTTTCAATATGCTATCTAGGTTGGTCATAACTTTTCTTCCAAGGAGTAAGTGTCTTTTAATTTCATGGCTGCAGTCACCATCTGCTGTGATTTTGGAGCCAAAAAAAATAAAGTCTGACACTGTTTCCACTGTTTCCCCATCTATTTCCCATGAAGTGATGGGACCAGATGCCATTATTAGAGAAATGCAAATCAAAACTGCAATGAGCTATCACCTCATACTGGTCAGAATGGCCCTCATCAAGAAGTCTACAAACAATAAATGCTGGAGAGGGTGTGGAGAAAAGGGAACACTCTTGCACTGTTGGTGGGAATGTAAATTGATACCACCACCATGGAAGACGGTATGGAGATTCCTTAAAAAACTAGGAATAAAACCATCATATGACCCAGCAATCCCACTCCTAGGCATATACCCTGAGGAAACCAAAACTGAAAGAGACACATGTATCCCATTGTTCATTGCAGCACTATTTACAATAGCTAGAACGTGGAGGCAACCTAGATGTCCATTGACAGATAAATGGATAAAGAAGTTGTGGTACATATACACAATGGAATATTATTCAGCCATAAAAAAGAACACATTTGAGTCAGTTTTAATGAGGTTGATGAACTTTGAACCTATTATACAGAGTGAAGTGAGTCAGAAACAGAAAGATAAATACTGTATTCTAATGCATATATACGGAATCAAAATGCTGTTATATATACACTGGCCAAGTCATTCTGCAAGGACTATGTGTTCAAGTTGCTTGGTAAAGCTGAAGAAGGATGACTATCAGGTTGAGATATATGTATTTCTCGAGGTTTATACAAAAAAATAAAAAATAAAAAGCAGGAATGAGAAAAACGTGCCTGTGAAAGGCACTGGAGCATTGGAAATTTGGTGAGAGAGGTGAGCACCCTAAATGAGACAGGGGTGAGGGGTAGGGCCTGGAAGAGGAGGGCATGGTGTGGGAGGTGAGGCACCAGCAGCATGAGGCTGGCCCAGCACAGGGCTTAGAGTCCAGGTGCACAGGAAAGGGGTCTAATCCAGGAGTGGGACCCTAGGGGAAGAAAGTCAAGTGGTCATACTGAGGGGTAGGGTGGAGATGGAACTTAGTGATGTGAGAATCACATCCATTCATGAGATGAGGGACTGGCCTGTGTGGAGTATCAGAATAGGAGTATAAGGAGGGTGGTACTTGCACAGGAAATGTGGCTATGACAATTAGAGATTGGTACATATGGGGAAGAGGTGGATAGACCAAGTAAATTAAAAGCCTAGAAAATTGGGATCCAGGTTTTCTCCCTCTAGGAGAAGGTATAGTTGTGAGTGTGGAAAGGAAGAAAACTAGAATGAACTCTGTGCTGTTAGATTAGAACTGAGTATTAATGGGAAATCATGGTTTTCAGTATACAAGTAGATAAAGAGATGAGGCTAGGAGTGGGAAAATCCTCCTCTGAAGCTCATGGAGAGTGGACTCTTGAACCAAATCAAGCTTCTGTCAGCAAGAAAGAGCAGAGGGATTGACTGTTGAGCAGCAAGCATCTTGCCAGTCCACTGTCTGATAGATCATCAAAGTAAGGAATAAATGCCTTTAGCTCCAGGATGCTTTTATCACTTATTTGATTTCCTGGGTCTTACACACTAAACTGTAGTATTTCTAAGGTATTGCTTGATCATGCACCAACAAACATTTTCTAAAAAGGGGCAAAAAAAAGTATATATTTTGACTTTGTGGGCCAAGAAGAGATGTCTTCAACTCATCGAACAACAATTCACCAAGAGATAAATTGTCTTTTTTTTTTACATTTAAAAATGTGAAAACTATTCTTAGTTAGAAATTCATACAAGAAAAGGTGGTGGGGGGCAGTTTTGTCCTAGGCCACAGTTGGCTACCCTTGCTATAGATCATCCCCATCCCCATCTCTCCCATGTGGGGTCCAGCCAAATTCTTAACCCTGTTTATTTTTTTTGTCACCCCTGTCCTAAGGGCAACCTGTGTCCTGAAATAGTCATTTCATCAGAACAAACAGAGCCAAATTTAGGGACAAGAAATGAAAATTCCCCAAAGATATTTTTTGGCAACACTGCTTTGCCTCAAAAAGGCCAGTTTTCACAATTCCCAGAGATTAAAAATAAAATTTTTAGAATGTGAATGTATTTAAAGATTGACTAGTAATTCGGGTCATCGTTAGACATAAGTGTTTTTAAATGTCAGAGTAAATGTCTTGGATCCATTCCACCATCGATTGTGTACCAGTGGGATTGTTTAGTATTGGTTTCGTCACATTTAGTAATGGTAGGCATATTCACTTATAGATCACATCTACTTTATCCCCATTATACAAATCAGGAGACTGAAGATGGGAGAGACTAGATTGCATGCAGTAGGTTACACAGTGCCTCAGTCAGCTCAGGCTACTATAACAAAACACCATAGGCCGAGCCACATTCCTGGAGATTGGGAAGCCCAAGGTCAAAGCACTGGCAGGTCTGGTCCTTGGTAAGGGCCCTTTTCCCGGCTTGTAAACAGCTGCCTTCTTGCTGTGTCCTACATGGCAGAGAGGAAGCTCTGGTTTTTCTTCCTCTTTTTCTCAGGGCAATAATGCTATTATGGGGACTCTACCCACATGACCTCATCTACACCTGCTTATCTCCCCAAGATACATATCATCTCACTGGGAGTTCATTCTTCAGCACATGAGTTTGGTGGAAGCACAATCCATAACACACAATTATTCAGATCTCAGATTCATACTCTGATTTTCTACATTTAAGACTCATTTCCTTACACAATTTCCACAGAAACTTTTCCCCATTCTAGAATGATAGATTGTTCTCACCTGACTGCCACCCTGCCTAGAATAGAATGAGTCACAAAACACCTCTCAGCATAAAATTTAATCCTCACCATATAAACTCTATTTTGAACATTTTTTCAAAGGCTCGTAGTTACTGGACATTTTCTAGTCATAAGTTTCTTGACAGTATGTAATGTCTTTCATAATTTTGCTGATAAATTTTCCTGAGACATTTGTATCAAAATTCTCCAAACACCCATTTGCTTGAATTTTTTAAAAAAAATTGAAAGTAAACTACAGTTGTTTAATAAAGCTATTCTCCTCATCCAAAATCAAAATGAAAATTTTACCAGCATAAGGTCAAGAGTTTTCTGTTCATTGTTTAAACTAAACGTTCCTTTTAGCACAACACTGAATGTCAAAAAATATAACAACACTGTCACCTCCAAACACGTAGTGGAAAATTTATATCCTGTTAGAAATAGAACTCCTAAGAATACAACAGTTAATCGGCCTCCATGTTCTATTGGTGCTTAATCTTTAAAAAAAATCAAATATTATTTCAACACCTGGACTGTTCTTAGTAACTATCTTGTTCTGCTTACCCAAAGTAAAACATTCTAGAGAAATTATTTTGTGTTTTTTTTTAATTAAAGGATAATTGCTTTGCAATATTGTATTGGTTTCTACCATACATCAACATGTATCGGCCATGGGTATAATATGTCCCCTCCCTCTTGACCCTCCCTCCCACTTCCCTCCCTCCCCATCCCACCCCTCTAGGTTATCACAGAGCGCTGGTTTGAGTTCCCTGAGTCATACTGCAAATTTCCACTGGCCGTCTGTTTCGTGTATGGGAGCGTATATGTTTCCATGCTGCTCTCTCGATCTGTCCCACCTTCCGCTTTCCCCACTGGGTCCACAAGTCCGTCTTCTATGTCTCCATCTCCATTGCTGCCACACAAATATGTTCATCAGTACCATCTTTATAGATTCCATATATATGCTTTGACATACAATATTTATTTTCTCTTTCTGACTTCACTCTGTATAATAGGTTCTACGTTCATCCACCTCAATAGCACTGACTCAAATGTGTTCCTTTGTATGGCTGAGTAATATTCCATTGTATACATGTACTTCTTTGTAGCTTCTTTATCCATTCATCTGTTGATGGACATCTAGGTTGCTTCTACGTCCTAGCTATTGTAAATAGTGCTGCAGTGAACACTGGGGTACATGTGTCTTTTTCAGTTATGGTTTTCTCAGGGTGTATGGGTGGGATTGTTGAGTCTTATGGTAGTTTTATTCATAGTTTTTTAAGGAATCTCCATACAGTCTTCCATAGTGGCTGTATCAATTTACGTTCCCACCAACAGTACAAGAGATTTCTGTTTTCTCCATACTCTCTCCAGGATTTATTGCTTTCAGATTTTTTGATGATGGCCATTCTGACCAGTGTGAGATGATGCTTCTTTATATTTTTGATTTGCATTTCTCTAATAATGAGCAAACAGTGGAAACAGTGGCAGACTTTATTTTGGGGGGCTCCAAAATCACTGCAGATGGTGACTGCAGCCATTAAATCAAAAGATGCTTACTCCTGGCAGGAAAGTTGTGACCAACCTAGACAGCTTATTAGAAAGCAGGGATATTACTTTCCCAACAAAGGTCCATCTAGTCAAAGCTATGGTTTTTCCAGTAGTCATGTATGGATGTGAGAGTTGGACTATAAAGAAAGCTGAGAACCGAAGAATTGATCCTTTTGAACTGTGGTGTTGGAGAAGACTTTTGAGAGTCCCTTGGACTGCAAGGGGATCCAACCAGCCCATCCTAAAGGAGACCAGTCTTGAGTGTTCATTGGAAGCACTGATGTTGAAGCTAAAATTCCAATACTTTGGCCACCTGATGTGAAGAGCAGACTCGTTTGAAAAGACCCTGATGCTGGAAAAGATTGAAGGCATGAGGAGAAGGGGATGACAGAGAATCAGATGGTTGGATGGCATCACTGACTCAAAGGACATGAGTTTGAGCAAACTCCGGGAGTTGATGATGGACAGGGAGGCCTGGCATGCTGCTGTCCATGGGGTTGCAAAGAGTTGGACATGACTGGGTGACTGAACTGAACTGAACTGAATAATAAGCAATGTTGAGGATATTTTCATGTGTTTATTAGCCATCTGTATGTCTTCTTGGGAGAAATATCAGTTTAGCTCTTTCTTCCCACTTTTTTATTGGGTTATTTGTTTTTCTGGTATAGAATTGCATGAGATGCTTGTATATTTTGGAGATTAATCTGTGAGCTGTTTCATTTACTATTATTTTCTCCTATTCTGAGGATTGTCTTTTCACCTTGTGAATAGTTTTCTTTGCTGTGCAAAAACTTTTAAATTTAATTAGCTCCCAATTGTTTATTTTTGTTTTTATTTCCATTACTCTAGGAGGTGAATCATAGAGGATCTTTCTATGATTTATATCAGAGTGTTCAGCCTACATTTTCCTGTAAGAGTTTCATAGTTTATGGTCTTATATTTAGGTCTTTAATCCATTTTGAGTTTATCTTTGCGTATGGTATTAGGAAGTGTTCTAATTTCATTCTTTTCAGGTAGCTGTCCGGTTTTCCCAGTACCACTTATTGAAGAGACTATCTTTTTCCCATTTTATATTCTTCCCTCCTTTGTCAAAGACAGGGTGCACACAGGTGCCTTGGTTTACCTCTGGCTTTCTGTCTTGTTCCATTGGTCTGTATTTCTGTTTTTGTGCCTGTACAATATTGTTTGTAGTATAGTCTAAAGTCAGGAAGGTTGATTCCTCCATCTCCACTCTTCTTCCTCCAAACTGCTTTGGCTTGTTTTTGCTTTTAATACAGTATTTCTGAGATATAAAATGGTAGATATTCTGAAAACTTTATGAGTGTCTTCTCATGTATATAGAATCTTAAGAAAAATNTGAAGAGACTATCTTTTTCCCATTTTATATTCTTCCCTCCTTTGTCAAAGACAGGGTGCACACAGGTGCCTTGGTTTACCTCTGGCTTTCTGTCTTGTTCCATTGGTCTGTATTTCTGTTTTTGTGCCTGTACAATATTGTTTGTAGTATAGTCTAAAGTCAGGAAGGTTGATTCCTCCATCTCCACTCTTCTTCCTCCAAACTGCTTTGGCTTGTTTTTGCTTTTAATACAGCATTTCTGATATATAAAATGGTAGATATTCTGAAAACTTTATGAGTGTCTTCTCATGTATATAGAATCTTAAGAAAAATAAGAATTTAATGTTTAAGTTTTTCACTTTTTATCTTTCTTCTTCTTCTATGTATTTCTATTTCTATGTATCTTCTTCTATTTCTCCATAATTTAAATTTATTCTCAAAGGAGACATATGCTCGCTAGAAGACAGTATCCTAAAAAAATTCTACTACAATTTCCAAATGCCATTATAAATCAAAAAGCTGTTTTGGATATAATAAGTTTCATATGGGTCTGAACTATGATGGTTAGAGTCTGACATTCAAGAATTTGGTCCCAAGGACATATAGGCCAATATTTTTATGTGTCACTTAAAATATTAAAAAAAAAATATTTCATAGGAAAAAATAATTATGTGGCCAAATAAGTTTGGGAAATTCAGATCAAAACAAAGTAAAATATTATGAAACAGTTAAGCTCAGAGAGAAAGAAAGAAAGTCATAAACACTAGGCTTTTTAATGGAAATTCTCTATTCTTATGCTTCCAAGATGCCACATTATCCTGGTTTTTCTGACTCTCCACCCCTGGTTCTCTGCTCTCTCCATTTTTCTATTAGTCTAAAGAAACGATAGGGTACACAAACATATACACACACACTAAGGAATTTGCTCCCACAGTTACGGAGGCTGAGAAGTCCAAGATCTGCAGCTAGTAAGCTGGAGACCCAAGAGAGCCAATGGGGGTAGTTCCGGTGTGAGTCCAGGGTCTGAGAACCAGGAAAGACAGTGGTATAAGTTCCAGTGCCAATCCGAGTCATAAGGCAGGAGACAGATGTCTTAGCTCAAAGGCAGTCAAGTATAGAGAGAATTCTTTGCTTACCCTTTTATTCTACTCAGGCCTTCAGTGGCTTGGATGATACCCACCCACGCTAGAGAGGGCCTTCTGCTTTACTCACTGCACTAATTCAAAAGTTAATCTCATCCAGAAGCATCCTCACAGAACACACCCAGAACTAATGATTAGCCAAATATCTGGGGACTCATGGGCCATTCAAGTTGACACATAAAATTAACCATAACAGTCCCCAGTTGACTTCCTTGCCTTTTCTTAAATTATGAGTATTTCCCAGTACTCACCTGTTGGCACCTGCAGATTTTTAAAATTTCTCGCCCTCAAAGAGTTTGTTCATTCTTAGAGCTTATATATTTATAATAACAACCTAATCGAATTATTTAATGCTATATTTTCAGTAAGAAAGGAAAGGTTGTGTGGAAGTGGAAAGGGCACTTAAATTTATTGTGGACTTCCTCTGTGCTAGGCATTTCATGTCAGTTCTTAGCAGACTCCTTTTATGTGTCCATTGTTATTCTATTTTAAAAATAGAGGGACCTAACTCCACATTACTTTCCAGTTCTATCTGGATTAGGCTTGACAAATAAGATACAGGATGCCCAATTAAATTTGAATTTTACATAAACAGCTAATAGACTTATAGTACAAGTATGTGACACATATTGCATAGGACAAAGTTATACTAAAAAGGAAAAGCAAACTTCACTTGAATTTTAAATTTAGCTGGGCATTCTATATTTTTACTTGCTAGCTCTGGCAACCCTCAACCGGACCGGGGTCTCCTATTGCTTGTGCTTGTCCTTTCGCTCTGTATATAGACCCTCAGTGTCAGCCTGGCCATCTGTCCCTGATCACTTGCCTGTCACCATGATCATCCCATGTTGACAGCTCCCATACCCTGATCCATATGCTGTACACACCTATAGGACTCTCATCAGGAAGGAATTCTTCCATGCCCAATACTCAGCCTAGTTGTGGCTGTTTGGGAAAATCCTCTGAAGACTATTCTCTACCACAAGCAACTATGGGACAGTCTTCCCCTCACTGCACCTAGAACTAGCACCACCCTGGCAGTCATGCTTCTGGTATATAATTCACCCCCAGGAGAAAATATGGATAGAGAACTGATTTATAAAACAAAGCCAGAACACTTACCTGGCAGGGGACATAACCATGATCACACACACACACAAACACACACACAAAAAGGCAGAGGCATGTCACAGCTCAGGGCAGCATATGTGCCCCAGAAAGGGAGAGTAGACAGGATTTGTGTTCAACATTTTTTCACCATGGATAAGACTGTAAGTATCATGTTTATCAAAGCAGTGAATTCCACAGGCTGTACGACATAGCTAACTCACTGAATATTGGAACTAGTATCAAAATAAACAAGATGAAATGGAACAGAAATAACAGGAACCACTGTGTTGAGGTTGAGAATAGCAGTGACATAAAGTAAAACTGCTGGCCAGCAGTTCAGATAAAGAAGACCTCAGCATTTTTGTTCAACACAAGTTCAAGGATAGGCATTACGATGTAGTAAGGGGAAATACGAGACTTAGATTCAGACATACCCTATCTCAATTCCTGGTTTCGCCACTTAGGGAAAGAATGGGAGCTTACGGCAAACATCTGTGCTACGTTCCCATGAAGACAAGATGACAGGCCCCCTAGTGGGAGCCCTCTGAAGCCCACAGCAACTGACCCCAGAATAGCTTGCCTTGAGCACGATGGTAAAAGCCCCTGTGCCCAAGCTTGTTTCAGAAACTGTGGAGCCTCCTACCTTCAAAGGACTGAGTCAGCTTAGGAAGCACAGGTGTGATGGCCAGTGTGGGCTCAAGTGCAGAGTTCTTCTTGGGTACTTGGGCTCTAAGATTTGCACAACCAAGGAGCAAGACCCAGGAGAAATCAGGATTACAATTCATGATTGAGATTGACTTTACTGGCTGCCAAACGGTGGCATATAGCAAACTGACCTAAGGCCCTCAGGGAACACATATGAAGGGTAACTAACCAAGACTAAGGGAGAGAACAGAAGCCTTTCTGGAAATGTAGCCTTTCTGGAAAAGATGACATCTGAGCTGTGCATAACAGGAGTGAGCCAGTCAAAGAAAAAAAGGGGGCCCTATACAGAGAAGGCATAGTGGCTGCAGAGAATGTCCTGTACTTGGGTAATAGACTAAGCAATGCAGTATGGCTAGAGCCAAAGATTCCTACAGAGAAATGGTGGAGGATGAAGCTGAAAGATGGTGACGGGCTAGATCAGGAAGGGCTTTGTGGGCAATGTTAGAGCCAGTGAGAAGTCAAGGAGAGATTTTTAAGCAGGAAAGTGACGTGAATAAATGTGACTTTAGAACGACAGCTCTGGTGGACGAATGAAAAATGAGTTGGAAAGTCAAGGTCAAGAATAAGTGCTGGGGAAAAAAAAATAGACGCTGGAAGACCCAACTAAACTGCTTTGATATTAATAATGTCACTGAAAGTAGTGAGTGCCAAAGAGAATGGAGAGGAGAAAGTATGAGAGATTACATGTTAAAATGGAGAGGTAGGGACTTCACTCGGGGAAGGCAATGGCACCCCACCCCAGTACTCTTGCCTGGAAAATCCAATGGACGGAGTAGCCTGGTGGGCTGCAGTCCATGGGGTCGCTAACAGTCAGACAGACTGAGCGACTTCACTTTCACTTTTCTCTTTCATGCATTGGAGAAGGAAATGGCAACCCACTCCAGTGTTCTTGCCTGGAGAATCCCAGGGATGGGGGAGCCTGGTGGGCTGCCGTCTATGGGGTCACACAGAGTCGGACACAACTGAAGTGACTTAGCAGCAGCAGCAGCAGGGACTTCACTGGTGATCCAGTGGTTAAGAATTCACTTGCCAATGCAGGAGACATGGGTTCGATCCCTGGTCCAGGAAGATCCCACACGCCCTGGGGCAACTAAGCCTTTGTGCCACAACTACTGGAGCCCAAGCACTCTAGAGCCCGCGCTCTACAAAGAGGGAAGCCACGCAATGAGAAGCCCTCACATCACAACTAGAGCAGCCCTCACTCACTGCAACTAGAGGAAGCCCTTATGGCACAGTGAAGACACAGCACAGCCCAAAATAAATATAAACTAAAATAAAGAAAATGTATTAATAAAAGGAGGACAGCATATGTAGTGGGGAATAAAGGAGGGAAGTTATAATTTGCAGATTCTAGCTAGATTACTGGAGTCAGTGATGCTGCTGTTCATTTAGAAACAGGATACAGGAGAAATAGAGGGTTGGGGGAGGAAAATGATGAGTTCTACTTTGGAAATGATGAATTGGCTTGTACCTTTGGAACACCCAAGTAGAGACCATTTTAAAAGCAGTTTTTGAGTGTCTCTGTAGGTAGGTGGGAGGTAAAATCAAGATATTTGATAACTCTTACAAGGAGAAAAGTATATTAGCTCAAGAAAAGAGGGTTGAGAAATGTTTTATAGAATAGGAATGAGTTGCATACATTCATAGACACAAGGAAATAAATTTATAGAAAGAAAGACACTAAAGGGGCCAGGGAAGGAGCAGGGGTAGCAGTTCTGTCCTATTTAATTTTACCTTATAGGGCAGTAAAAGGAGCGCTGGCTTCTGAATATACCACACAGCTTCTTGAGTTAACTGGTAAATTACCTAGTGTGGATCACAAGCCATCTAAAACAGATGGTAAACTGCTAAAATGAATTAGGCTCCACCACCCATTTCAATGGAACATTGTATAGTATGGAAAGAAAAACACTTGGCAAGGCAGAAGCATGAGTCAGGAGTAAGTGGTGAGTGGTGTGAGTCATGCATGCATTTAAGATCAGTAAAACCCTGGCTCTGCTCCTGACTTCATTACTTCTGGGCTTCTCCTCCCTCTAGTTGCCCAGGCTCAACAATATCCTATCAGCCTCCTCACTCACTTTTTCACTCTACATACTATCTATCTCAGAACTCCGTGAGTGCTTTGGTTCTCACATGGGCCCTCTCCTTTTCATTCCCGCTAAATGACTTTTTCAGTCTGCCATCAGGTCACTGCCCACAAGTTTAAGCCCAACTCCTGAGTGGACACTCAAAGCCTCAACAATATGGTTCTGTCTCATTTTTCCAATTTTATATCTTGCTACTCCCAACACATTATTTTCCATACCAGTCAAACTGACCTTATTTACCCATACCTGAACTGTTTCTACCATTTTCCTGTCATTATTTTTCTTTTAATTCTTTCACCAAATATCCCTGTTTTTGTTTTGTTAGAAGAGTGTTTCCTGACAGTACTGTCTACAGCAGCACACCCCAGTCACTTTTTCTTTTTCAGTTGAGATATGTTCAGTCACTTAATCGTGTTTGACTCTGTGTGGCCTCAAGGACTGCAGCAAGCCAGGCTTCCCTGGAGTTTACTCCTGGAGTTTACTCAAACTCGTGTCCCTAGAGTCAGTGATGCCAACAAATCATCTCACCCTCTGTGGCCCTCTTCTCCTCCTGCCCTCAATCTTTCCCAGCATCAGGGTCTTTTTTTAATGAATTGGCTCTTCGCATCAGGTAGCCAAAGTATTGGAGCTTCACTTTCAGCATGAGTCCTTCCAATGAATATTCAGTGTTGATTTCCTTTAGGATTGACTGGTTTGATCTCCCTGTAGTCCAAGGGACTCATGGGAGTCTTCTCAGCACCACAGTTCAAAAGCATCTGTTCTTCAGCACTCAGCCATCTTTATGGTCCAACTTTCACATCTGTATATGGCTACTAGAAAAGCATAGCTTTAATTGTATGGACTTTTGTTGGCAAAGTGATGTCTTTGTTTTTAATATGCTGTCTATGTTTATCATAGCTTTCCTTCCAAGGAGCAAGCATTTAATTTCATGAAATTAATTTTATTAATTAATTTTAATTCATTCATAAATTCATTTTAATTTCATTTAATTTCATGGCTTCAGTCACCATTCACAGTGATTTTGGTGCCCAAGAAAATAAAATTAGCCACTGTTTCCATTTTTTCCCCCATTTATTTACCATGAAGTGATAGGACTGGATGCCATGATCTTAGTTTTTTGAATGTTGAGTTTTAAGCCAGGTTTTATCACTCTGTTTTTTCACCTTTATCAAGAGGCTCTTTAGTTTCTCTTAACTGTCTGCCGGTAGGGTGATGTCATCTGAATAGCTGAGATTGTTAATATTTCTCCAAGCAAACTTGATTCAGCTTGTGATTTATCTAGCCCAGCATTTCTCATGATGTACTCTGCATATAAGTTATATAAGCAAGGTGACAATATACGGCCTTAAGGTACGCCTTTCACAATTTTGAACCAGTCCATTATTCCATGTCTGGTTCTGTTGCATCTTGACCTGCATACAGATTTCTCAGGAGCAGGTAAGGTGGTCTGGTATTCCCATCTCTTTAAAAATTTTCCACAGTTTTTTGTGATCCGCACAGTCAAAGGTTTTAGTGTAGTCAGTGAAGCAGAAGTAGATGTTTTTCTCTGGCATTCTCTTGCTTTTTCTATGATCCAATGGATGTTGGTAATTTGATCTCTGGTTCCTCTGCTTTTCCTAAATCCAGCTTGTACATCTAGAAGTTCTCCATTCACATACGACTGAAGCCTAGCTTGAGGGATTTTACATACTTTGCTAGTGTGTAAAATTAGCACAGTTGTATAGAAGTTTGAACATTCTTTGGGATTGCCTTTCTTTGGAACTGGAATGAAAACTGACCGTTACCAGTGCTGTGGCTATTGCTGAGTTTTCTAAATTTGCTGGTATATTGAATCCAGCACTTTAACAGCATCATCTTTTAGGATTTTAACTAGCTCAGCTAAAATTCCATCACTTCTACTAGCTCTGTCCCTAGCAATGCTTCTTAAGACCCACTTGACTTCACACTCCAGGATGTCTGGTTCTAGGTGAGTGATCACATCATAGTGGTTATCCTGATCATTAAGACCGTTTTTTTGTACTGCTGCTGCTGCTGCTAAGTCACTTCAGTCATGTCCAACTCTGTGAGACCCCATAGACGGCAGCCCACCAGGCTCCCCCATCCCTGGGATTCTCCAGGCAAGAACACTGGAGTGGGTTGCCATTTTCCTTCTCCAATGCATGAAGGTGAAAAGAGAAAGTGAAGTCACTCAGTCGTGTCCGACTCTTAGCGACCCCATGGACTGTAGCCTACCAGGCTCCTCCGTCCATGGGATTTTCCAGGCAAGAGTACTGGAGTGGGGTGCCATTGCCTTCAGTTCTGTGTATTCTTGCCACCTCTTCTTAATCTCTTCTGCTTCTGTTAGATCTTTACCTCTTCAGTCCTTTATTGTGCCCATCTTTGCATGAAAGGTTCACTTGGTATCTCTAATTTTCTTGAACTGATCTCTAGTCTTTCCCATTGTATGGTTTTCTTCTGTTGGTTTGAGCTGTTCACTTAGGAAGGCTTTCTTGTCTCCCTATTCCCTGTAGAAGGCTATTCTTTGGAACTCGGCATTCAGATGGGTGTATCTTTCCTTTTCTCATTTGCCTCCCACTTCTCTTCTTTTCTCAGTTATTTGTAAGGTCTCCTCAGACAACCATTTTGCCTTTTTGCATTTTTTTTTTCTTGAGGATGGCTTTGGTTGCCACCTCCTATACTATGTTACAATCCTCCTTCCATAGTTCTTTAGGCACTCTGTCTATCAGATCTAACACCTTGAATCTATTTGTCACTTCCACTGTATAATCTTAAGGGATTTGATTTATGTCATACCTTAATGGCCTAGTGCTTTTCCCCACTTTCTTCCATTCACATCTGAATTTTGCAGTGAGGAGCTGATGATCTGAGCCACAGTCATCTCCTGGTCTTGTTTTTGCTGACTGTATAGTGCTTCTCCATCTTCGGCTGCAAAGAATATATTCAATCTGATTTTGGTATTGACCACATGGTGATGTCCATGTGGAGTCATCTCTTGTGTTGTTGGAAGGTGTTTGCTATGACCAGTGCATTCTCTTGGTAAAACTCTATTAGCCTTTGCCTTGTTTCATTTTGTACTCCAAGGCCAAACTTGCCTGTTATACCAGGTATCTCTTGAATTTCTACTTTTGCATTCCAGTCCCCTATGATGAAAAGGACATGTTTTTTTGGTATTAGTTCTAGAAGGTCTTNCTTGGTAAAACTCTATTAGCCTTTGCCTTGTTTCATTTTGTACTCCAAGGCCAAACTTGCCTGTTATACCAGGTATCTCTTGAATTTCTACTTTTGCATTCCAGTCCCCTATGATGAAAAGGACATGTTTTTTTGGTATTAGTTCTAGAAGGTCTTGTAGATATTCATAGAATGATTCAACTTCAGCTTCTTGTCTTTAGTGAATGCAGTGATTCAATCTTTGTATATATCACAAAATGATCACAGTAAGTTTAGTTAACATATATCACCACACAGCTACAATATTTCTTCATGCAATGAGAATTTTTAAGATCTACTCTTAGCAATTTTCAAATATACAATACAGTATTATTAACTATAGTCACAGTACTATACATTACAGGACTTATTTTAGAACTGAAAGTTTATAAATTTTGACCACCTTTACTCATTTTGCCTACCTCCACCAGTCTGTTTTCTGTATCTATGAGTTCATTTTTTTCCTCTTGTTGTCTGTTTTTTTATTTTTTAATTTTACATATAAGTAAGATCATACAGTATTTGTTTTCCTCTTTATGACTTATTTCGCTTAACATAATGCCTCCAAGTTCCAACCATATTGTCAAAAATGCCAAGATTTCCTTCTTTTTATGACAGAATAATATTCTAATATATATTATATATAATAATTTCACATTTTTTCCATTCATCTGCTGATGGATACTCAGGTTGTTTCCATGTCTTGGCTAATTGTAAATAATGCAGCAGTGAACACAGGGTATCCTTTTGAGTTAGTGTTTTTGTTTTCTTCAGATAAATACCCAGAAGTGGAGCTGCTGAATCATATGGTATTTCTATTTTTAATTTTTTTTAGGAGCTTCCATAATGTTTTCCATAGTGGCTGCACCGATTTACATCCCCACCTTTGCTTTTGGCACTCCTTTTAGTAAAGGTGTTCTTCTTTTACCCTGATATATTTTCTTCATGGCATTTAATTCTGTGTAACATATCCTTTTGTGTTTCCTTTTTTATTATCTGATTCTTCACACTTCTCACACTTGCCCTGTGAGAGCAAGATATTTGTCTAATCTGTCACTATGCCCCCAATACCTAAAATGGAGTCTGTGTATTACAGTATTATAGGCATCCAACATAGTTATTAAATACATAAAATGACATCCTTGAGTACCTGCTTGTGCCAGTCTCCTAGATGAGGAGGATAAAGAAATGGAAAAAATCAATAGACAGAAACTTCAATTAAATAGAATTGGGAGACCATAAAGAGGATCTCTCATACCTGTAGAGATGACAGAGCCCATGAACAAGGACTCCTCTTCCTCATGGCAGAGACTCAGCCAGTGAGAAGCCATGGGCTCTTTGATACTTAGCCCTCACAACTTCCTTCTCCTTCCCTATAAGAGTGCTCACCTTCCTCTGCCATGGGGGGACTTGCGCATGACTCACAATGGTTACAGACCTCTGATCGCAATTCTCTGCTGATTCTGAATAAACAAACCTTTGCCAAAGAACTGTCTGACAGTGCATTTGTTTTAGTTCAACAGAAGTAATCAAAACAGATGTAATCCCAGTACCCCAAAGCAGGTAATTTAGTGGGAGAGACACAAAAAATAAGAACACTGTTAAAAATTAATATTAATACTAATTACAGTGAGAAGTGCTATGAAGAAAAAGAACAGGGATCGATTTTAGATTAAGTAATCAGTTGTAAACTTGTTGGCACTAAGGACCACATTCTGACAGAATGTGGCCCACTGGAGAAGGGAATGGCAAACCACTTCAGTATTCTTGTCTTGAGAACCCCATGAACAGTATGAAAAGGCAAAATGATAGGATACTGAAAGAGGAATTCCCCAGGTCAGTAGGTGCCCAACACGATACTGGAGATCAGTGGAGAAATAACTCCAGAAAGAATGAAGGGATGGAGCCAAAGCAAAAACAATACCCAGCTGTGGATGTGACTGGTGATAGAAACAAGGCCCCATGCTGTAAAGAGCAATATTGCATAGGAACCTGGAATGTCAGTTCCACGAATCAAGGCAAATTGGAAGTGGTCAAACAAGAGATGGCAAGGGTGAACGTCGACATTCTAGGAATCAGCGAACTAAAATGGACTGGAATGGGTGAATTTAACTCAGATGACCATTATATCTACTACTGCGGGCAGGAATCCCTCAGAAGAAATGGAGTAGCCATCATGGTCAACAAAAGAGTCCGAAATGCAGTACTTGGATGCAATCTCAAAAACGACAGAATGATCTCTGTTCGTTTCCAAGGCAAACCATTCAATATCACAGTTATCCAAGTCTATGCCCCAACCAGTAATGCTGAAGAAGCTGAAGTTGAACGGTTTTATGAAGACCTACAAGACCTTGTAGAACTAACACCCAAAAAAGATGTCCTTTTCATTATAGGGGACTGGAATGCTAAAGTAGGAAGTCAAGAAACACCTGGAGTAACAGGCAAATTTGGCCTTGGAATGCGGAATGAAGCAGGGCAAAGACTAATAGAGTTTTGCCAAGAAAATGCACTGGTCATAGCAAACACCCTCTTCCAGCAACACAAGAGAAGACTCTACACATGGACATCACCAGATGGTCAACACCGAAATCAGATTGATTATATTCTTTGCAGCCAAAGATGGAGAAGCTCTATACAGTCAACAAAAACAAGACCAGGAGCTGACTGTGGCTCAGATCATGAACTCCTTATTTCCAAATTCAGACTTAAATTGAAGAAAGTAGGGAAAACCGCTAGACCATTCAGGTATGACCTAAATCAAATCCCTTATGATTATACAGTGGAAGTGAGAAATAGATTTAAGGGCCTAGATCTGATAGACAGAGTTCCTGATGAACTATGGAATGAGGTTCGTGACATTGTACAGGAGACAGGGATCAAGACCATCCCCATGGAAAAGAAATGCAAAAAAGCAAAATGGCTGTCTGGAGAAGCCTTACAAATAGCACTGAAAAGAAGAGAGGCGAAAAGCAAAGGAGAAAAGAAAAGATATAAGCATCTGAATGCAGAGTTCCAAAGAATAGCAAGAAGAGATAAGAAAGCCTTCTTCAGCAATCAATGCAAAGAGATAGAGGAAAACAACAGAATGGGAAAGACTAGAGATCTCTTCAAGAGAATTGGAGATACCAAGGGAACATTTCATGCAAAGATGGGCTCGATAAAGGATAGAAATGGTATGGACCTAACAGAAGCAGAAGATATTAAGAAGAGGTGGCAAGAATACACAGAAGAACTGTACAGAAAAGATCTTCACGACCCAGATAATCATGAGGATGTGATCACTAATCTAGAGCCAGACATCTTGGAATGTGAAGTCAAGTGGGCCTTAGAAAGCATCACTAAGAACAAAGCTAGTGGAGGTGATGGAATTCCAGTTGAGCTGTTTCAAATCCTGGAAGATGATGCTGTGAAAGTGCTGCACTCAATATGCCAGCAAATTTGGAAAACTCAGCAGTGGCCACAGGACTGGAAAAGGTCAGTTTTCATTCCAATTCCAAAGAAAGGCAATGCCAAAGAATGCTCAAACTACCGCACAATTGCACTCATCTCACACGCTAGTAAAGTAATGCTCAAAATTCTCCAAGCCAGGCTTCAGCAATATGTGAACCGTGAACTCCCTGATGTTCAAGCTGGTTTTAGAACAGGCAGAGGAACCAGAGATCAAATTGCCAACATCCGCTGGATCATGGAAAAAGCAAGAGAGTTCCAGAAAAACATCTATTTCTGCTTTATTGACTATGCCAAAGCCTTTGACTGTGTGGATCACAATAAACTGTGGAAAATTCTGAAAGAGATGGGAATACCAGACCACCTAACCTGCCTCTTGAGAAATCTGTATGCAGGTCAGGAAGCAACAGTTAGAACTGGACATGGAACAACAGACTGGTTCCAAATAGGAAAAGGAGTACGTCAAGGCTGTATATTGTCTCCCTGCTTATTTAACTTATATGCAGAGTACATCATGAGAAACGCTGGACTGGAAGAAACACAAGCTGGAATCAAGATTGCCGGGAGAAATATCAATAACCTCAGATATGCTGATGACACCACCCTTATGGCAGAAAGTGAGGAGGAGCTAAAAAGCCTCTTGATGAAAGTGAAGGAGGAGAGTGAAAAAGTTGGCTTAAAGCTCAACATTCAGAAAACGAAGATCATGGCATCCGGTCCCATCACTTCATGGGAAATAGATGGGGAAACAGTGGAAACAGTGTCAGACTTTATTTTTTGGGGCTCCAAAATCACTGCAGATGGTGACTGCAGCCATGAAATTAAAAGACGCTTACTCCTTGGAAGAAAAGTTATGACCAACCTGGATAGTATATTCAAAAGCAGAGACATTACTTTGCCGACTAAGGTCCGTCTAGTCAAGGCTATGGTTTTTCCTGTGGTCATGTATGGATGTGAGAGTTGGACTGTGAAGAAGGCTGAGCGCCGAAGAATTGATGCTTTTGAACTGTGGTGTTGGAGAAGACTCTTGAGAGTCCCTTGGACTGCAAGGAGATCCAACCAGTCCATTCTGAAGGAGATCAACCCTGGGATTTCTTTGGAAGGAATGATGCTAATGCTGAAACTCCAGTACTTTGGCCACCTCATGCAAAGAGTTGACTCATTGGAAAAGACTCTGATGCTGGGAGGGATTGGGGGCAGGAGGAGAAGGGGACAACAGAGGATGAGATGGCTGGATGGCATCACTGACTCGATGGACGTGAGTCTAAGTGAACTCTGGGAGTTGGTGATGGACAGGGAGGCCTGGCATGCTGCGATTCATGGGGTCGCAAAGAGCTGGACACGACTGAGCGACTGAACTGAACTGAATTGTAAACTTCTTGACTTAGCATTACTGACTAGGGCTAAAGCAATAAAAGTCAGGTCTATGGACAAAGCAATCTTGTACCAAAAATAAACTGATCCTAAAACAGTTTTTAGATGTTTGGATTCATTTGCTTTTTTATCCACACCACAAATTGAGCCAACATACACACAGTTCTTTGATGGAGCAGTGTAGTTTTGGAAGCTTCCCTTATGTGAAGTTCACAAAATACTTTCCTAAGAAACTTGGAACCATTCTGCTTTGGTGAATTGAGGTCAGACTGACCCCTGAAGTTATCAAAATATGGACTCAAAAGTCATTGAGAATACTCTTTTGTTTTAGAATCCCAAGTAATTTAATCTAACAGGCTTGAATCATCTGGTTTTCTTCCTGCAACATGGTACAAGTTTTAACAGTTGTCCATTTTTTTTTAATCCCCCAAGTGATATGAGTCATCAAAGTATAAAATCTGAAGGTGATTTTGTAAATTTTTGCAAGTCCACATACTATTATCTTTTACAAATAGAAAGTTATAGGTGTTTAAGATGAAAGACAGCCCTAAGATACTACTTATATTATTAAGCTAATCAAGTGCTTTTTCATTTTAAGACAACTGCATTACTTAACTAGGTTATTTAGACTTTCCAAATTAATCAACATAAGAGGTTTTTTTCTGTATTGCTTGCCAAACTACACACATACAAAAAACCTTGCATTTTCATGGAAAATAATCTTTGCCAACCCTCTCAACAAGCTCTGAGTTTGACTGATAGTGTATGAGCTCTACCATCTGCTAACAAAGCAGCCTTTCATAATGGATAAATGATACTAAGGAAAATGATAGTGAAACAGAACCTGACTTGTTTTCATAAGTTGATGCAACTGAACATAAAAAGCAAGCCTACACTTTTCCAAGTGAAGTTCAAATTGTATCCCAATAATTGAAACTGGGTGTTGTTTGAAATTATTCCTTCAAAACATTAGGCAGTCTAAATAGATAGATCTCTTTTAAAAACTAACACTTCCAAAAACTTTAAATAAGGTTTAGATTCAACTCATATTACATTGTTTAAGTCCCCGAGAATTAATTGACCAGAGAAGTCACCAAATTAAATGTCATTTTAAAACTATGATTTAAAAAATTAACTCTGAAAATCTATTGTCTTAATAGGCTTAATAAACCCAACTCTTCAAGACATGAGTGTTAGAATCCTTAATTTACAGTTTTACTATAAGTTTGCTCTTTTATTACTTGTACATTTTAGTGGGATATCCTTGACAACTTATTAGACTGGGGAAAATTTGAGAATGTCTCCAAAAATAACGCTGTGCTTTAGTGTCATGTCAAGATTTAGTGAATTTTAAAAGTTACTCTTTATTTTTTTAAAGGCAGTACAACTAAGAGATATATAGCATAGCATAGTGAAGTCACTCAGTCGTGTCCGACTCTTTGTGACCCCACGGACTGTAGCCTACCAGGCTCCTCTGTCCATGGGATTCTCCAGGCAATAGTCCTGGAGTGGGTTGGCATTCCCTTCTCCAGGGGATCTTCCCGACCCAGGGATTGAACCCGGGTCTCCCGCATCGTAGACAGACGCTTTACCGTCTGAGCTACCAGGGAAGATATATAATGGCTCTTAATTATTATTTTTTGTTTCATGTTTATTTTACTCATATGTATATATGTTATGGGGCTTCCCAGGTGGCACTAGTGGTAAAGAACCCGCCTGCCTGTGCAGGAGACGTAAAAGATGCAGGTTCCATCCCTGGGTTGGGAAGACCCCCTGGAGGAGGGCATGGCAACCCACTCCAGTATTCTTGCCTGAAGAATCCCATGGACAGAGGAGCCTAGCAGGCTACAGTCCATAGGGTTGCAGAGTCGAACACAACTAACACGACTTGGCATGCATACATATTATAAACTATTATTTTACATATATATGAATAGCACATTCATATATGTGTGTGTGTGTAAATATACATATATATATATATACATTCTTTTTACTTAAAATTCTCTAAGAGGAAAAACCAGAGTGATATAGAGGCTATAATTTTAGCCAAGTAGTCAGGAAAAACAAGTGCTGGTCTTAGTTTCATAGCTGTCTGGCTTTGGGAACGTCATTTAATTTCTTAGCTCCTCAGCTGTCCCTCCTGAAAAAGGTAAAATCTCAGTATAAAAATCTGTTATTTTCTAGATCATGCTATGGTTTGACTATTCTGGCAGACTCTATAAATCTGTCCCCAAAGGACTCAATATCATTCCAGACAGAGGCAGGGTGGGCATTGGAATAGAAGGAGGGACAGGAAGCCTGATCATTACCCATGACATGATGTCACAAAACAATATTTAAAATGCAGAAACTGGCAATGATTTTCATTGTCCTCAGCAACATCCCCAATAATTTTACATGTTTCCCATATCCTGAAAGAAGTGAATCCAAATGTCAACTAATTCAACATAAATTCTTCTCTGTAAGTTTAGTTTTGTTGGGTGATGAGCAAGGGCCAAGAGGGTTGAAACTACCAATGGTCATATCACTAGTGAGTAGCTGGACTTTTAATCACTATATTATCAAACTAAAAGACTTCTTATGAGAAAATATGCAAGCTCATATCTCCATCATAACTGCTGAAGTTTTCATGTACAAGTTTCTGTTAAAGCCTGGATCACATTAAAAAATGGTTTATTGGCTCCTGGGTTCTGTGGTTCTTTATTGGTTGGCATTTTTAGTTTCTCTGAACTGGAAGAAAAGCTATAATAAAGAGACATCACTTTGCCAACAAAGGTCCGTATAATCAAAGCTATGGTTTTTCCAGTAGTCATGTACGGATATGAGAGTTGAACCATAAAGAAGGCTGAGTGCCAAAGAATTGATGCTTTTCAACTGTGGTGCTGGAGAAGACTCTTGATAGTCCCCTGGGCTTCAAAGAGATCAAACCAGTCATTCCTAAAGGAAATCCATCCTGAGTATTCTTTGGAATGACTGATGCTGAAGCTGAAGCTCCATTACTTTGGCCACCTAATACAAAGAGCTGACTCACTGGAAAAGATCCTGATGCTGGGAAAGATTGAAAGCAACAGGAAAAGAGGATGGCAGAGGAAGAGATGGTTAGATAGCATTATCGTCTCAATGGATATGAATCTGAGCAAACTATTAGAGAGAGTGAAGCAGAGAGAAGACTGAAGGGCTGCAGTCCATGCGGTCACGAAGAGTCAGACATGAATTCATGACTGAACAACAGCAACAGGACTGGAAGGTGGAAGTGGCTCCTTTGCAGCCTCTACATCTTCTTGTTTCTTATTTGTTGTAATTGTTGTTTTGTTTTTCACTAAAACCAACACATTTTTTTCTGACGAAGAGGAATGCCCTTTTAAATACTGACTGATGAATGGCAGGTTGGATCCACCTTCAACGAGACTGACTACTTGTTATCTCACCCAAGCCCCCACTCACAGTTCCACGGCAGTCTTGCAGCTAGATGTGGCTTAGTGGCGAAGTTCTCATCTGAGGCACATCACTGGAAGTCTGGCTTTCCCAGTAATCGAAGATAGGCAACCTATTGCCTTCCACCACTGTGATTTTCCCCCTTCTTCTGGGCTGGTAAGTGAATATGAGGTTGAAAGAGGAGAAGCCATATTGCAACCATGAGACAATAACCAAGAGGATACTAAGGGCTGTGAAGTGAAAAACTAGAAGAATTCCATTTTTATTCGCATTGTGGAGAAGCAGCCCTAAATGGCCTTCTTCTGTTATAGGGAAAAAACAAGTCCTTGTTTCTTTAAGCCCCACCAACAGCCATGTTTTCCTGTATTGGTAGGTGAAGACAGTATGACCTGATACCTTAGAGAATTACTAGACCCAGAGTGTTGTGCCTAAAATAGCTACTTTGAAGCACAGTGAACTGTTTGCATTCAGTCAGCTTCTGAAACTAAGAACTTAAATGTTCTTATGCTCTCTGTAAGTCACCTATATGGAGGCCCATAAAAAGAAAGGTACTGTGTTCTTGAGGCCTAAAGATAGTTCAGAACCTTATCCGTTTTCTCTTCTGTTTCCATTAGCACTAGATTTTTTTTAATTATTGGAAACTTACTTTTTATGTCTGCTGCTGCTGCTAAGTCACTTCGGTCGTGTCCGATTCTGTGCGACCTCATATTATGGCAGCCCACCAGGCTCCTCTGTCCATGGGATTTTCCAGGCAAGAGTACTGGAGTGGGTTGCCATTGCCTTCTCCCACTTTTTATGTCTAACCATCAATAATTATTGACTGTCACAAGCACAAGAAATAGCCTGAGGAAAACTGTGATCCTTTTATTCTAGATCTGTACTACCTTTTTAACCTTGAATTGGAGCGGCATAGTCTAATTCCTTAAATGACATATTCATTCACTTGACTAAATATTTTAAAATATTCTGTATGCTTGTAAATCAGAGAATATAATATGAATAAGACATACTCCTAGACATCCAGGAATAATTTCATATGTGTGTACCATTGAGTGCCTTGACTAACAGGCAACAATATTACGTTGAGAAAGTGTCTTGTGTTTGAAGTTAATTATGCCACTTTCTGTCAACTACTCCTCATGGAATCAAAACTGACATTAATAATGGCCTGAAAATAGCTTGCATCACTACCTATGGCAGAATTTAAACAAAGGTATCTGATATAAATATTCTATATTATATGCACAAAATGCCATTAGAACAGAAAAGGAAGCAAAGGTGGGTATGGATGGTACATTTGAAAAGAGGGTACAAAGATTAGGAAAACAGTTGAGGAAAGGGGTCAGGAAGTAAGCTAAAGGAGTTCCTGTCTAGTGGCATATAGTTATTCAGTGAAGAAGGATGGAAAGTGAAGGTGAAGGACAGTGAGGTAGGGTATTTAGCATGAAAAACTGAACAGTGGCAACAGTCTGTTCAGGGTGCCATACAAAATACAATAAATTAGGTGGCTTAAACAACAAAAGTGTATTTCTCATAGTTCTGGAGGGTGGGAAGTCCAAGATCAAGTGTCTGTCCAATTTGGCTCCTGGTGGGAGCTCTCTCTTCTCTGCTTTCTTGCTGTGTACTCACATGGCAGACAGAGCTCTGGTGTCTCTGCCCCTTTTTATACAGGCAACTACCCTACTGGGTTAGGATCCCAACTATATGACCTCATTTAAGCCTAATCATCTCTTCACAGGCCCTTTCTCCAAATACAGTCACATTGGAAGTGAGGGCTTTATCACAGGAATAGGGAGAAGGGGACATACAAACATTTAGTCCATAAATAAGAGCTTAAAAAGTTTCTGTAAGAAATGGAAGGAAGAGACCCGTGGAAGGATACATGGGCACTGTTTGGAGCAACTGAAGTTAAATACCACCCAGGTTCAGAAAGCCATGATAGCCCAGGCTTTCTGCATGGAAGCATTTATTGGTGGTTTGTGAGAGAAAGAGTGCCAGGCGGGCTCACTAAGTTGAGGAAATAGATGATGGGGTTCACAGATGTTGAGGTTGCTGGAATTTATTGGCAAAGTGCTGGAAAAGTGGAAGTTACACAGAAAAGAGGGCTCAAAAAGTCTGCATAGAGATCCTTGCCTCTTTGACTGCATTTTAATCAGTGTGTCTGTGCAGGGGACAGGCCTTGAAGCTGAACAAGAAAACCACTCCTGGGGACAAAGCATCTACCAGGAATCTGTAAACAGTACCACTCTAGTTCATATGGACTGGGAAATTTATAAATTGAGACAAATCAGAGTAGAGACATGTCACAGAACACTTAGGGCATTCAGTAAGATCCAGGAAGATCACTTGATAAGCGTAAGGATAAACTAGCATAAAAATATGTCATTCTAGTCTTTCCTTAACAGAGCTTAAGTATAAGCTGAGAAAAGATGAAGCCTGTCTTCAAGTAAATTAACTAACTGCAAAACCCAAGTTAACGCTTCTTAAAGAAAACAGGCACTCAACAATGTAACTTACTAAACATCCAGCATATAATAATTTTAAAATTACAATATCTGTAAAGAAGAAGGAAAATCTGACAGAACACGTAACCAAGAGAAAAATTTAGAACGTAAACACATAGAGAAATTACAGGGATAATAGAACTGGTAATCAAATTCTTTAAAACAGCTATTCTGAAAATGCTCAAGGATTTCAAAGAAAAATGAAAGAGAAAGTGGAAAAATGTTTTAATGAACCAAATAACTTCTAGAGATGAATGTAACATCGATAGTGAAAAAAATCACTAGAATGGCTTAATAGCAGATTAGACACTGCTTTTTTTTTTAACCCTAAACGAGCACTGTTTAATTATTTTGAAGTTAAGCAGTCAACAATAAAAACAAAATTAAAAGTCCCTACTGTAAAACTAGCCAAATGTCACTGCTGCTACTGCTGCTAAGTCACTTCAGTCATGTCTGACTCTGTGTAACCCCACAGATGGCAGACCATCAGGCTCCTCTGTCCCTGGGATTCTCCAGGCAAGAATACTGGAGTGGGTTGCCATTTCCTTCTCCAATTCATGCATGCCGTCTATGGAGTCGCAGAGTCGGATGAGACTGAAGCAACTTAGCCAAATATCACTAATGATCAACAATTTCCTTGCTCTACATTCTGAGGAAGTTATTGTTTATTGTAGCCATCCTCTCTGTTTCTTTCTGAAAAGTTTCTAAACTCAAGATTGACTGGATGCATTTTTTTCCCCTTTTAAGGTAGCTGAAGAAAAAGGAGGTTAACAAAAGCTAGTAAGAACTTTAAAATATTCTAAGTTCATCCTACTTCCAAAATTCAGCAGTATGTTGCAGGCCATATATTATACGAATCATTGGTGCCTTTTTTTGGCTAATTTGATGAGTAATTAAACAGAAGTTAATGACTTTTTAAAAAACAGTTGCATATTTACTGTGCTGAACTTGAAGACATTATAATAAATACTATTCAAAATGAAGCTCAGGAAAGAAAAATAGTCTTAAAAAAGGAAAAGGAACACAATGCATGTGGGGAAACATTAAGTTGTTTAATGTATGTGTAATTGTAGTCCAGAAAGATAAAGAAGAATGAAAAATATTTGAAGAAATAATGGCTGAAAACTTTCCAAATTTTCTGAAAAATACAAACATTTATATCTACGAGTTCAGTGAATTCCAAGATGGACAAACACAAAGAAAACCACAAGGCATATCAAAATCAACTTGCTGAATATTCAGTCATAAAAAGAAAAGTCTTCAAAGCAACAAGAAAGGAAAAAGACACATGCATATAAAGAAAAATATTCCACTGACTTCTCATTTAAAACAGTGATACAGAAGATAATGGAATGACATCTTTTAAGTGGAATGAATGAAATTTTTAAAGGTTGAGAAAATACAAGCTGAGAAAATTAAACACCAACAGAAATGTACTTCAAGAAATGTTAAAGGAGGTTCTTCATGCTGAAGAAAAATGGTTCCAGATGAAAACTCATATCTAAACTAGAAGAACACCACAATCAACCAATCTGTGGAAAAATAGAAAATACTTTTTTCTGTATCTTTAATTTCCTTAAAAAATCCCTTCCACCACCCTTTCACTTTCTTCTTTCAATGCAGTTCAGTCCTTAAGCCATTAGACTGGTCCAAGTGAAGGAAGCATCTGTGCCAAGGTGAGGGGCCCAGGGGGCCTCTGTTGGCCCAAAGCAAGGCATCAGAACTTGGGGAGTATCCACTCAGTGGAGCCGCCTTCCTTGCACAGGGTTTTGGAGACCAAGACAGGTACGGAGGGTGTCCCCAAGGAGGAGTGGCCCACAGTAGACTATCAGTGCCTCAGTGGAAAAAGGAAGACAAATGAGGAAGCATGGCTCACTGTGGGATGCTGGAGCCCAAGAAGAGGACATCTGCTCAGCACAGACTGAGACAAGCAGAACGAGAAGGGCACTAGTCCCTGTGGAAGAACAGTGTAGAATACTGGAGTCTGCAAGGAACGAGGAGGAAGTCCTTAAGGAGGGACAGCCATTGTGGGATACAAGAACCTGAGCGAGACAAGGATAGTGAATAAAGGAAGTAAAACTCTGTGTAAGATCCCTGGAGCAAGGGGCATGTGGAGAGCAGCTATGTTGGGGGAGAAGGATGACATGTGGTGACAGGGATCCCCAAAGAGGGGCAGCCTATGCAGAGAGATTCAGAACCTGAGTAGGGTAAGGGGGGCATCTACATAGGAAGGTGTTCAGTGCAGGGCGTGTTAGCCCAAATGAAGTTAGGAAGGCAATTGCATAGGGGAAAGGGCAACTGGCATAGAATGTCATAGTCCAAGCATATGAGGAGGGCCTCTGAGAGGCAAGGGGTGTCAGAGCCTGAGCAGGATGAGGAAGGTATCCACACAGAGGGGACAGTGGCAGCCACATGTGTGACTGCTTACACACAGGGGAGTGATCAGATAAGTAAATACATGAAGAATAATGAGAGTTGGGATTCTCACTGTTGGAGAAGGACATTGCAGACATAGAAAAGAAGACTAGAATGAATCCTGTGGTGATAAACTGAACTGGAAGTATTGACATGCAGTGTAGGTTTTAAGTACATAGAGATATGTATATATGGAGGAAATGCATATATGTGTGTACCTACTTACACAATCTCTAGTTCTACCAAGAGTGCATGGGAGAAGCAACACTCCAATGGCAATGAACGCAGGTAGTGTTCAAATCTTGGTTTCTATCTACAATTCTCCATTCAAAAGGATTCAAAGAGTTCTAGATAAATGACTAGGATGGAGCAGGGAAAATACAAGTGGAGACTGGAACATCATGTTGTGCTATAAAGTAGAGAAATGCTTAGAGGATGATAGTTACATGTCAACGGCACAGAGAAGGCAAATTGTTGTCATCGTTCAGTCATTAAGTCGCGTCCGAGTCTTTGCAGCACCATGGACTGCAGCACATGAAGCTGCTCTGTCCTTCACTATCTCCTTGAGTTCGCTCAAGCTCATGTCCATGATGAGTCGGTGATGCCATCCAAACCACTTCATCCTCTGTCATCCCCTTCTCCTCCTGCCTTCAATCTTTCTAAGCATCAGGGTTTCTTCCAGTGAATCAGCTCTGCACATCACATGGTCAGAGTATTGGAGCTTCACCTTCAGCATCAGTCCTTCCAGTGAATTTTCAGGGCTGATTTCCTCTAGGATTAATTGCTTTGATCTCCTTGCTGTCCAAGGGACTCTCAAGAGTCTTCTCTAGTGCCACAATTCAAAAGCATCAATTCCTCAGTGCTCAGCCTTCTTTATGGTCCAGCTCTCACAACCATGCATGACTATTGGAAAAACCATAGCTTTGTTTTCAAAAAGATGTCTCTGCTTTTTTATTTTTTATTTATTTATTTTTTTAATTTACTCTTTTTTTTTTTTACTTTACAGTACTCTACTGGTTTTGGCATACATTGACATGAATCCGCCACGGGTGTACACGAACTCCCAAACATGAACCCCCCTCCCTCCTCCCACCCCCCATCATCCCTGCGGATCATCCCCATACACCAGCCCCAAGCATCCTGCATCCTGCATTGAACACAGACTGGCAATTCATTTCCTACATGACAGTACACATATTTCAATGCTATTCTCCCAAATCATCCCACCCTCTCCCCCTCCCTCTCCCTCTCCC